>CM051457.1:71461367-71561813 GCA_028274465.1 Plantago ovata | reverse complement strand
GCCTCTACGTACACTTACTAAGCCCCGGTTGGGGCTGCGGACCAGCACTTGTCCTCAATGATGCCCACAAGGAACTTGGAGATCAGAATCACATTTTCCAACAACTTCCCAAATTCTATGGGATGGCTAATGAGGACGTGATTGGGTTCTTGATGAGCTCGAGAATTTGTGCTCCATCTTGGCGACCAGGAGCTGTGTGCTACGGTGATGATCTCCGTTTGAAGTCTTTTCTACGGGGCTAGGTGATTCGTGCAAAGGCTTGGCTTAATACTTTGGAGGCCGGGTCTTTGACAACATGGGATCTTTGTTTGATAAGTTCATGGAGCGTTACTACCCCGCTTCCAAGACGATGGCTATGAAGAGCCAAATTAGCTCCTTCGAGCAGAGGTATGATGAGCCTTTCCACGAGGCCTATGATCGATTCATGGGGTTGCATCATCGATGCCCACATCACGGGTATGATAAAGGTCAGCTTCTCCAATTCTTTTACAATGGTTTACATCCCGAGATTCAATCTCAAGTGGATAGTATTTGTGGAGGTAGTATGGGGGAGTTGCTTCCTTCCAAGCTCAAGTGAAGCTGGACATGATGTACCGGAATTCCCAAAACCGGATTGTGAGGGCTCGTGTGCTCCAAAAGGAGCAAAGAGGTGTGGCCAAGGTAGTGGTAGAACAAAATGCCTTCGATGGGTTCGCCCATGAAGTGAAGCAAGCTTTGAGGCAAGCGTTCCTTCTCCTTCTACGGAAGTTTGTGGTGTGTGCAAGAACTATGGGCACCCGACCTATTTATGCCGTTCTGAATTTGCTAGAGAGCAATATCACGAACAATGTCCGTCAAGAAGTGTATGCTGCTGAGGGAGAGCAAGTAGTTGGAGATGTGAACTACGGGCAAGGTATGGCAATATGAGGCCACAAAACCGTGGACCCCGAGGTGGGTACCAGAATCAAGGCAACCGTGGTTATCTTCATAACCTGGATCAAATGACTATGGGCCTAATCAAGATAGAAGTTGTCTCAGCTATGGGAAACAATTGGTATGAAGGAGCACCGCCTTCTAATCCTACACCTCCACCTCAGGTTGCTAGTTCGGGACCACAAGGTGGAGGGGTGCTTCCTTCACCTCTTGTCTCTTCTCTCAACGATCTTGTGTTGAAAACAAATAAGTTTATGGAGCATTACTATCGTAATGAAGCTACTAACAATCAGCAGTTTGAGAAGCTTGAGGCTAGTAGTAGCAACCTCCATAAGAAGTTGCAAGAGCTGATAGATCGGGGGGCTAGTAGAGAGCAAGGGGAAACTGGGAACACGGAGAAGGCTATGGCCATAACCATGGTGACTGATTTGCCCGTGGAGATCACGGTTGTGAGAGACAATGCACTAGTTGAGGTGCCAATTTGCAAGATAACTGAAACTTGCAAAGTGAGTGAGGAGGTCGAGACTCCTAAGGTGGTTATGGAAGAGGAAGTTGTCGCACAATCTGATGCGATAGTTGAAGAGGTGAAAGAAAACTCATCGTCTGAGGATGAGATGGTGGATATGGTGGAAGTGCCCATCCAAGAGAGCTTCAATGTTGAAATCGGCTTGGGGAAGAAGGATGGAATAGTGGCAACTCTAGACACGGGAGCGGGTGTGAATGTTATACCCTTGAACGTGTATGAAGAGTCGGGTTTGTCTGGCTTGAGACCTATGAAATGCATGGTGCAATTAGCGGATGGGTCCATGAAAAAACCGTTGGGTGTGATTGAGAATTTGGCGGTGAGGGTTGCCGGTGTAGTGGTGAAGACTAATTTCATCGTTATGCCTACATCTTCTGCTAAGCTCAAGGATGTGGTTCTCTTGGGTAGAGCCTTCATCAACAAAGTGCGTATGGTCATAGACATGTATCACCGAACATGTCACTTTGAGGTAAATGGCAAGCAACACACGTTGCGAGCCATTGTTGATTCATGTGCTTATGTTGATACTAACGAACTTGTAGGATTTTTTAGTCCACTTTATGTTCGTCAAGATGTGCAGGGAATTGATGCTTTGAGAGGCAATTGGAGGGGGAAGTCTAGTACCCAAGGTGAAATCAATTCCGCATGAGTTGTGAAGAGTCGAGCCAACGACTTTTAACGAAGGCGCTTCTCGGGAGGCAACCCGAGGTTGTAGGTACTTGCATATAGATTAGGAGCACGTTTAAATTTTGTTTCGTTGTTTAGACAAGGTTCTTGGGGTGAACATTTAGCAAAAGTCGAAAAAAAATGGATTTGGGAGCTTCAGGTCCCAAGCGAACCGCTTGGATTTCCAGTAAGAATTCCATTCTTACTGGAAATCCAAGCGGAGTGCTCGGCAGGTCCAAGCGGTCGGCTTGGATTTCCAGTAAGAATTTCATTCTTACTGGAAATCCAAGCGGAGCGCTTGGCAGGTCCAAAGCGGACCGCTTGCCAAGCGCTTCGCTTGGGACGGCCCAAGCGCTTCGCTTGGCTTTCCTTAAGAAAGCTAAGCGGAGCACTTTTGTATCAAAGCTCTCCACTTCGTTTTTTTTCCTCCATTGCCGATTTAACACCACAAAAATCTCAATCTCTCACAATTCTCCACCAATTCTTGCAATCTTGTGCATTTTACAAAGCCCATCACCCCTTCTATCATCTAAACCGATCAAATTTCACGTTTGAAGCATCCATAACAAGGAATCAAAGGTACCTCTCTTGAACCCTAACATTCTTGAATTTGGGATTTTATCTTAATTAGCTTCAATTGTGTTATGCATTGGTGAATTAGAGTTTGATGATGATTGTTGAGCATGTTTCTTACTAGATGTGATGTCTAAATTCGAATTTTGCTCCTCTTGATTTATGATGAATTCTATTGCTCGAATTCTTGCTATATAATTGTTTGATGATTGTTAGCCTTGAATTTGAGTTATGTTATGATTATGGTGATGTTGTGATTGCATGAGAATGTGTTGGATTGGTTGGGTAATTCAATTGGAGAGTTTGTTTCTTGGTTTAGATTCGTATAGATTTATCGTAACGAAGTGTTAAAGCTTCTCGATTTGTTCATATGAACTTTAGCAAGCCCTCAAACTCACCATGAGATTACTTGAGTGAGTATTGGAGTCTAGGAGTCAAGTCTAATTCTCATTGTCTGTTGAAGTTATCTAATAAGATTATTCTAGGTACAATGGCAATTAGAAGAACCAAGAGATCAAGGGGAGAAGGGACCTCGAGTGCCCAACAAACGGCCACACTCGGCGAGTATCGCCAATCGGGGAGGGCAAGGCAATTCGAAGCGAGTTTCCATGCCCACAAGCACACGTACATTTCTGAGAGGAGCATTCGCTTCACGGCTGGTGAGAGCGAGTTGGATGGTGCCTGAGAGCTCAACAAGCTCATTACTGAGCGAGGCTGGAAGTACTATGGCGAGGCATGCCAAATTGGGACCAAGCAGTAGTGGAGGACTTCTACATTGCCTTCACGGACTACAATGAACGGACCGGTGAGGTTCCCGTCCGCGGTGTTGGGGTCGAGTTTACTCCTTTGAGCATCACTAGCTTCATTATGCGATTGGATAGGCCACTGGCGCGGGATCCAAACCGCCAGCCTGCATCCAACGAGAGATTTGATCCCGCGGAGCTCTATGTCTACGACCGGGAGTCTGATCATTACCCCATGGAGATACTAAATGGCATTACCGTGGAAGATTTTGAATTGCCTGATGAACCACCCCGGATTTTGCGCCACAACGATCTCACCTTCGAGGCAAGGATGATGTTGATGTTCGTTCAAGCCAATCTGATTCCTAGCACACATGATTCCGAGGTTCAGTCCTATTACGGAGTCTTAGTCCATGCTCTCTTGCATGATTTGCCTCTCACTCCTGGCATCGTCATCTTCGAGGAATTCAAGCGCCGCCGTAATGCGAACCGGAAGCTTGCCTTTGGTAACTTGATCACGGGCATGTGCAAGGAGGCCGTAGTTCCCGACCTCGTACTGGACAAGAAGCCAAAGAAATCCATCAACATTGATACGTACAATGAGATGTACGGGACTTGGTGCACTCAGCAAGGAGAACCCATGCAACCAAGAGTTACGCCCCATGTGACACCTCCTCCACCTCCGCCTATGGCCGGACAAGGAAGCTTCGACTTCTCGGGGTTCAACCAGATCTTGGTCGATCAGTTTGGGAACATCCAAACCACCATGTTGGAGGCTCAGTCGACCCAGCTTACCGAGCAATTCCGGGGATTTGAGGAGCGCGAAGTCAAGAGGTGGGAGGACTTCCGTGTGATGGAGGAGCAGCGTTGGGATGATTTCCAAGGGCGTGTAGATCAGCGTTGGGAAGCCGCTCGAGTAGAGGACACTAGGCGTTGGAGAGCCCACCAGGAGGAGATGATGAACCGCCATGATGCCTTAGCTCGCCGAATTCCGGGGTATACTTTCTATGATCAGACCGGTGGTAGTGGGGGTGCCTTTCCTAACACCCCCTACGACCCCTTCTCCTAGAGATACCAGCCGACAGAGGCCACATTTATCGGTAGTATTTTTATATTATCGTTATTTTGGCTTGTTTACTATTGTTGGTTGAAACTCTTTTCATTTCGATTTGGTTGTAAGATGTTGTGACTTATGACTCTTGTACTCTTTATTTGCTTTTGTAGTTGTGGCCTGTGTGCCTTTTGTCGTGATTCGTTAGTCTAGTGTTTGTCTTGGTGCCTTAGGTGATTAAGATAGGAAAAAACATCAAAAATCTGGAAACAGAGCCAAGCGGAGCGCCTGGAGCCTCCCAAGCGCTCCGCTTGACAAGCGGACCGCTTGGCGGTCTGTAGAGAAAAAGGGGAATCTCCTAAGAGAAGAAAGAATCGAAATAGAAGCAAAAAATCGACTGGTATCACTCATTAGTCAAGGATCGCTTTCTAAAAATAGGAAAAAAGCATCCCCTAGGTTCGAACCCTATTCCATAGGACTTCGAAGTGGAAAGGCAATAGGAGATAGAAAGATTTCTACGAAAGTTGAGAAATAGATAAGTCCCGAGGTGAAATTCTGCAAGACTTGCCCCTCTCCCATCAGTGGAATGCTTTGGCTAAACAACACAAAAGAAGAAAGCAATGAAAGCCAAGCGGTCCGCCTGGACCCTGTACCCAGATTTTCCTCGTTTTTTCCATTCTTCTCACCTTTGCGCACCCGTTTTCACTTGTTTCTTGAGTCCTTTCAGGTACTACTCATATATAGGAGATTGGACACGAACCTTTATCTCAGGGAAGTGTACTTTCAATCCAATTTTTCCTTTTCATTCAACTTTCCTTTGCTTGAGGACGAGCAAAAGTTTAGGTTTGGGGAGGGGGTATTGGATTTTCAGTACTATATGCTTGTGTGGTTCGTACATGCCTGATTTTACTCAAGTTCATGTGATTTGTCGTGTTTTTTCAAATTTTTCAAATTTTTGCACGCATATCATCCCTAGATTAGTTGTTGCACGTTGTTGTGTGTGGAGTTTATTGCCAAGTCTTTTGAACTTTTTTATTGAGTAGACTAAGTGTTTATGACCGTTGATCATATGTTGCATCACTTTGCAAGTAGTTTGAGGCTTGTCTCGCTTGGTTTGTCACATTCACTTGTGCACTAGTTAAGTTTAGTAGTCTCGACATCACCTCGAGTGGTGTTTCTTCTACTGCGGTTCACGATGACCATATAAAATGATGCATGTTAGAATCTATGGTTGTAACCCGTGTAATTATGTACGTAAGAGGCAACAAGTTTTTCACCTCGATTAGAGATTTCCAAATGCCTAGGAAGGAGGTAGTGTGAGGTGTGTGATTCCTTGTATTAAACCTATTCTATCGAATAGGTTTGGGGAGGGGGTTACGTTGTTATACTTGTCTTTCGTCTTTGAGTCGTTGTAAAGTTTTCTTTTTCTTTTTATTTTTGTTTTGTGTCCCAACCTATTCTTTCGAATAGGTTTGGGGAGGTGTCTTTGTAAAAGAGTCTTTCCGTTTTCTTTTTCGTCTTTGTGCTCAAACCTATTCTTTCGAATAGGTTTGGGGAGGTGTTTTTGACACTTAGTACTGCTGCTTGCCCCTATAAAAAAAAAAAAGAGAAAAGGAAAAAAAAAAAAAAGGAAGAAAATAAAGAAGAGAAAAAGAAAAGAAGAAGAAAATAAAAAGAAATATAAAAACAAAAAAGAGAAAAGGAAAAAAAAAAAGAAAGAAAACAAAGAATAAGACCCAAAAGCAAAAGAAGGGTCGTTGCAAGCCAAAAGCAGTCTCGTAGTGTCAAGTGTAATATAAATATTTTGTCCTTGTGAAGTATCGAGTTGTAAATTCTATCTTTCGTTTCGTGTCGCCTTTGTCCAAGGCCTGTTCTTGACCACCCTCGTCTTGCTATTAAAGAAGTGGTTGAAAGAGGCTCATTCTTGAGAGTCTGGGTAGAATAGGGGAGTGTTATCTTTCTAAGGGAACCCTCCTTCGTTTGATGAGAGCCAGTATTGGTTCGCCCTATCTTGAGGAAAAGTCTCGCTTGGTGAACAGTAGTAAGCCCTCGGTTTCATAGGCACGGGGCAATTGTAGTATGATAACATGCATCATTGTGTCGTCACTGACCAGGTCCAGGTAGAAGATGTTACGAGAGACTCCTTTGCTTAACCAAGTGCACATGAGAATGTGTATATTCGCAATCGAGGCATTCTTCAACCTACTTGCATGTCATGCTCATTTGGTTTTGTTCATAAGCATTTGGTAGATTCAATAGATTAGTTCACTTTACTTGGCATGAGACTCCTTTTGTGTTGCATTTAGGATTGTTTGTTGCTTGAGGAAGAGCAAAGGTTTGGTTTGGGGAGTTTGATGAACGTATTATTGACGCGTTCATCTTGTCTTTTTTACCTTCTTTTGCTATCTTCTAGCCTTGTTTTTTGGTTAGTTTTGTAGAATAGTGTCATGTTTTGTGTTTTCTGCATTTTCAGGCACTTAGGTACGAAACGGTGTTTTTTGAGCTAAAAACGAGCCTTTTTTATGGAAAAGATGGCCCCGTTGAAGTTCCCCAATCTCCGTGGCTTGTTCGTGAGTGTTTGAGCATCAATAAGCATTGTGAAGGATGAGTCCAAGGCACCCGAGGGCCGTACGAGGGCAAAAAGATTGAGTTTGAAGACAAAAATCTGCCCAAGAGCCAAGCTAAGCGCCTGGAATAGTGAAGCGCTCCGCTTCATTTTCCAGGAGCTTTGGCACAGCAGCCAAGCGAAGCGCTTGGAGGGCCAAAGCGCTTCGCTTGCCAAGCGCTCCGCTTGGACTCTCCAAGCGGTCCGCTTGGCAGCGGTTACGTTTTCGGATTTTCCTTCTTAGATCTGATCTTCTGTTACTTTTTGGATACTTTTTGAACACTAGCTTCGTTTTGGAGAGCTCCTAAGCCCCAAAACTCAGAGAAAACTCAGATACATTGTATTTTTAGATTGGATTAAAGGTTTTGGCATAGGATTGCATCCATTGTTTCATCTACGGAGAGGTTTTCATCAACACCCAACGATCAGTGACAGCTTGGTGGTAACATTGTATCATTATCTCTTGTCTAGTAGTTTGATTTGATGTATTCCATTTACAATTCATATGATTTGATGTCTATGTTGATGAATATGAGTAGCTAAATCATTTGTGTTGGTGGTAGAATGTAGAATATGCATACTATGGGTTATGTTTATGCTTACATGAGATTGTGATTCAATCATGCTGCAAATTCGTTCATATGATTCTTGGTTGCCTATAAAATATGTTCGAATTGAGTATTGTGACAAACTCTTTTTCAATGAAAGTTATAGGATTGTATGTTAGAGATTTGCAGCATGCTAGATAAATGGTGTTAGTCACAAGCACCTCTAAAGTATTGATAGTGGTCTTTTATGATGTGTGTCTTGAAAGTTACCTAGACGAGTTGCTTAGCAGACTTGATCGAAGGTTTTACGCACTGAACTTGTGAGCATATTCGTAACCCATGCATGTGTATTTGATTTCTACCACCAAACGTTTTCCAAACTTGATTACAACAATTTGATTTCTCGTTGCTTTGTTCTAAGAAAACAATTCTACAAACACTTGAACTCGTTGACTGAAATAACTAGCAAAACCACAAACAAAGCCACGTTAGGTCCCGAGAGAACGACACTCGGGGACAACTTGCCATTGCACTCTAGTTTGTGTAGTGATAAGTGTTCTATTGGCTATTAAACAAATTTAATTGGTGAAAAACGACATCATCACTTGTATTCGAAGATTTGTAATTGGCTACTATAGATCTTACGCAATGGTTCAAAGCACAACAAGCATAATCATAACCCTAGCTATCATGTCCACATTCTACCACCAACAATCGTGAATTAGCTACTCATAACGGATCTTGAAACAAACAACATCATATATGAATAACAATAACAAACATTCATAATCAAAATCAAAATAAGGACAATTGATACAAGTTACCACCGATTGTCACGAGACGGTGGAATGCCCAAATCTCACGGATCAAGATACAATGAAGATGAAATTGGATGTAATCACGTCTTTCTTGATGATAATCAAGCCTCTAGATAATGGGTCTGAGCTATGGAACTTCAAAGAGCTCTCCCCAGCAATTACAAAGTGAAAAGAATCAAAAAAAATAACTGAAAATCGAGTTTTAATGCCAAAATCGCGATCTGGATCTGAGTCCAAGCGAAGGGCTTGGCTTCTGTCAAGCGCTTAGCTTGGCAAGCGAAGGGCTTGACAGGGGCCAAGCGCTTCGCCTGGAATTCCAGTGAATCTGCCCAGAATTTCCGCCTGACTTTAACTCGCTCTACAGGGCTCATACGATGTCGGATCGGAGCGTGTAATATACCGTTGGGTATCTCTTTGCGTTAGCTATGTGTGGAAGTTGGTTTAAGGTCAATACAATGCTGTATGAAAAAGTTATGTCCCAAATGGCTAGGCTGTGTCAATCATAAACACTTGAACGACTCCAAAACTTCCATCCGAACTTTTGAATTTGCTTCCAAGGTAAGGCTAAGTTCTCAAAAATGTGATTATTGGCTTAACTAGAACTAAGGACACTCACGAAAATGTCCACGGAGATCAAGGAACTTCAACGGGGTCATTTTTCATCCAAAATGCTTCGTTTTTAGCTCCAAAAACACCGTTTCGTACCTAAGTGCCTGAAAATGCAGAAAACACAAAACGTGACACTATTCTACAAAACTAACCAAAAAACAAGGCTAAAAGATAGCAAAAGAAGGTAAAAAAGACAAGATGAACGCGTCAAAAATACGTTCATCAAACTCCCCAAACCAAACATTTGCTTGTCCTCAAGCAACAAACTATCCTAAATGCAAAACAAAAGGAGTCTCATGCCAAGTAAAGTGAACTAATCTATTGAATCTACCAAATGCTTATGAACAAAACCAAATGAGCAGGACATGCAAGTAGGTTGAAGAATGCCTCGATTGCGAATATACACATTCTCATGTGCACTTGGTTAAGCAAAAGAGTCTCTCGTAACATCTTCTACCTGGATCTGGTCAGTGACGACACAATGATTAACATTATCATACTACAATTGGCCCGTGCTATGAAACTGAGGGCTTACTACTGTTCACCAAGCGAGACTCTTCCTCAAAAGAGGGCGAACCAATACTGGCTCTCATCAAACGAAGGAGGGTTCCCTAGAAAAAGAAGACACTCCCCTATTCTACCCAGACTCTCAACGAATGAGTCTCCTTCAACCACTTCTTGAATAGCAAGACGAGGGTGGTCAAGAACAGGCCTTGGACAAAGGCGACACGAAACGAAACATAGAATTTACAACTCGACAACTTCACATGAATTGGAAGTGGAAAGGGCCGAGTTTGTAAAGAACTTGTTGCTGAATGCTATGTCTGACAATATGGTTGGACCATGTCGAGACAAGGAACCATATGAGTTTGAAAAATATCTCTCCTCATTCTTGGATGCTCCAAGGATGTGTGAAGGGTTCGAAGCTATCAAGATCATGCTTATCAAAAGGCTTGGGACAAAAGAGCTGTCGCCTGAACAAGTTAAGTCATTGATTGACTTTCTCTTACAACTTGTTGGATATGGCTTAGAGCTAGAAGCTAAATTAACCATGCTAAATTAAGGAAAGTCCAGTAACTAGTACTCTTAAGGTCCATAGGAATTTAGAATTTTAAGGACATTGTAAAAGAGGAACGTTTGCTGAAGACTTAGAGTAGGTGCTAGATAGGTTGGTTTTACCGCTTATGATGTATATTGTTTTCTGAAAAGAAATACAACCTATTGAAGCATTTGCTGATGATGTACTTTGTTTTTACGAACAAACTATTGAAGCATTTAGAACCGCTCAGAAACTTGTAGATTTCGAAGATCTGAAGACTAGAAGATTTCTGAAGACTGGTATCTACAAAGGCACATGTTGCTCAGAAAGTGGAAACTTCAGCAACAACATTGCATAAGTGAAAATCTAAACGACAGAGTAGGTTGTGCTTGCTCAAACTGAGACTGACCACTTGCTGATGGAACATTTGTGACCTCTTGCTGAAAGTACTTGTATTTGCGCTCCAATGTTACTGTTTGAATTTCATTCAAATGAGCATTAAATGCAAAGCATGCACGCGAAGGACATGAAGACTAGAAGACAAACAAGGACGCTGCTGAAAGTACAAAAGCAAGATAGTGACATTTTAAGGAACAAAAGCCTTAGAATTTGAAATTCAAACGGCTCCTTATTTCACTATAAATAGAGGTCATTCGGCAAAGAGTTGAAGTGTGTCAACAATGTGATCATACTCTCACTTGTGCTTAAACTCACATACCTTCAAACACTCTTACTGCCATTGATCCGTTCCAAGACTTAAAGCTTGAAAAAGCTACTTGTGAAGAAGTAGAACTTACACGACTAAGAAATTAGTTAAGTGTTCTTTCTTTCTTTCGAACAAGAACAAGTCTTGACACCAGAAACAATCAAACTTGTTTACTGCAAAGTATTCAAAGTTTTGTTTCTTAGATTACTTATTGTAACTGAATAAGTTATAATTAAGTTATCTCATCCCAAATCTCTCTAACTGAAAATACACCCTTTCAGGCGTGATATTCAAGGGGAACTTAATCAAGCTTAGTGTTGCTGATTAAAAGTACCAAGTTTGGTGGAGAACAAGGTTACGTTCTCTAGTTAGGTTGGAGACAAAGCAAGTGTGCTTTGGTTTCTGTTTGGATCGCTCTAGATAGGTGTTGTAAGGAACCTCAAACTTATCTTAGTGGATTCAGTCCTAGAAAGGACAAAGTGGATTAGTTGAGAGATTACGCCACTCTCAGATACCACTATAAAAGTGTTTGTGTGATTTACTTACTGTACTTAGTTTTCACCAAAGCATATCTATCTGTATACAGTCATTCACTTCACTTGCTGAAACTATCACTTACTGACAAAAGCACTTATTGTATCAAAGACTTCCGCTCTCTGATTTTAAGTATCAGCAAAATGAGTTACTGAAAAGTAACTTGCGCTTGCTGAGAAAGTTAAGTATCAGCAAACTCATAACTGAAAAGTAATAAGCACCATCTATAAACGACGAAAGTTTGAAAAGACTATTCACCCCCCCTCTAGTCTTTTCTTGTTGTTTAAAGGGACCAACACCCTCTATAAGGGCTGCATGCCCTTAATAAGGACTGTCTCTAGGACATATACACTATCATCCACTTCCTACTGCTGATGAAACTCCAGCAACCACTTTTGTTGAGCCACCTTCAACTGCAAATCAAACTGAGTTGATCTCATCAACAACTACTCAACAAAGTGAGAAAAATTTTCAAATCCCTGGTCTAAAAGTTGCTAGCTTGGACGATGAAATCAGTGAATTATATATCAACTCTTATAGTGATGAAGAACATGCTGAGAAACCAGTCTCTGATTCATCTGATTCGGAGAACTCTGATGCCAAGCGTCAGGCTCACAAAGAAGAAGACCAAGTGGCTGCACAATTCAAAGCTCATGTTGCCGCTCCCACGTTGATATCATTTCCTGATATTGACACGTTTACACCAAGAATCACTGCACTTCAGCAAATTCATGCTAAGTGTAGAGATGAAGATGAGGAGCTTATGGCTGAAGAGCCTTTGAATGTTGCAAAGGTTTTGAAGGTCTTGCTGAGACATGCAACAAGTCTTAATCTTGCTCAAACTGATGTCAGTTATCATCACAAGAGTTATGAGCATGAAACAAGAGATGCAATGGCAGTTGTTGTTAATGCCCTTGAAAAGGTACAACTAGTTCTCAAGCATCAAGAATTTGCCAAGACAGCAAGAACACTTCAAACCATTCAAAATATCTATTCACTTGAAAGATCAGCAAGCCATGGTAGAAAACTACATCAGCTTAAAATCTCTTGTTGACAGCATAAACGAGTTCATTTCAACTCATGGACTGGAGGTTCAGTCATAAAAGGGAAAAATAAAGAACACAAAAAAGAAGAACTGGATCAGATAGATACCTTCGAACGGGAGATAAATGAATCAAACTGCGATTAAAATAAACGAATGTTAAACCAGACTTTAGTTACAAAGTGGACCCGGAAATAGAACCAAAATGGAGCGAGCTTCATACCGGAATCGGACGGAAGAAAAATAGAGCGGTACTATCAGTGACGAAGCACGAACGAACGGAATGAACACGAACTGCAAATCAATCGAAACAAAAGAGATCGAAGTCAAGATCTCATAAACTAATCGAGATTCGATTCCTTGAGCAAACGGAGATGAAACTCACTACTTACAGAATGAAAATGGATCTAGAACGGGCAAATCGGTAGCTAAAAACAGGGCAGAAACGACCGACAAGAGAACCCACGAACTGAACGGAGTCGGGCAGTTCTTGGGCGGCGTGTGACGAAGCGAACAGGGGCTCCGGTTTTGGACGACAAGATGATGATGGTGGTTGGTTTGAATTGTGACAATGATAGATGATAATGGTGGTAGTAATGGAGATGATAATGGGATGAAGATGATGATGGAGCGAGATGATAACGAAGAGCTAAAGGAGGAGAAAAGGAGTTTTTCTTTCTTTGATTTCTCAGGTGGTGGCATGAGATAAGGATGAAGAGGGAAAGGAAGGAATGAGTTTTGGGGCTTAGGTTTAGGGTTTTTTACTAAGGATGGGCTTTGACTGAAGCTTGGGATTGGGCCAACTTAATGGGCTCAATTGAGTCTAGCAAAGCTGGATTAATTCTCTTGGTCAAATCAAAAGGCAATCAGTCCATTTAAACGGTGTAGTCTTCTAGCATTCGCTAGCACATAAAGATTAATTAATTAATTCACCCAATAATAAATTACTCAGGTAATTAATTAATTAAAAAAATAAATAAAATTAATCCGAAAATACGGGATGTTACATTGTGCAAACTTCAGCCACGGAGACAAACAATGCGATTTGGCTGCGGAAAGCACATGACGGGCAACAAGAAAAACCTTATAAACTATAGACGGTGGTCTAAATGTCCAACAATAAGATTTGCTGGTGGAGAACTTGCCCCTACAAAAGGCTTTGGAGATGTCAAAATTGGATGCATAACTATCAAAGGAGTACTACACGTCAAGAATCTCAAGTTCAACTTGTTTAGCATGAGTCAGTTTGTTGACAAAGGCTATTTCATAAAAATCAAGAGTGTTGAATGTAGACTCATTGACTTTGAGACCAAAAAGACGACTCTAATTGCTAGAAGAACTGGAAGTCTATATAATGTGGACTGGTCTTCAGCAATCATTGAAAAATGTCTAGTTGCTGTCCAAGGAGGCCTTGCTGAAAATGCATGGCTTTGGCATAAAAGAACAAGTCATTTGAATTTCAAGACGCTGAATAAGCTGTCTATGAAGGGACTTATAGTAGGGCTACCCAAACTTACGTATTAGAAGAACGGAGTTTGCTCAGCTTGTCAGCAAGGAAAGCAAACAAAGTCCTCCTTCAAAAACAAAATCGGTCCAGTCAACTACAAAACCTCAACAGTTGCTTCATATGGACTTGTTTGAATCTTCAGCAACAAGTTATGCAGGCAAAAAGTATTGTCTAGTTGTTGTGGATGATTACTCAAGATTTACTTGGGTTATTTTCATCAAGTACAAATCAGAAACTAAGAATGAAATACCTAACTTGCTGAATAAGCTTGAAGTCATGAAAAAAGGACAAGGTACAAATCATTCGAACTGACCATGGTTCTGAGTTTGTAAAGCAGTACATAACTGAGTATTGCACTTCAAAAGTCATACAACATCAGTTATCTTCAGTAAGAACCCCTCAGAAAAATGGAGTTGCTGAAAGGAAGAACAGAACCCTTAAGGAAGCCGCAAGGACTATGCTTGCTGACACTGAAATAAGTAAATCCTATTGGGTTGAAGATGTTAATACAGCTTGCTACACTTAGAATAGATGTTTGATTAACAAGGAGTACAATAAAACTCCATATGAGCTATTTATTGGAAGATCTCCAAGTATCACACATCTAAGAGTGTTTGGTTGTAAGTGTTTTGTTCTTACCAATGGTAGAGAATACCTAAAGACATTTCAACCAAAAGCAGATGAAGCTATTTTTCTTGGTTACTCCTTGCACAACAAAGCTTATAGAGTTTACAACAAGAAAGCACAAAAGATTGGAGAATAAGTGCATGTTGTTTTCCATGAGAAGAAACAAGGAGTTCCCACTGAAATAGAAGTTTCAGAAAGTATGAGGAAGTTGATCATACAAGAACAGGAAGCTGAGAAAAGAGCGAAAAAAGCCAAACTCATTGAGCTAGATAATGAAAGGCCAAAGCCATGTAATGACAAGATGGATATAGTTCATGATAAGGAATTTACAACAAAAGACTCAGTTGCTCCTGAGGTTGCTGAAATAGAGCAATCACCTGTGCCTACTTATGAGTTACCTCAAATCAGCAATACTGATCAAGTAGTTGCTGATGAACCTATACTAGTAGAGTCACACCCTGAAACCAGTAGTGCTGAACAAGCACATGCTGAAGAGTCACATGCTGAAACGCACACTTATCCAGATCCACAGAGCAGAAAACCTGTTAACAAACGGATTAGAGATCATCCCTCTAAGGATATGATTGGTGATATTGACAAACGCCAAGTGACTAGATCCAAAGTATCTACCAACCAGGAACTTGCTGAAGAAGCGATAGTTGTTGAGGTAGAAGATTTGTTCTCTTGCTTTGTTTCAGAAATTGAACCCATAACCATAAAAGAAGATTTAAAGCATTCTGAATGGATCAAGGCAATGCAAGAAGAAATGGATCAATTCGAAAGGAACAAAGTCTGGAAACTTGTACCCCTTACTGAAGGAAATAAATCAATTAGTACTAAGTGGGTGTTCAGAAACTAGCTGAGCGAGTCTGGTGATGTAACAAGGAAGAAAGCACGTCTTGTTGCTCAAGGTTACTGTCAGACTTAAGGATTGGACTATTTTGAGTCATATGCTCCAGTTGCAAGATTGGATGCAATTAGACTTTTCTTGGCCTTTGCTGCTCATAATGACTTTATAGTTTACCAAATGGATGTTAAAAGTGTATTTCTAAATGGTGAACTTGCTGAAGAAGTCTATCTGGAACAACCCCCTGGCTTTGAACTTCCCACAGAAACCAAGATGGTATACAAGCTTCAGAAAGCTGTATATGGTCTAAAGCAAGCACCAAGAGCGTGTTATGATACCTTGGCTATGTTCTTGCTGGATAATGGTTTCAGGAAAGGTGAAGTTGGTAAAACATTATTTACCATGAATCATGATGGTAAAATACTCTTAGTCCAAATTTATGTGGATGACATAATAATTGGGTCTAAGGACAAGCAACTTTTTGATGATTTTACCAAGCTCATGACTAACAAGTTTGAAATGAGCATGATGGGCAAATTGAATTATTTCCTACGATTGCAAGTCAAGCAACTCAAAGATGGAATATTCATCAACCAAGCCAAGTATGCAAAGGAAATGCTCATAAAGTTTAAGATCAAAGAGGAAGAGAAACCTGAAAAGATCCCTATGAGCGTTGGTACCGGATTGGGCTATACTAAAGAAGACAAAAATACCGATGAACACAGGTATAGGAAGCTCATTGGTTCCTTGATGTATTTAACAACAAGTAGGCCTGACATTTAGTATGTTGTTTGTGTGTGTGTGCAAGATTTCAATCTGATCCAAAGAATCACACTACACGAAAGCTATTAAGATACTGAAATATGTCAAAGGCACACTCAATGTTGGATTATGGTATCCAAAAGATTCTGGATTGGAATTAGTCGGTTATTCAGATGTTGATCATGGTGCATCAACTCTTGATCGGAAAAGTACCTCTGGAACTTTTCAGTTTCTAGGTACAAGACTAATATCATGGTTCAACAAGAAGCAAACATGTGTGGCCAATTCATCCACTGAATCTGAATACATTACAACTCGTTGTTGTACTGCTCAAATCCTATGGATTCAGCAACAACTAAGAGATTATGGTATTTCTGCAAAGAAAACACCAATACTTTGTGATAATACAAGTGCTATTTGCTATCACACAAAATCCTAAGTTTCACTAAAGCACGAAGCATATTGATATTAGACAACATTTTATAAGGGATCATGTGGAAAAAGGAGACATTTAGGTTGTCAAGATAGCTACTGATGATCAACTTGCTGACATCTTTACCAAGCCCCTTCCAGATAACAGTTTCGCAATGCTAAGGTATAACCTTGGATTGATTGAACTACCTAAGTAAAAGGGAACATTATTTTGGTTGTTGAAATGGGTACTCGGCAAGCCAAAATTGTGCTTAATTGATCAATACAATCCCTTAAAGTCCCTTTGGTTCAGAAGAAAATTTATGGTTCCTTTAAACAATAGTAGCAAGTGTTTGCTGAAATAGACATTCATTAAAAGTTCCTTCAAACTGGTCATTTGTTAGGAAACTTGTTTACTTACTGAGACGGGCACTCAGTAACGTAAGAACATGTAGATTACTGAAACGGGCATTGAAACAATCAAGGATGCTGAAAAAGGTATTCAAGTATCAAAGATGCATTCTGAGATGAGAACTCAGCAAAGAGCATATGTGTTATTACTAAAAGAAGTTACCTTAATATCTCAACACAAAAGAAAAGAATTTACTGAGTCGGGATCTCAGAAATTTTTTTGGCCTTAAAAGAAAAGAGATATAAAATTAAGGGGGAATTTTTCAGCAAATATAAGGCTTGTTACTTTCGCTGAAAAGATTCTCTTTTACTTCAGCAAGCTATTAGTCACTGAAGTAATGGAGTAAATCCCTTGATTAAAGGTAAAATCTATTATGACGTTAATCTTGGCACATATACACTTGATAATAATCATGACATGAAATACAATCGTGGCCATTGATTAAAGTCAGTTGTTGATCCAACGGTTAATATCACAAAGTAAAAACACGCTCTGACGGTTTCGAGTTAGTGGACCACTACGCATTAAATGCAAAGTACACCACTAACTCCGTGTTCTCTGTTTTGCCCTTGCTGAGAACACAAATTCATTGAGTATCTCACACAAACATAGATACTATAAATAAGAGGAGTTGAACAAAGACAAAATTCTTTAACTCCCAAATTTCCTTTTCTCTGCAAATCTTTGGCCTGTGCTCAGAGAACACTGTAACTCCGGTCAAAGAGCATCTTTGTTCGTACCTTTGCTCCTTTACTCAATCTACTATATAAAGATGGCTCCCAAAAGACAATCCTCAAGGGTTTCAAAAGCCTCAAAGGCAGAGAGTGCTGGAACAAGCACTTCTGCTACTCCGGTACAAACTCCGGCGGCCAACAAAGTGAAAATCGTTCTTTCAAACGACAGAATTTCACAGAGACCTATGCCTACTGCATTTCTAAACACTGAAAACTGTGAACAGATGATGCAATGGGGATGTTTCTCCAAAGAGAAGTATATCAGATACTTCTATGAAGAAGAATTGGCTAATGAAAACCTTGAAGCCTTGAGCTACATAAACCAACAAGGTTTGATCCACTTCATCACAGCTCATTGATGATGTCGTTTTTCACCAATTAAATTTGTTTAAAAGCCAAAGAACACTTATCACTACACAAACTAGAGTGCAATGGCAAGTTTTCCCCGAGCGTCGTTCTCTCGGGACCTAACGTGGCTTTGTTTGTGGTTTTTGCTAGTTATTTCAGACAACGAGTTCAAGTGTTTGTAGAATTGCTTTCTTAGAACAAAGCAACGAGAAATCAGATTGTTGTAATCAAGTTTGGAAAACGGTTGGTGGTAGAAATCAAATACACATGCATGGGTTACGAATATGCTCACAAGTTCAGTGCGTAAAACCTTCGATCAAGTCTGCTAAGCAACTCGTCTAGGTAACTTTCAAGACACACATCATAAAAGATCACTATCAATACTTTAGAGGTGCTTGTCACTAACACCATTTATCTAGCATGCTGCAAATCTCTAACATACAATCCTATAGCTTTCATTGACCAAGAGTTTGTCACTATACTCAATTCGAATATATTTTATAGGCAACTAAGAATCATATGAAGGAATTTAGAGCAAGATGGAATCACAATCTCATGTAAGCATAAACATAACCCATAGCATGCATATTCTACATTCTACCACCAACACAAAGGATTTAGCTACTCATATTCATCAACATAGACATCAAATCATATGAATTGTAAATAGAATACATCAAATCAAACTACTAGACAAGAGATAATGATACAATGTTACCACCAAGCTGTCACTAATCGGTGGGTATTGATGAAAACCTCTCCGTAGATGAAACAATGGATGAAATCCTATGCCAAAACCTTTAATCCAATCTAAATACAATGTAATCTGAGTTTTCTCTCAGTTTTGGGGCTTAGGAGCTCTCCAACGAAGCTACAGTTCAAAAAGTATCCAAAAAGTAACAGAAGATCAGATCTAAGAAGGAAAATCCAAAAACGTAACCGCTGCCAAGCGGACCGCTTGGAGAGGCCAAGCGGAGCGCTTGGCAAGTGAACCGCTTTGGCCCTCCAAGCACTTCGCTTGGCTGCTGTGCCAAAGCTCCTGGAAAATGAAGCGGAGCGCTTCACTATTCCAGGCGCTTAGCTTGGCTCCTGGGCAGATTTTTGTCTTCAAACTAAATCTTTTTGCCCTCGTACGGCCCTCGGGTGCCTTGGACTCATCCTCCTCAATGCTTATTGATGCTCAAACACTCATGAACAAGCCACGGAGATTGGGGAACTTCAACGGGGCCATCTTTTCCATCAAAAAGGCTCGTTTTTAGCTCCAAAAACGCCGTTTCGTACCTAAGTGCCTGAAAATTCAGAAAACACAAAACGTGACACTATTCTACAAAACTAACCAAAAAACAAGGCTAGAAGATAGCAAAAGAAGGCAAAAAAGACAAGATGAACGCGTCAAAAATACGTTCATCAAACTCCCCAAACCAAACCTTTGCTTGTCCTCAAGCAACAAACTATCCAAAATGCAACACAAAAGGAGTCTCACGCCAAGTAAAGTGAACTAATCTATTGAATCTACCAAATGCTTATGAACAAAACCAAATGAGCATGACATGCAAGTAGGTTGAAGAATGCCTCGATTGCGAATATACACATTCTCATGTGCACTTGGTTAAACAAAGGAGTCTCTCGTAACATCTTCTACCTGGACCTGGTCAGTGACGACACAATGATGCATGTTATCATACTACAATTGCCCCGTGCCTATGAAACCGAGGGCTTACTACTGTTCACCAAGCGAGACTTTTCCTCAAGAGAGGGCGAACCAATACTGGCTCTCATCAAACGAAGGAGGGTTCCCTTAGAAAGATAACACTCCCCTATTCTACCCAGATTCTCAAGAATGAGCCTCTCTCAACCACTTCTTGAATAGCAAGACGAGGGTGCTTGCCCCTCTTTTTTTTTTTTCATATTTATTTTTCTTTTCTTCTTCTTTTCTTTTTCTCTTTCTTTTTTTTTTATATAGGGGCAAGCAGCAGTACTAAGTGTCAAAAACACTTGAACGACTCCAAAACTTCCACCCGAACTTTTGAATTTGCTTCCAAGGTAAGGCTAAGTTCTCAAAAATGTGATTATTGGCTTAACTAGAACTAAGGACACTCACGAAAATGTCCACGGAGATCAAGGAACTTCAACGGGGTCATTTTTCATCCAAAATGCTTCGTTTTTAGCTCCAAAAATACCGTTTCGTACCTAAGTGCCTGAAAATGCAGAAAACATAAAACGTGACACAATTCTACAAAACTAACAAAAAACAAGGCCAAAAGATAGCAAAAGAAGGTAAAAAAGACAAGATGAACGCGTCAAAAATACGTTCATCAAACTCCCCAAACCAAACCTTTGCTTGTCCTCAAGCAACAAACTATCCTAAATGCAACACAAAAGGAGTCTCATGCCAAGTAAAGTGAACTAATCTATTGAATCTACCAAATGCTTATGAACAAAACCAAATGAGCAGGACATGCAAGTAGGTTGAAGAATGCCTCGATTGCGAATATACACATTCTCATGTGCACTTGGTTAAGCAAAAGAGTCTCTCTTAACATCTTCTACCTGGACCGGGTCAGTGACGACACAATGATTGACATTATCATACTACAATTGGCCCGTGCCTATGAAACCGAGGGCTTACTACTGTTCACGAAGCGAGACTTTTCCTCAAAAGAGGGCGAACCAATACTGGCTCTCATCAAACGAAGAAGGGTTCCCTAGAAAAAGAAGACACTCCCCTATTCTACCCAGACTCTCAACGAATGAGTCTCCTTCAACCACTTCTTGAATAGCAAGACGAGGGTGGTCAAGAACAGGTCTTGGACAAAGGCGACACGAAACGAAAGATAGAATTTACAACTCGACAACTTCACATGAATTGGAAGTGGAAAGGGCCGAGTTTGTAAAGAACTTGTTGCTGAATGCTATGTCTGACAATATGGTTGGACCATGTCGAGACAAGGAACCATATGAGATTGAAAAATATCTCTCCTCATTCTTGGATGCTCCAAGGATGTGTGAAGGGTTCGAAGCTATCAAGATCATGCTTATCAAAAGGCTTGGGACAAAAGAGCTGTCGCCTGAACAAGTTAAGTCATTGATTGACTTTCTCTTACAACTTGTTGGATATGGCTTAGAGCTAGAAGCTAAATTAATCATGCTAAATTAAGGAAAGTCCAGTAACTAGTACTCTTAAGGTCCATAGGAATTTAGAATTTTAAGGACATTGTAAAAGAGAAACGTTTGCTGAAGACTTAGAGTAGGTGCTAGATAGGTTGGTTTTACCGCTTATGATGTATCTTGTTTTCTGAAAAGAAATACAACCTATTGAAGCATTTGCTAATGATGTACTTTGTTTTTACAAACAAACTATTGAAGCATTTAGAACTGCTCAGAAACTTGAAGATTTCGAAGATCTGAAGACTAGAAGATTTCTGAAGACTGGTATCTACAAAGGCACATGTTGCTCAGAAAGTGGAAACTTCAGCAACAGCATTGCATAAGTGAAAATCTAAACGACAGAGTAGGTTGTGCTTGCTGAAACTGAGACTGACCACTTGTTGATGGAACATTTGTGACCTCTTGCTGAAAGTACTTGTATTTGCGCTCCAATGTTACTGTTTGAATTTCATTCAAATGAGCATTAAATGCAAAGCATGCACGCGAAGGACATGAAGACTAGAAGACAAACAAGGACGCTGCTGAAAGTACAAAAGCAAGATAGTGACATTTTAAGGAACAAAAGCCTTAGAATTTGAAATTCAAACGGCTCCTTATTTCACTATAAATAGAGGTCATTCGGCAAAGAGTTGAAGTGTGTCAACAACGTGATCATACTCTCACTTGTGCTTAAACTCTCATACCTTCAAACACTCTTACTGCCATTGATCCGTTCCAAGACTTAAAGCTTGAAAAAGCTACTTGTGAAGAAGTAGAACTTACACGACTAAGAAATTAGTTAAGTGTTCTTTCTTTCTTTCGAACAAGAACAAGTCTTGACACCAGAAACAATCAAACTTGTTTACTGCAAAGTATTCAAAGTTTTGTTTCTTAGATTACTTGTTGTAACTGAATAAGTTATAATTAAGTTATCTCATCCCAAATCTCTCTAACTGAAAATACACCCTTTCAGGCGTGATATTCAGGGGGGACTTAATCAAGCTTAGTGTTGCTGATTAAAAGTACCAAGTTTGGTGGAGAACAAGGTTACGTTCTCTAGTTAGGTTGGAGACAAAGCAAGTGTGCTTTGGTTTCTGTTTGGATCGCTCTAGATAGGTGTTGTAAGGAACCTCAAACTTATCTTAGTGGATTCAGTCCTAGAAAGGACAAAGTGGATTAGTTGAGAGATTACGCCACTCTCAAATACCACTATAAATGTGTTTGTGTGATTTACTTACTGTACTTAGTTTTCAGCAAAGCATATCTATCTGTATACAGTCATTCACTTCACTTGCTGAAACTATCACTTACTGACAAAAGCACTTATTGTATCAAAGACTTCCGCTCTCTGATTTTAAGTATCAGCAAAATGAGTTACTGAAAAGTAACTTGCGCTTGCTGAGAAAGTTAAGTATCAGCAAACTTATTACTGAAAAGTAATAAGCACCCTCTATAAGCGACGAAAGTTTGAAAAGACAATTCACCCCCCCCTCTAGTCTTTTCTTGTTGTTTAAAGGGACCAAAACCCTCTATAAGGGCTGCATGCCCTTAATAAGGACTGTCTCTAGGACATATACACTATCATCAACTTCCTACTGCTGATGAAACTCCAGCAACCACTTTTGTTGAGCCACCTTCAACTGCAAATCAAACTGAGTTGATCTCATCAACAACTACTCAACAAAGTGAGAAAAATTTTCAAATCCCTGGTCTAAAAGTTGCTAGCTTGGACGATGAAATCAGTGAATTATATATCAACTCTGATAGTGATGAAGAACATGCTGAGAAACCAGTCTCTGATTCATCTGATTCGGAGAACTCTGATGCCAAGCGTCAGGCTCACAAAGAAGAAGACCAAGTGGCAGCACAATTCAAAGCTCATGCTGCCGCTCCCACGTTGATATCATTTCGTGATATTGACACGTTTACACCAAGAATCACTGCACTTCAACAAATTCAGGCTAAGTGTAGAGATGAAGATGAGGAGCTTATGGCTGAAGAGCCTTTCAATGTTGCAAAGGTTTTGAAGGTCTTGCTGAGACATGCAACAAGTCTTAATCTTGATCAAACTGATGTCAGTTATCATCACAAGAGTTATGAGCATGAAACAAGAGATGCAATGGCAGTTGTTGTTAATGCCCTTGAAAAGGTACAACTAGTTCTCAAGCATCAAGAATATGCCAAGACAGCAAGAACACTTCAAACCATTCAAAATATCTATTCACTTGAAAGATCAGCAAGCCATGGTAGAAAACTACATCAGCTTAAAATCTCTTGTTGACAGCATAAACGAGTTCATTTCAACTCATGGACTGGAGGTTCAGTCATAAAAGGGAAAAATAAAGAACACAAAAAAGAAGAACTGGATCAGATAGATACCTTCGAACGGGAGATAAATGAATCAAACTGCGATTAAAATAAACGAATGTTAAACCAGACTTTAGTTACAAAGTGGACCCGGAAATAGAACCAAAACGGAGCGAGCTTCATACCGGAATCGGACGGAAGAAAAATAGAGCGGTACTATCAGTGACGAAGCACGAACGAACGGAATGAACACGAACTGCAAATCAATCGAAACAAAAGAGATCGAAGTCAAGATCTCATAAACTAATCGAGATTCGATTCCTTGAGCAAACGGAGATGAAACTCACTACTTACAGAATGAAAATGGATCTGGAACGGGTGAATCGGTAGCTAAAAATAGGGCAGAAACGACCGACAAGAGAACCCACGAACTGAACGGAGTCGGGCAGTTCTTGGGCGGCGCGTGACGAAGCGAACAGGGGCTCCGGTTTTGGACGACAAGATGATGATGGTGGTTGGTTTGAATTGTGACAATGATAGATGATAATGGTGGTAGTAATGGAGATGATAATGGGATGAAGATGATGATGGAGCGAGATGATAACGAAGAGCTAAAGGAGGAGAAAAGGAGTTTTTCTTTCTTTGATTTCTCAGGTGGTGGCGTGAGATAAGGATGAAGAGGGAAAGGAAGGAATGAGTTTTGGGGCTTAGGTTTAGGGTTTTTTACTAAGGATGGGCTTTGACTGAAGCTTGGGATTGGGCCAAGCCTTGGGCCAACTTAATGGGCTCAATTGAGTCTAGCAAAGCTGGATTAATTCTCTTGGTCAAATCGAAAGGCAATCAGTCCATTTAAACGGTGTAGTCTTCTAGCATTCGCTAGCACATAAAGATTAATTAATTAATTCAACCAATAATAAATTACTCAGGTAATTAATTAATTAAAAAAATAAATAAAATTAATCCGAAAATACAGGATGTTACATTGTGCAGACTTCAGCCACGGAGACAAACAATGCAATTTGGCTGCGGAAAGCACATGACGGGCAACAAGAAAAACCTTATAAACTATAGACGGTGGTCTAAATGTCCAACAATAAGATTTGCTGGTGGAGAACTTGCCCCTACAAAAGGCTTTGGAGATGTCAAAATTGGATGCATAACTATCAAAGGAGTACTACACGTCAAGAATCTCAAGTTCAACTTGTTTAGCATGAGTCAGTTTGTTGACAAAGGCTATTTCATAAAAATCAAGAGTGTTGAATGTAGACTCATTGACTTTGAGACCAAAAAGACGACTCTAATTGCTAGAAGAACTGGAAGTCTATGTAATGTGGACTGGTCTTCAGCAATCATTGAAAAATGTCTAGTTGCTGTCCAAGGAGGCCTTGCTGAAAATGCATGGCTTTGGCATAAAAGAACAAGTCATTTGAATTTCAAGACGCTGAATAAGCTGTCTATGAAGGGACTTGTAGTAGGGCTACCCAAACTTACGTATTAGAAGGACGGAGTTTGCTCAGCTTGTCAGCAAGGAAAGCAAACAATGTCCTCCTTCAACAACAAAATCGGTCCAGTCAACTACAAAACCTCTACAGTTGCTTCATATGGACTTGTTTGAATCTTCAGCAACAAGTTATGCAGGCAAAAAATATTGTCTAGTTGTTGTGGATGATTACTCAAGATTTACTTGGGTTATTTTCATCAAGTACAAATCAGAAACTAAGAATGAAATACCTAACTTGCTGAATAAGCTTGAAGTCATGAAAAAAGGAAAAGGTACAAATCATTCGAACTGACCATGGTACTGAGTTTGTAAAGCAGTACATAACTGAGTATTGCACTTCAAAAGTCATACAACATCAGTTATCTTCAGTAAGAACCCCTCAGAAAAATGGAGTTGCTGAAAGGAAGAACAGAACCCTTAAGGAAGCCGCAAGGACTATGCTTGCTGACACTGAAATAAGTAAATCCTATTTGGTTGAAGCTGTTAATACAGCTTGCTACACTTAGAATAGATGCTTGATTAACAAGGAGTACAATAAAACTCCATATGAGCTATTTATTGGAAGATCTCCAAGTATCACACATCTAAGAGTGTTTGGTTGTAAGTGTTTTGTTCTTACCAATGGTAGAGAATACCTAAAGACATTTCAACCAAAAGCAGATGAATCTATTTTTCTTGGTTACTCCTTGCACAACAAAGCTTATAGAGTTTACAACAAGAAAGCACAAAAGATTGGAGAATCAGTGAATGTTGTTTTCCATGAGAAGAAACAAGGAGTTCCCGCTGAAATAGAAGTTTCAGAAAGTATGAGGAAGTTGATCATACAAGAACAGGAAGCTGAGAAAAGAGCGAAAAAAGCCAAACTCATTGAGCTAGATAATGAAAGGCCAAAGCCATGTAATGACAAGATGAATATAGTTCATGATAAGGAATTTACAACAAAAGACTCAGTTGCTCCTGAGGTTGCTGAAATAGAGCAATCACCTGTGCCTACTTATGAGTTACCTCAAATCAGCAATACTGATCAAGTAGTTGCTGATGAACCTATACTAGTAGAGTCACAACCTGAAACCAGTAGTGCTGAACAAGCACATGCTGAAGAGTCACATGCTGAAACGCACACTTATCCAGATCCACAGAGCAGAAAACCTGTTAACAAACGGATTAGAGATCATCCCTCTAAGGATATGATTGGTGATATTGACAAACGCCAAGTGACTAGATCCAAAGTATCTACCAACCAGGAACTTGCTGAAGAAGCGATAGTTGTTGAGGTAGAACATTTGTTCTCTTGCTTTGTTTCAGAAATTGAACCCATAACCATAAAAGAAGATTTAAAGCATTCTGAATGGATCAAGGCAATGCAAGAAGAAATGGATCAATTCAAAAGGAACAAAGTCTGGAAACTTGTACCCCTTACTGAAGTAAATAAATCAATTAGTACTAAGTGGGTGTTCAGAAACTAGCTGAGCGAGTCTGGTGAAGTAACAAGGAAGAAAGCACGTCTTGTTGCTCAAGGTTACTGTTAGACTTAAGGATTGGACTATTTTGAGTCATATGCTCCAGTTGCAAGATTGGATGCAATTAGACTTTTCTTGGCCTTTGCTGCTCATAATGACTTTATAGTTTACCAAATGGATGTTAAAAGTGTATTTCTAAATGGTGAACTTGCTGAAGAAGTCTATCTGGAACAACCCCCTGGCTTTGAACTTCCCTCAGAAACCAAGATGGTATACAAGCTTCAGAAAGCTGTATATGGTCTAAAGCAAGCACCAAGAGCGTGTTATGATACCTTGGCTATGTTCTTGCTGGATAATGGTTTCAGGAAAGGTGAAGTTGGTAAGACATTATTTACCATGAATCATGATGGTAAAATACTCTTAGTCCAAATTTATGTGGATGACATAATAATTGGGTCTAAGGACAAGCAACTTTTTGATGATTTTACCAAGCTCATGACTAACAAGTTTGAAATGAGCATGATGGGCAAATTGAATTATTTCCTACGATTGCAAGTCAAGCAACTCAAAGATGGAATATTCATCAACCAAGCCAAGTATGCAAAGGAAATGCTCATAAAGTTCAAGATCAAAGAGGAAGAGAAACCTGAAAAGATCCCTATGAGCGTTGGTACCGGATTGGGCTATACTAAAGAAGACAAAAATATCGATGAACACAGGTATAGGAAGCTCATTGGTTCCTTGATGTATTTAACAACAAGTAGGCCTGACATTTAGTATGTTGTTTGTGTGTGTGTGCAAGATTTCAATCTGATCCAAAGAATCACACTACACGAAAGCTATTAAGATACTGAAATATGTCAAAGGCACACTCAATGTTGGATTATGGTATCCAAAAGATTCTGGATTGGAATTAGTCGGTTATTCAGATGTTGATCATGGTGCATCAACTCTTGATCGGAAAAGTACCTCTAGAACTTTTCAGTTTCTAGGTACAAGACTAATATCATGGTTCAACAAGAAGCAAACATGTGTGGCCAATTCATCCACTGAATCTGAATACATTACAGCTGGTTGTTGTACTGCTCAAATCCTATGGATTCAGCAACAACTAAGAGATTATGGTATTTCTGCAAAGAAAACACCAATACTTTGTGATAATACAAGTGCTATTGCTATCACACAAAATCCTAAGTTTCACTAAAGCACAAAACATATTGATATTAGACAACATTTTATAAGGGATCATGTGGAAAAAGGAGACATTGAGGTTGTCAAGATAGCTACTGATGATCAACTTGCTGACATCTTTACCAAGCCCCTTCCAGATAACAGTTTCGCAATGCTAAGGTATAACCTTGGATTGATTGAACTACCTCAGTAAAAGGGAACATTATTTTGGTTGCTGAAACGGGTACTCGGCAAGCCAAAATTGTGCTTAATTGATCAATACAATCCCTTAAAGTCCCTTTGGTTCATAAGAAAATTTATGGTTCCTTTAAACAATAGTAGCAAGTGTTTGCTGAAACAGACATTCATTAAAAGTTCCTTCAAACTTGTCATTTGTTAGGAAACTTGTTTACTTACTGAGACGGGCACTCAGTAACGTAAGAACATGTAGATTACTGAAACGGGCATTGAAACAATCAAGGATGCTGAAAAAGGTATTCAAGTATCAAAGATGCATTCTGAGATGAGAACTCAGCAAAGAGCATATGTGTTATTACTAAAAGAAGTTACCTTAATATCTCAACACAAAAGAAAAGAATTTACTGAGTCGGGATCTCAGAAATTTTTTTGGCCTTAAAAGAAAAGAGATATAAAATTAAGGGGGAATTTTTCAGCAAATATAAGGCTTGTTACTTTCGCTGAAAAGATTCTCTTTTACTTCAGCAAGCTATTAGTCACTGAAGTAATGGAGTAAATCCCTTGATTAAAGGTAAAATCTATTATGACGTTAATCTTGGCACATATACACTTGATAATAATCATGACATGAAATACAATCGTGGCCATTGATTAAAGTCAGTTGTTGATCCAACGGTTAATATCACAAAGTAAAAACACGCTCTGACGGTTTCGAGTTAGTGGACCACTACGCATTAAATGCAAAGTACACCACTAACTCCGTGTTCTCTGTTTTGCCCTTGCTGAGAACACAAATTCATTGAGTATCTCACACAAACATAGATACTATAAATAAGAGGAGTTGAACAAAGACAAAATTCTTTAACTCCCAAATTTCCTTCTCTGCAAATCTTTGGCCTGTGCTCAGAGAACACTGTAACTCCGGTCAAAAAGCATCTTTGTTCGTACCTTTGCTCCTTTACTCACTCTACTATATAAAGATGGCTCCCAAAAGACAATCCTCAAGGGTTTCAAAAGCCTCAAAGGCAGAGAGTGCTGGAACAAGCACTACTGCTACTCCGGTACAAACTCCGGCGGCCAACAAAGTGAAAATCGTTCTTTCAAACGACAGAATTTCACAGAGACCTATGCCTACTGCATATCTAAACACTGAAAACTGTGAACAGATGATGCAATGGGGATGTTTCTCCAAAGAGAAGTATATCAGATACTTCTATGAAGAAGAATTGGCTAATGAAAACCTTGAAGCCTTGAGCTACATAAACCAACAAGGTTTGATCCAATTCATCACAGCTCATTGATGATGTCGTTTTTCACCAATTAAATTTGTTTAAAAGCCAAAGAACACTTATCACTACACAAACTAGAGTGCAATGGCAAGTTTTCCCCGAGCGTCGTTCTCTCGGGACCTAACGTGGCTTTGTTTGTGGTTTTTGCTAGTTATTTCAGACAACGAGTTCAAGTGTTTGTAGAATTGCTTTCTTAGAACAAAGCAACGAGAAATCAGATTGTTGTAATCAAGTTTGGAAAACGGTTGGTGGTAGAAATCAAATACACATGCATGGGTTACGAATATGCTCACAAGTTCAGTGCGTAAAACCTTCGATCAAGTCTGCTAAGCAACTCGTCTAGGTAACTTTCAAGACACACATCATAAAAGATCACTATCAATACTTTAGAGGTGCTTGTCACTAACACCATTTATCTAGCATGCTGCAAATCTCTAACATACAATCCTATAGCTTTCATTGACCAAGAGTTTGTCACTATACTCAATTCGAATATATTTTATAGGCAACTAAGAATCATATGAAGGAATTTGCAGCAAGATTGAATCACAATCTCATGTAAGCATAAACATAACCCATAGCATGCATATTCTACATTCTACCACCAACACAAAGGATTTAGCTACTCATATTCATCAACATAGACATCAAATCATATGAATTGTAAATAGAATACATCAAATCAAACTACTAGACAAGAGATAATGATACAATGTTACCACCAAGTTGTCACTAATCGGTGGGTATTGATGAAAACCTCTCCGTAGATGAAACAATGGATGAAATCCTATGCCAAAACCTTCAATCCAATCTAAATAAAATGTAATCTGAGTTTTCTCTCAGTTTTGGGGCTTAGGAGCTCTCCAAAACGAAGCTACAGTTCAAAAAGTATCCAAAAAGTAACAGAAGATCAGATCTAAGAAGGAAAATCCGAAAACGTAACCGCTGCCAAGCGGACCGCTTGGAGAGGCCAATCGGAGCGCTTGGCAAGCGAACCGCTTTGGCCCTCCAAGCGCTTCGCTTGGCTGCTGTGCCAAAGCTCCTGGAAAATGAAGCGGAGCGCTTCACTATTCCAGGCGCTTAGCTTGGCTCCTGGGCAGATTTTTGTCTTCAAACTAAATCTTTTTGCCCTCATACGGCCCTAGGGTGCCTTGGACTCATCCTTCTCAATGCTTATTGATGCTCAAACACTCATGAACAAGCCACGGAGATTGGGGAACTTCAACGGGGCCATCTTTTCCATCAAAAAGGCTCGTTTTTAGCTCCAAAAACGCCGTTTCGTACCTAAGTGCCTGAAAATGCAGAAAACACAAAACGTGACACTATTCTACAAAACTAACCAAAAAACAAGGCTAGAAGATAGCAAAAGAAGGCAAAAAAGACAAGATGAACGCGTCAAAAATACGTTCATCAAACTCCCCAAACCAAACCTTTGCTTGTCCTCAAGCAACAAACTATCCTAAATGCAACACAAAAGGAGTCTCACGCCAAGTAAAGTGAACTAATCTATTGAATCTACCAAATGCTTATGAACAAAAACAAATGAGCATGACATGCAAGTAGGTTGAAGAATGTCTCGATTGCGAAGATACACATTCTCATGTGCACTTGGTTAAACAAAGGAGTCTCTCGTAACATCTTCTACCTGGACCTGGTCAGTGACGACACAATGATGCATGTTATCATACTACAATTGCCCCGTGCCTATGAAACCGAGGGCTTACTACTGTTCACCAAGCGAGACTTTTCCTCAAGAGAGGGCGAACCAATACTGGCTCTCATCAAACGAAGGAGGGTTCCCTTAGAAAGATAACACTCCCCTATTCTACCCAGATTCTCAAGAATGAGCCTCTTTCAACCACTTCTTGAATAGCAAGACGAGGGTGGTCAAGAACAGGCCTTGGACAAAGGCGACACGAAACGAAAGATAGAATTTACAACTCGATAACTTCAATAACAAATATTTACATGACACTTGACACTTTACTAGACTGCTTTTGGCTTGCAACGACCCTTCTTTTGCTTTTGGGTCTTATTCTTTATTTTCTTTCTTTCTTTTTCCTTTTCTCTTTTTTTTTTTATATTTATTTTTCTTTTCTTCTTCTTTTCTTTTTCTCTTTCTTTTTTTTTATATAGGGGCAAGCAGCAATACTAAGTGTCAAAAACACCTCCCCAAACCTATTCGAAAGAATAGGTTTGAGCACAAAGATGAAAAAGAAAAAGGAAATACTCTTTTACAAAGACACCTCCCCAAACCTATTCGAAAGAATAGGTTGGGACACAAAACAAAAACAAAAAGCAAAAGGAAACTTTAAAACGACTCAAAGACGAAAGACAAGATCAACGAAGCAACCCCCTCCCTAAACCTATTCGATAGAATAGGTTTAATACAAGGAATCGCACACCTCACACTACCTCCTTCCTAGGCATTTTGCAATCTCTAATCGAGGTGAAGAACTTGTCGCCTCTTACGTACATAATTACACGGCTACAACCATAGACTCTAACATGCATCATTTTATAAGGCCATCGTGAACCGCAGCAGAAGAAACACCACTCAAGGTGATGTCGAGACTACTAAGCTTAACTAGTGCACATGCGAATGTGACAAACCAAGCGAGACAAGCCTCAAACTACTTGCAAAGTGATGCAACATATGATCAATGGTCATAAACACATAGTCTACTCAATAAAAAAGTTCAAAAGACTTGGCAATAAACTCCACACACAACAACGTGCAACAACTAATCTAGGGATGATATGCATGCAAAAATTTGAAAAAACACGACAAAACACATGAACTTGAGTAAAATCAGGCATGTACGAACCACACAAGCATATAGTACTGAAAATCCAATACCCCCTCCCAAAACCTAAACTTTTGGTCGTCCTCGAGCAAAGAAAAGTTGAATGAAAAGGAAAAATTGGATTGAAAGTACACTTCCCTGAGATAAAGGTTCGTGTCCAATCTCCTATATATGAGTAGTACCTGAAAGGACTCAAGAAACATGTGAAAACGGGTGCACAAAGGTGAGAAGAATGGAAACACCGAGGAAAATCTGGTTACAGGGTCCAGGCGGACCGCTTGGCTGGAGCCAAGCGGTCCTCTTGGTAAGCGGGGCGCTTGGGCGGTTCCAAGCGCTCCGCTTGAATTTCCAGAAAGTTACAAAACTTTCTGGAATTTCAAGCGGACCGCTTGGCCCTTCCAAGCGCTTCGCTTGACTCTGTTTCCAGATTTTCAACGTTTTTCCTATCTTAAATCACCTAAGGCACCAAGACAAAAACTAGACTAAACGAATCACGACAAGAGGCACACAGGCCACAACTACAAAAGCAAATAAAGAGTACAAGAGTCATTAGTCACAACATCATACAACCAAAGCAAAATGAAAAGAGTTTCAGCCAACAATAGTAAACAAGTCAAAATAATCGATAATATAAAAATACTACCGATAAATGTGGCCTCTGTCGGCTGGTGTCTCTAGGAGAAGGGGTCGTAGGGGGTGTTAGGAAAGGCACTCCCACTACTACCGGTCTGATCATAGAAAGTATACCCCGGAATTCGGCGTGCTAAGGCATCATGGCGGTTCATCATCTCCTCCTGGTGGGCTCTCCAACGCCTAGTGTCCTCTACTCGAGCGGCTTCCCAACGCTGATCTACAGGCCCTTGAAAATCATCCCAACGCTGCTCCTCCATCACACGGAAGTCCTCCCACCTCTTCACTTCGCGCTCCTCAAATCCCCGGAATTGCTCGGTAAGCTGGGTCGACTGAGCCTCCAACATGGTGGTTTGGAAGCTCCCAAACTGATCGACCAAGAACTGGTTGAACCCCGAGAAGTCGAAGCTTCCTTGTCCGGCCGTAGGCGGAGGTGGAGGAGGTGTCACATGGCGCGTAACTCTTGGTTGCATGGGTTCTCCTTGCTGAGTGCACCAAGTCCCGAACATCTCATTGTACGTATCAATGTTGATGGATTTCTTTGGCTTCTGGTCCAGTACGACGTCGTGAACTCCGGCCTCCTTGCACATGCCCGTGATCAAGTTACCAAAGGCAAGCTTCCGGTTTGCATTACGGCGGCGCTTGAATTCCTCGAAGATGACGATGCCAGGAGTGAGAGGCAAATCATGCAAGAGAGCATAGACTAAGACTCCGTAATAGGACTGAACCTCGGAATCATGTGTGCTAGGAATCAGATTGGCTTGAACGAACTTCAACATCATCCTTGCCTCGAACGTGAGATCGTTGTGGCGCAAAATCCGGGGTGGTTCATCAGGCAATTCAAAATCTTCCACGGTAATGCCATTCAGTATCTCCATGGGGTAATGATCAGACTCCCGGTCGTAGACATAGAGCTCCGCGGGATCAAATCTCTCGTTGGATGCAGGCTGGCGGTTTGGATCCCGCGCCAGTGGCCTATCCAATCGCATAATGAAGCTAGTGATGCTCAAAGGAGTAAACTCGACCCCAACACCGCGGACGGGAACCTCACCGGTCCGTTCATTGTAGTCCGTGAAGGCAATGTAGAAGTCCTCCACTACTGCTTGGTCCCAATTTGGCATGACCTCGCCATAGTACTTCCAGCCTCGCTCAGTAATGAGCTTGTTGAGCTCTCTGGCACCATCCAACTCGCTCTCACCAGCCGTGAAGCGAATGCTCCTCTCAGAAATGTACGTGTGCTTGTGGGCATGGAAACTCGCTTCGAATTGCCTTGCCCTCCCCGATTGGCGATACTCGCTGGGTGTGGCCGTTTGTTGGGCACTCGAGGTCCCTTCTCCCCTAGATCTCTTGGTTCTTCTCGATGTCATTGTACCTAGAATAATTTTATTAGATAACTTCAAGAGACAATGAGAATTTGCCTTGACTCCTAGACTCCAATACTCACTCAAGTAATCTCATGGTGAGTTTGAGGGCTTGCTAAAGTTCATATGAACAAATCGAGAAGCTTTAACACTTCATTACGATAAATCCATACGAATCTAAACCAAGCAAACAAACTCTCCAATTGAATTACCAAACCATTCCAACACATTCTCATGCAATCACAACATCACCATAATCATAACATCACTCAAATTCAAGGCTAACAATCATCAACCAATTATATAGCAAAAAATTCGAGCAATAGAATTCATCATAAATCAAGAGGAGCAAAATTCGAATTTAGACATCACATCTAGTAAGAAACATGCTCAACAATCATCATCAAACTCTAATTCACCAATGCATAACACAATTGAAGCTAATTAAGATAAAATCCCAAATTCAAGAAAGTTAGGGTTCATGAGAGGTACCTTTGATTCCTTGTTATGGATGCTTCAAACGTGAAATTTGATAGGTTTAGATGATAGAGGGGGTGATGGGCTTTGTAAAATGCACAAGATTGCAAGAATTGGTGGAGAATTGAGAGAGATTGAGATTTTTGGGGTGCTAAATCGGCAATGGAGGAAGAAAAACGAAGTGGGGAGCTTTGATACACAAGTGCCCCGCTTAGCTTTATTAAGAAAAGCCAAGCGAAGCGCTTGGGCCGTCCCAAGCGAAGCGCTTGGCAAGCGGTCCGCTTGGGACCTGCCAAGCGCTCCGCTTGGACTTCCCAAGCGCTCCGCTTGGATTTCCAGTAAGAATGAAATTCTTACTGGAAATCCAAGCGAACCGCTTGGGCTTGCCAAGCGGTTCGCTTGGGACCTGGAGCTCCCAAATCCATTTTTTTCGACTTTTGCTAAATTTTCACCCCAAAAACCTTGTCTAAACAACGAAACAAAATTTAAACGTGCTCCTAATCTATATGCAAGTACCTACAACCTCGGGTTGCCTGAAAAGATGGACTTTGTTGAAACATATCCATGAAAATGGAGGAATAGACCAAGTAGGCCTGAAAAGATGGACTTTGTTGAAACATATCCATGAAAATGGATATGACATAAACTGGGCAAAATACCTCTTCAACAGACTTGTTGAATGTATTGTGAAATTCAAAGTCAAGGTGGAAGACAATACTGTCTCACCTCGCAGTTATGTATGGCTTAAAGATCTGCTACATCTTGAAACATTTCAAGATTACGCTCAGAAACCCATTGCCTATAAATAAGTCAGTATGTAATGTGGGTAGATCTTTTTACAATCAACACAAACCCTTGGATGCTGACAAGAAGAAATCCAAGAAAGCAACTGACTCCAACGTTGCTGATGATGCTGTACTTGCTGACAGAAAAGCCCCCAGCAAGAAGAGTAAGAAAAGGAAAGTTGATGATGATACTCAGACTGCTGCCTCATCAGCTGATCCTGTCCCAAACAAATCAAGGACAAAAACCTTCCCAAGGAAGAAGACAACTGCTAGGAAATCAGTTCCTATTGTCCATGATGATGATACTCCAGCAGGTTGCTTCTACAGTTGCTGAGAAGCAACCTGCTCAAGTGGTTGATATAGAAGCACCTGCTGACACTTCTACTAATCCAATTAATTTTGATACAATCACTGAATAAAGAACTCAAGGCAGTAAAAATGCAAATCGTGCCTTAGCTAGAATTGATGATATCTACTTGGTAGATAATCTTGATGACACTGCACTTGAACCAGCAAGTGATATTGCTGTAGACCTAAGAAAGGCTGCTTTTGCTGAAGATGTTGCTAACAAAGAAACATTTTAAAAAGAGACAATTGTTGTACAAGCAACTAGTCCAGAAAGAGAAGTTGCTGAAACAGCACAAGTTGGTGAAGAAACGGTTGTTGAGACAGCAACTAGTCAAAACGTTGAGTTTGTTGAAACTCAAAATGAAGTATCGTTCGATGACGCATCACATGATGCTGAGAATGCAAGACCTAGTTCACCGACTCCAGAAACTACTTCAATAAAAAAGATCGAATTGGTACTCACTGACATAAGCCAGCAAATGGATATGGAGATTGATGACAACTCCAACAAATCAGTGGATCTTATTAGGACAAGTAGTGAACTAAGAGGTCAAGATACTTCTGCTCAACCTGTCATTTCAGAGACAAGGGAGAATGCTGATAACATACAACTTTCTCAACAAGAGCATGAAAAGAAGCCTGCTAAAGATACGGTCCCAGATATTGAAGAGGCCAACGATGCTGAAAGGACTGAGTCACCTAATGTTGTTCTTCAGCAGGTAGATAACTCAAATATAGAAAAAACTTCTCTATCTGATACTTAATCATTAGCTAATATTATTGTTTCTTTACAGACTTCTCAAGATACAAGACAGAAGCTTGCTGAGGTTTCTGCACCAGAATCAACAACTCCTGCTCAGCAGGTTGATGCAAATTTTGGTAAATTTACTATGTTTAAAAACTTAATACTTGTATCTAACAAAGTGTTATTTCAGGATGAACAAATCAAGGAAGCTACCACAACTCCTATTGAATTGGATGTAGAAATTTCACAACCAAGTGTGCAACATGAGGTTGCTGAAAAATAGCAGGTAAATCATGAATCAGTTTTAGACTCTAAACGACATTCAAAAACATTTTTGAAACTAACATTGTTCTTTTTCAGGCTCAAAAGGAGAGTATAAAAGCAACTTTCATCACTGAAGTCCATGAAGTCAGCTCAGTGGAGCTTTACTCAAGCTTCAAAAAGAACACTTTGACCAAGGTTTCGAAGTCTGTCAGCAACTGGCAAAGATACAGAAAAATGGATTTCTCAGATCTTTATCGACATCTCTCTTCTGAAAAGAAAGGAACTTCTTTACTTAAGCTTGAGACCTTTGTCCCCTCCATCCTACCAGTAGATCTCTCATATTCTCAGCAAATGGGAACTGATCTGATTCACACAATTAGAGAAAATATGAAGAATCAATTCAGGAGTTCTTTTCCATCTGAACAAGCTGAGATGCTTAGAGGCTCCTTTGTGCTTGTGGTGGCTGATCCCCATAAAATCAATGAGGAGGAAGAGGTCACAAGTCAAGCTAAGTACATGCATCTTCCATTAGTTATTCTTACTGATGATGAACAAGAAAAAGAAGATGAGAATGTCATTGAAAACTCTAGTGATGATGATGAGGGAAAAGATTCTAAGGACTCAAAGGACAAAAAGGATGATGATGATGAATCTCAAGGTCCATGTCCTGGTGCTGATGGAGTAAATCAAATTGCTGATCAAGCAACTGAACAAGAGCAAGTTGCCGGCAACCACCTCCCAGCAACCAAGAAGAATCTACTACTGCTCCTTCTATTGCTGAACATCCAGCAACTGACCAAGTTTCTGAGATGAGTGAAGAACAAGCCAGAAAGTTTGCTGAAATTGCCAAGGACGAGGCAAAGCTTTCTGATGCCGAGTTAGCTGAAAAAGCTTTACTTGATGCCAAGGTCACTGATCCAAACCTTGATGAAGAAGAAGAACAAGATGAAGACTTTCAGGCAGCTGTGGAAAACAACATGGTAATAAATGTATCTGGAAAACATCACTTGTCTGTTGCTCAGTCTTCTGGAGTGAAAAGCACGGAAGAATCCTCCCTTCCTCCCCCTACTACTAGTCAAACTCAAGTTGTTGATTCTCAAGAGTTTCCTTCAGCAACCACTCAACCAGAAAACATAGTGACTGAAAACCTTGGTGAAAAGGTTGTTGACTTCGACAGAGAAGATGCTGAGAGCTTATCTGGTTTTTCTGATGAGGAAGAAGAGATGGTTGTTAAGAATGATAAAACAGGTGAAACCCAACATTCAAACTCTTCTACTTCCTCTGGAAACGACTATGAAAGAAGCAAAGTCAAATGATTTGAATATCAGTTCATCACTGAACTAAAAGCCCATAATGTAACTCCATCTCTAGTGCCATTTCCCAGTGTGGATGAATGGACACCAAGAATGCAAGCTCTCTTACAAGTGCACAAAGAATGCAAAGCTGAAAATGAGGAGTTACTTGCTGAAAAACCCTTCAATATGGAAAAGGTCTTAACTATCTTGCTGAGACGTACAAGAAGTCTCACTCTAGCTCAAGCTGATGTAAGTCTAAAACACATGAGCTATGAGAAAGAAGCGAGTCAAGCTTTTAAGATTGGCAAGAATGCTTTGAAAAAGGCCCAATCCATCATGGAACAAAAGGTTGCTGACACCAAAAGGGCTGAAGAAAATCTGAAGATGATAAAGGTGGAGTTCTCCAAAACAAACCAACTTCAGCTAGACATGGTTGAACACTACAACAGTTTGGACAAGCTTGCTGAAAATTGCAATGAGTTTTTCTCAACTCAAATTTTTGATGATTTGCAGTTCATGTCTAAGGGGGAAGATACACCAAACTTCCAAAAGAAGAGCTCAAAGGATTTGCCTCCTACTGCTCCCTCCCCCTTGCTGATGAAATTACCAGAACCGCCTACAAAAGAACCTCTTGTTGAAACAACGCAAAGTTCTAAAGGAAGAGCTGAAACAGATTCTTAGAGAAATTCAGCAAATCCAAAAAGGAGAAAAACTGTTGCTGATACTCCAGAATTCTGTCAACCTAACAGTCATCAAGGAAATGATGAGGACAATGATGATGACCAAACAATAGCTCAAGCTATAAAAGCTAAGCCCCTTTCTGCCAAGACTCAATCTGGCACTACCAAGTTGCTTTCCTAAAGTTCTTCAGCAAGGAACTCTGAAAGTAACTCAAAACAAAGAAGAAGAGAAAGAAGGGCTAAAGAACAAGAAGAAAAGAGGAGAGAAGCCCGTGAAGCTGTTGGCTTAGGTGTACAATACACCAAAACAAGCAACAAAGACACGACTCAGAATGTGGTAAGAAACAAATTGGGCTTCTTCATTCTAAAACTTGAAGACCTACTTGCCAACAATAACTTCCCCAAGGCTTTCCTTCAGCAAATGGACAAATGAAATTTAATCAAGGTTGCAAGTAAAGAAAGAGAACCCTCTCCTCTAACAAGCTATGATGACAGAAAACTTTGGCTAGATGTGGAAGTAAAAACAAGGATTGTGGCTCTAAGAAAAGACAAAAAAGATGAGCCTCCTTACTTTAAGCCACTGGATGTCGCCTTTGTGTATGATGAGTTTTTGGGTAAGGCAAAACCAAAACTCAAGGTTACTCCATATGAGTTTTTCCACTTAACACAAGAGGATGCTGATGAGGATTTTCGCTATCTGATGAACGTGTATTTTATACTTTCATTCGAGTCTTTTTTCACCTATTTTGCTATCCTCTATGTTAATTTAGCTATATTTTAGTTCATTTTTTATTAGAATAGTGTCACGTTTCGCTTTAGTTTGCATTTTACAGGTTTTAGGTGGAAAACGTGATTTTCCGGGCAATTATATTGAAGAGAACGAAGAATCGGTGTTCCGAGGACATTTTTGGAGTATCTAGAAGGTTCCGGATGGGATTTGAAGTCTAGGGGTCGAGTTTCAAGACTTAAAGGTCACTAGAAGGCAAAAACCGAGTCCGAAAAGGAAAAGAAATCCAAAAACGCGTCTCTCGCCGACTGGAGCTCCCGGGCGATTCGCCCGGGATGTGGGGCGATTCGCCCCACACCAGACGGTTCTCCCGGTGTGTGGGGCGACTCGCCCCACACGTTCCGAACTCCTATATATAGTTGCAGTTTCTCTACGTTTTTTCATACTTTCTCAGACCTTTTTTCATATCTTTCTCATTAGTTTTAGGTAGGAATTCTCCAGAGCCTGTTCTGGGAATTCTTAGCATAGGAGACAATTTTTCTTATTGATGAACGTATTTTTGACGCGTTCATCTTGTCTTTTTTACCTTCTTTTGCTATCTTCTAGCCTTGTTTTTTGGTTGGTTTTGTAGAATAGTGTCACGTTTTGTGTTTTCTGCATTTTCAGGCACTTAGGTACGAAACGACATTTTTGGAGCTAAAAACGAGCCTTTTTGATGGAAAAGATGGCCCCGTTGAAGTTCCCCAATCTCCGTGGCTTGTTCGTAAGTGTTTGAGTTTCAATAAGCATCGAGAAGGATGAGTCCAAGGCACCCGAGGGCCATGCAACGGCAAAAAGATTGAGTTTGAAGACAAAAATCTGCCCAGGAGCCAAGCTAAGCGCCTGGAATAGTGAAGCGCTCCGCTTCAATTTCCAGGAGCTTTGGCATAGAAGCCAAGCGAAGCGCTTGGGGTGCCAAAGCGCTTCGCTTGCCAAGCGCTCCGCTTGGCTTCTCCAAGCGGTCCGCTTGGCAGCGGTTACGTTTTCGGATTTTCCTTCTTAGATCTGATCTTTGGTCATTTTTTGAATATCTTTTGAACTGTAAGTTGGTTTTGGAGAGCTCCTAAGCCCCAAAACTCAGAGAAAACTCAGATTACTTTGTATTTTAGCTTGGGATTCAAGGTTTTGATTGGAATTCATCCTTTGTAATCATCTACGGAGAGGTTTTCTTTGATTTCCACCGATTAGTGACAACTTTGGTGGTAACTTGTATCACTCTCTTGTCTTGTAGTTTGATATGATGTATTCTGATTATTATTCATATGAATTGATGTCTATGTTGATGAATATGAGTAGCTAAATCTTTTTTGTTGGGGGTAGAATGTAGAATATGCATGCTTTGGGTTATGTTTATGCTTTCATGAGATTGTGATTCAATCTTGCTGCAAATCCCTTCATATGATTCTTAGTTGCCTATAAAATATATTCGAATTGAGTATAGTGACAAACTCTTGGTCAATGAAAGCTATAGGATTGTATGTTAGAGATTTGCAGCATGCTAGATAAATGAAGGGATTTGAGAGGTACCTTTGATTCCTTGTTATGGATGCTTCAAACGTGAAATTTGATAGGTTTAGATGATAGAGGGGGTGATGGGCTTTGTAAAATGCACAAGATTGCAAGAATTGGTGGAGAATTGAGAGAGATTGAGATTTTTGGGGTGCTAAATCGGCAATGGAGGAAGAAAAACGAAGTGGGGAGCTTTGATACACAAGTGCCCCGCTTAGCTTTATTAAGAAAAGCCAAGCGAAGCGCTTGGGCCGTCCCAAGCGGAGCGCTTGGCAGGTCTTGGGACCTGCCAAGCGCTCCGCTTGGACCTCCCAAGCGCTCCGCTTGGATTTCCAGTAAGAATGAAATTCTTACTGGAAATCCAAGCGGACCGCTTGGGCTTGCCAAGCGGTTCGCTTGGGACCTGGAGCTCCCAAATCCATTTTTTTCGACTTTTGCTAAATTTTCACCCCAAAAACCTTATCTAAACAACGAAACAAAATTTAAACGTGCTCCTAATCTATATGCAAGTACCTACAACCTCGGGTTGCCTCCCGAGAAGCGCCTTCGTTTAAAAGTCGTTGGCTCGACTCTTCACAACTCATGCGGAATTGATTTCACCTTGGGTACTAGACTTCCCCCTCCAATTGCCTCTCAAAGCATCAATTCCCTGCACATCTTGACAAACATAAAGTGGACCAAAAAATCCTACAAGTTCGTTAGTATCAACATAAGCACATGAATCAACAATGGCTCGCAACGTGTGTTGCTTGCCATTTACCTGAAAGTGACATGTTCGGCGATACATGTCTATGACCATACGCACTTTGTTGATGAAGGCTCTACCCAAGAGAACCACATCCTTGAGCTTAGCAGAAGATGTAGGCATAACGATGAAATTAGTCTTCACCTCTACACCGGCAACCCTCACCGCCAAGTTCTCAATCACACCCAACGGCTTTTTCATGGACCCATCCGCTAATTGCACCATGCATTTCATAGGTCTCAAGCCAAACAAACCCGACTCTTCATACACGTTCAAGGGTATAACATTCACACCCGCTCCCGTGTCTAGAGTTGCCACTATTCCGTCCTTCTTCCCCAAGCCGATTTCAACATCGAAGCTCTCTTGGATGGGCACTTCCACCATATCCACCATCTCAGCCTCAGACGATGAGTTTTCTTTCACCTCTTCAACTATCGCATCAGATTGTGCGACAACTTCCCCTTCCATAACCACCTTAGGAGTCTCGACCTCCTCACTCACCTTGCAAGTTTCAGTTATCTTGCAACTTGGCACCTCATCTCGTGCATTGTCTCTCACAACCGTGATCTCCACGGGCAAATCAGTCACCACGGTTATGGCCACAGCCTTCTCCGTGTTCCCGGGAAACTTCCCTTGCTCTCTACTAGCCCCCCGATCTATTAACTCTTGCAATTTCTTATGGAGGTTGCTACTACTAGCCTCAACCTTCTCAAACCGCTGATTGTTAGTAGCTTCATTACGATAGTAATGCTCCATAAACTTATTCGTCTTCAACACAAGATCGTTGAGAGAAGAGAAAAGAGGTGAAGGAAGCACCCCTCCACCTTGTGGTCCCGAACTAGCAACCTGAGGTGGAGGTGTAGGATTAGAAGGCGGTGCTCCTTCATACCAATTGTTCCCATAGCTGAGACGAGTTCTATCTTGATTAGGCCGATAGGCATTTTGATCCGGGTTATGAAGATAACCACGGTTGCCTTGATTCAGGTACCCACCTAGGGGCCCACGGTTTTGTGGCCTCATATTGCCATATCCTTGCCCGTAGTTCACATCCCCAACTACTTGCTCTCCCTCAGCAGCATACACTTCTTGACGGACATCGTTCGTGATATATTGCTCTCTATTAAATTCAGAACAGCATAAATAGGCCGGGTGTCCATAGTTCTTGCACACACCACAAACTTCCGTAGAAGGAGAAGGAACGCTTTGCCTCAAAGCTTGCTTCACTTCATGGGCGAACCCATCGAAGGCATTTTATTCTACCACTACCTTGACCTCACCTCTTTGCTCCCTTTGGAGCACACGAGCCCTCACATTCCGGTTTTGGGAATTCCGGTACATCATGTCCAGCTTCACTTGAGCTTGAGAAGGAAGCAACTCCCCCATACTACCTCCACAAATACTATCCACTTGAGATTGAATCTCGGGATGTAAACCACTGTAAAAGAATTGGAGAAGCTGACCTTTATCATACCCGTGATGTGGGCATCGATGATGCAACCCCATGAATCGATCATAGGCCTCGTGGAAAGGCTCATCATACCTCTGCTCGAAGGAGCTAATTTGGCTCTTCATAGCCATCGTCTTGGAAGCGGGGTAGTAACGCTCCATGAACTTATCAAAACAAAGATCCCATGTTGTCAAAGACCCGGCCTCCAAAGTATTAAGCCAAGCCTTTGCACGATCACCTAGCCCCATAGAAAAGACCTTCAAATGGAGATCATCATCCGCCATTTACCTTCCAAGTAAACAGATTCAAGAATTGGCTCCAAAAGATAAGAAGAAGACTCTTCCCGAATACCAGAAGTGGAAGCTCTAGATGCTACTCCTTCAAACTCGAGATTCAAATTCCTCCTTCTCCTTTGAAACAAACGATCGATCTCGTCTACAAAAGGTTCAATAATAGGTCTACCCGTTCGGGTTCTAGGCCTGCACTCACCTGAAATGAAGAGTAGTGAGTTTCCAAGTCAAAAAGAAACAAAAGACAGAAATAAGGCAAAGAAGAGATGTTGGCTGAAAAAACCAAAACAAAAACACCAACCAAAGGAGTTAAGTCCCCGGCAGCGGCGCCAAATTGATGATGTCGTTTTTCATCAATTAAATTTGTTTAAAAGCCAAAGAACACTTATCACTACACAAACTAGAGTGCAATGACAAGTTTTCCCCGAGTGTCATTCTCTCGGGACCTAACGTGGTTTTGTTTGTGGTTTTTGCTAGTTATTTCAGACAACGAGTTCAAGTGTTTGTAGAATTGCTTTCTTAGAACAAAGCAACGAGAAATCAGATTGTTGTAATCAAGTTTGGAAAACGGTTGGTGGTAGAAATCAAATACACATGCATGGGTTACGAATATGCTCACAAGTTCAGTGCATAAAACCTTCGATCATGTCTGCTAAGCAACTCGTCTAGGTAACTTTCAAGACACACATCATAAAAGATCACTATCAATACTTTAGAGGTGCTTGTCACTAACACCATTTATCTAGCATGCTGCAAATCTCTAACATACAATCCTATAGCTTTCATTGACCAAGAGTTTGTCACTATACTCAATTCGAATATATTTTATAGGCAACTAAGAATCATATGAAGGAATTTGCAGCAAGATTGAATCACAATCTCATGTAAGCATAAACATAACCATAGCATGCATATTCTACATTGTACCACCAACACAAAGGATTTAGCTACTCATATTCATCAACATAGACATCAAATTATATAAATTGTAAATAGAATACATCAAATCAAACTGCTAGACAAGAGATAATGATACAATGTTACCACCAAGCTGTCACTAATCGGTGGGTATTGATGAAAACCTCTCCGTAGATGAAACAATGGATGAAATCCTATGCCAAAACCTTTAATCCAATCTAAATACAATGTAATCTGAGTTTTCTCTCAGTTTTGGGGCTTAGGAGCTCTCCAAAACGAAGCTACAGTTCAAAAAGTATCCAATAAGTAACAGAAGATCAGATCTAAGAAGAAAAATCCGAAAACGTAACCGCTGCCAAGCGGACCGCTTGGAGAGGCCAAGCGAAGCGCTTTGGCCCTCCAAGCGCTTCGCTTGGCTGCTGTGCCAAAGCTCCTGGAAAATGAAGCGGAGCGCTTCACCATTCCAGGGGCTTAGCTTTGCTCCTGGCAGATTTTTGTCTTCAAACTCAATCTTTTTGCCCTCGTACGGCCCTCGGGTGCCTTGGACTCATCCTTCTCAATGCTTATTGATGCTCAAACACTCACGAACAAGCCACGGAGATTGGGGAACTTCAACGGGGCCATCTTTTCCATCAAAAAGGCTCGTTTTTAGCTCCAAAAACGCCGTTTCGCACCTAAGTGCCTGAAATTGCAGAAAACACAAAACGTGACACTATTCTACAAAACTAACCAAAAAATAAGGCTAGAAGATAGCAAAAGAAGGCAAAAAAGACAAGATGAACGCGTGTAAAATACGTTCATCACTCATCCCAAAAAGCTGAGTGTTGTAGACACGATGGAGTTTTACAACAACGTTGAGATCGAGTCAGTGACAGATGAACAAGGAATCACTGAAAAAGTGATTTCGACAACTGTTCAAGGAAAACAAATTGTCCTGAAATGGATTGATTTAGCAACCATCTTTCATATTCCAACCACTGGAACTAAAGATGATATTACTGCTACAGAGGATGAGATTAAAGCCTTCTATAGTGATGTTAGAAATAACAACATGAAGAAAAATGAAATTGCCCCTGTAAATTGGGACAAATCTACAAAAACAAAGCATATATCTTACTCTCTAGGACTAGTTGCTTTGCTGATCATCAAAGTCCTAGACTCCCAAGTTGGAGGAATAGACCAAGTAGGCCTGAAAAGATGGACTTTGTTGAAACATATCCATGAAAATGGATTTGACATACACTGGGCAAAATACCTCTTCAACAGACTTGTTGAATGTATTGTGAAATTCAAAGTCAAGGTGGAAGACAATACTGTCTCACCTCGCGGTTATGTATGGCTTAAAGATCTGCTACATCTTGAAACATTTCAAGATTACGCTCAGAAACCCATTGCCTATAAATAAGTCAGTATGTAATGTGGGTAGATCTTTTTACAATCAGCACAAACCCTTGGATGCTGACAAGAAGAAATCCAAGAAAGCAACTGACTCCAACGTTGCTGATGATGCTGTACTTGCTGACACAAAAGCCCCCAGCAAGAAGAGTAAGAAAAGGAAAGTTGTTCATGATACTCAGACTGCTGCCTCATCAGCTGATCCTGTCCCAAACAAATCAAGGACAAAAACCTTCCCAAGGAAGAATACAACTGCTTGGAAATTAGTTCCTATTGTCCATGATGATGATACTCCAGTAGGTTGCTTCTGCAGTTGCTGAGAAGCAACCTTCTCAAGTGGTTGATATAGAAGCACCTGCTGACACTTCTACTAATCCAATTAATTTTGATACAATCACTGAAGAAAGAACTCAAGGCAGTAAAAATGCAAATCGTGCCATAGCTAGAATTGATGATATCTACTTGGTAGATAATCTTGATGACACTGCACTTGAACCAGCAAGTGATATTGCTGTAGACCTAAGAAAGGCTGCTTTTGCTGAAGATGTTGCTAACAAAGCAACAGTTTAAAAAGAGACAATTGTTGTACAAGCAACTAGTCCAGAAAGAGAAGTTGCTGAAACAGCACAAGTTGCTGAAGAAACGGTTGCTGAGACAGCAACTAGTCAAAACGTTGAGTTTGTTGAAACTCAAAATGAAGTATCGTTCGATGACGCATCACATGATGCTGAGAATGCAAGACCTAGTTCACCGACTCCAGAAACTACTTCAATAAAAAAGATCGAATTGGTACTCACTGACATAAGCCAGCAAATGGATATGGAGATTGATGACAACTCCAACAAATCAGTGGATCTTATTAGGACAAGTAGTGAACTAAGAGGTCAAGATACTTCTGCTCAACCTGTCATTTCAGAGACAAGGGAGAATGCTGATAACATACAACTTTCTCAACAAGAGCATGAAAAGAAGCCTGCTAAAGATACGGTCCCAGATATTGAAGAGGCCAACGATGCTGAAAGGACTGAGTCACCTAATGTTGTTCTTCAGCAGGTAGATAACTCAAATATAGAAAAAACTTCTCTATCTGATACTTAATCATTAGCTAATATTACTGTTTCTTTACAGACTTCTCAAGATACAAGACAGAAGCTTGCTGAGGTTTCTGCACCAGAATCAACAACTCCTGCTCAGCAGGTTGATGCAAATTTTGGTAAATTTACTATGTTTAAAAACTTAATACTTGTATCTAACAAAGTGTTATTTCAGGATGAACAAACCAAGGAAGCTACCACAACTCCTATTGAATTGGATGTAGAAATTTCACAACCAAGTGTGCAACATGAGGTTGCTGAAAATAGCAGGTAAATCATGAATCAGTTTTAGACTCTAAACGACATTCAAAAACATTTTTGAAACTAACATTGTTCTTTTTCAGGCTCAAAAGGAGAGTATAAAAGCATCTTTCATCACTGAAGTCCATGAAGTCAGCTCAGGGGAGCTTTACTCAAGCTTAAAAAAGAACACTTTGACCAAGGTTTCGAAGTCTGTCAGCAACTGGCAAAGATACAGAAGAATGGATTTCTCAGATCTTTATCGACATCTCTCTTTTGAAAAGAAAGGAACTTCTTTACTTAAGCTTGAGACCTTTGTCCCCTCCATCCTACTAGTAGATCTCCCATATTCTCAGCAAATGGGAACTGATCTGATTCACACAATTAGAGAAAATATGAAGAATCAATTCAGGAGTTCTTCTCCATCTGAACAAGCTGAGAGAATTAGAGGCTCCTTTGTGCTTGTGGTGGCTGATCCCCACAAAATCAATGAGGAGGAAGAGGTCACAAGTCAAGCTAAGTACATGCATCTTCCATTAGTTATTCTTACTGATGATGAACAAGAAAAAGAAGATGAGAATGTCATTGAAAACTCTAGTGATGATGATGACGGAAAAGATTCTAAGGACTCAAAGGACAAAAAGGATGATGATGATGAATCTCAAGGTCCATGTCCTGGTGCTGATGGAGTAAATCAAATTGCTGATCAAGCAACTGAACAAGAGCAAGTTGCCGACAACCACCTCCCAGCAACCAAGACAAATCTACTACTGCTCCTTGTATTGCTGAACATCCAGCAACTGACCAAGTTGCTGAGATGAGTGAAGAACAAGCCAGAAAGTTTGCTGAAATTGCCAAGGACGAGGCAAAGCTTTCTGATGCCGAGTTAGCTGAAAAAGCTTTACTTGATGCCAAGGTCACTGATCCAAACCTTGATGAAGAAGAAGAACAAGATGAAGACTTTCAGGCAGCTGTGGAAAACAACATGGTAATAAATGTATCTGGAAAACATTGAAAATCTGGAAATAGGGCCAAGCGAAGCGCTTGGAAGGGCCAAGTGGTCCGCTTGAAATTCCAGGAAGTTTTGCAACTTCCTGGAAATTCAAGCGGAGCGCCTGGAGCCTCCCAAGCGCTCCGCTTGACCAAGCGAACCGCTTGGCTCCTGCCAAGCGGTCCGCCTGGACCCTGTACCCAGATTTTCCTCGTTTTTTCCTTTCTTCTCACCTTTGCGCACCCGTTTTCACTTGTTTCTTGAGTCCTTTCAGGTACTACTCATATATAGGAGATTGGACACGAACCTTTATCTCAGGGAAGTGTACTTTCAATCCAATTTTTCCTTTTCATTCAACTTTTCTTTGCTCGAGGATGAGCAAAAGTTTAGGTTTGAAGAGGGGGTATTGGATTTTCAGTACTATATGCTTGTGTGGTTCGTACATGCCTGATTTTACTCAAGTTCATGTGATTTGTCGTGTTTTTTCAAATTTTTGCATGCATATCATCCCTAGATTAGTTGTTGCACGTTGTTGTGTGTGGAGTTTATTGCCAAGTCTTTTGAGCTTTTTTATTGAGTAGACTAAGTGTTTATGACCATTGATCATATGTTGCATCACTTTGCAAGTAGTTTGAGGCTTCTCTCGCTTGGTTTGTCACATTCGCTTGTGCACTAGTTAAGCTTAGTAGTCTCGACATCACCTTGAGTGGTGTTTCTTCTGCTGCGGTTCACGATGGCCTTATGAAATGATGCATGTTAGAGTCTATGGTTGTAACCCGTGTAATTATGTACGTAAGAGGCGACAAGTTCTTCACCTCGATTATAGATTGCCAAATGCCTAGGAAGGAGGTAGTGTGAGGTGTGCGATTCCTTGTAATAAACCTATTCTATCGAATAGGTTTGGGGAGGGGGTTGCTTCGTTATACTTGTCTTTCGTCTTTGAGTCGTTGTAAAGTTTTCTTTTTCTTTTTCTTTTTGTTTTGTGTCCCAACCTATTCTTTCGAATAGGTTTGGGGAGGTGTCTTTGTAAATGAGTCTTTCCTTTTTCTTTTTCGTCTTTGTGCTCAAACCTATTCTCTCGAATAGGTTTGGGGAGGAGTTTTTGACACGTAGTACTGCTGCTTGCCCCTATACAAAAGAAAAAAAAAAGAGAAAAAGAAAAGAAGAAAAGAAAAGAAGAAAAAAAGAGGAAATAAGAAAAGAGAAAAGAAAATAATAAAAAAAAAAAAAGAAGAAAGAAAATAAAGAATAAGACCCAAAAGCAAAAGAAGGGTCGTTGCAAGCCAAAAGCAGTCTAGTAAAGTGTCAAGTGTCATGTAAATATTTGTTATTGTGAAGTTATCAAGTTGTAAATTCTATCTTTCGTTTCGTGTCGCCTTTGTCCAAGGCCTGTTCTTGACCACCCTCGTCTTGCTATTCAAGAAGTGGTTAAAAGAGGCTCATTCTTGAGAGTCTGGGTAGAATAGGGGAGTGTTATCTATCTAAGGGAACCCTCCTTCGTTTGATGAGAGCCAGTATTGGTTCGCCCTCTCTTGAGGAAAAGTCTCGCTTGGTGAACATAAGTAAGTCCTCGGTTTCATAGGCACGGGGCAATTGTAGTATAATAACATGCATCATTGTGTCATCACTGACCAGGTCCAGGTAGAAGATGTTACGTGAGACTCCTTGTTTAACCAAGTGCACTTGAGAATGTGTATATTCGCAATCGAGGCATACTTCAACCTATTTGCATGTCATGCTCACTTGGTTTTGTTCATAAGCATTTGGTAGATTCAATAGATTAGTTCACTTTACTTGGCATGAGACTCCTTTTGTGTTGCATTTAGGATAGTTTGTTGCTTGAGGACAAGCAAAAGTTTGGTTTGGGGAGTTTGATGAACGTATTTTTGACGCGTTCATCTTGTCTTTTTTACCTTCTTTCGCTATCTTCTAGCCTTGTTTTTTGGTTGGTTTTATAGAATAGTGTCACGTTTTGTGTTTTCTGCATTTCAGGCACTTAGGTACGAAACGGCGTTTTTGGAGCTAAAAACGAGCCTTTTTGATGGAAAAGATGGCCCCGTTGAAGTTCCCCAATCTCTGTGGCTTGTTCGTAAGTGTTTGAGTTTCAATAAGCATCGAGAAGGATGAGTCCAAGGCACCCGAGGGCCGTGCGAGGGAAAAAAGATTGAGTTTGAAGACAAAAATCTGCCCAGGAGCCAAGCTAAGCGCCTGGAATAGTGAAGCGCTCCGCTTCAATTTCCAGGAGCTTTGGCACAGAAGCCAAGCGAAGCGCTTGGAGTGCCAAAGCGCTTCGCTTGCCAAGCGCTCCGCTTGGCTTCTCCAAGCGGTCCGCTTGACAGCGGTTACGTTTTCGGATTTTCCTTCTTAGATCTGATCTTTGGTCATTTTTTGAATATCTTTTGAACTGTAACTTAGTTTTGGAGAGCTCCTAAGCCCCAAAACTCAGAGAAAACTCAGATTACTTTGTATTTTAGCTTGGGATTCAAGGTTTTGATTGGAATTCATCCTTTCTAATCATCTACGGAGAGGTTTTCTTTGATTTCCACCGATTAGTGACAGCTTTGGTGGTAACTTGTATCACTCTCTTGTCTTGTAGTTTGATATGATGTATTCTGATTATTATTCATATGAATTGACGTCTATGTTGATGAATATGAGTAGCTAAATCTTTTGTGTTGGTGGTAGAATGTAGAATATGCATGCTTTGGGTTATGTTTATGCTTACATGAGATTGTGATTCAATCTTGCTGCAAATCCCTTCATATGATTCTTAGTTGCCTATAAAATATATTCGAATTGAGTATAGTGACAAACTCTTGGTCAATGAAAGCTATAGGATTGTATGTTAGAGATTTGCAGCATGCTAGATAAATGGTGTTAGTGACAAGCACCTCTAAAGTATTGATAGTGGTCTTTTATGATGTGTGTCTTAAAGTTACCTAGACGAGTTGCTTAGCAGACTTGATCGAAGGTTTTACGCACTGAACTTGTGAGCATATTCGTAACCCATGCATGTGTATTTGATTTCTACCACCAACCGTTTTCCAAACTTGATTACAACAATCTGATTTCTCGTTGCTATTGTTCAAAGGAAACGATTCTCTAAACAATTGAACTCGTTGACTGAAATTACTTGCAAAAACCTCAAGCAAAGCCACGTTAGGTCCCGAGAGAACGACACTCGGGGACAACTTGCCATTGCACTCTAGTTTGTGTAGTGATAAGTGTTCTTAGGCTTTTAAACAAATTTAATTGGTGAAAAACGACATCATCACTTATCAATTTGGAGCTTGTGAGATCGCGAATCTTCGGAGATTGACAACCTTCGGTAACATTGTATCTCACGATTTTTCTATTTATATTTATATCTTTCAACATGTTTTCATTCAATCTTGCTTTGATTTCTGTTGATTGCATGACATCTATGAGTAGCTAAATCTATCGTTGGTGATAGTATGTGATTTCTTAGCTAGGGTTATTGATTATGCATGATGGCAGTAATGCGAATCAGACTTTGAGTTATTGCTTTATTTTTTTGATCTATCTAAGCCCTCTATCTTCGTAGTGTTGAATTGAACGGAACACATTGGACAATTCATGATCTTAGATCTCTATGCAAAACGATCGGGTACTTCATGCATGATTATTAACCTACTATGCTTTGAATGATCATACTATCACTAACTTCCATTATCTTGATAAGAAAAACCTGTGCTAAGTCGTCTGTTGATTTTATAGTTTAAGTTAAATTAGATAAAGCTAGTTATAGTCCTTAGAGATCGACACTCGAGGTTATTTTACTGCTACACTACGGTTTTCGTTGTAGTTGTGAATTGCCTTTGGCTAAAAACAAATTTATTTGATTAATTGAATCTGACAAATTCCAGTTCATCAAATTGGCGCCGTTGCCGGGGACTTTTGTTTAGCTTTTATATATTTTCAGCATTCAATTCCTAGTTAGTAGTTTTCTTTTTTTTGATCTCTCTGATACTCTCTTCTTAGCTTGTTACAGATAGTGTATGCGAAGTACACGATCTAGGGGAACACCGCTTGCTGAACCAATCGCTGAAATCGACAGAGTCTACCACCAACGAAGGCGACTACTTCGACGACGTGAACTAGAGGAAATAGAGGATATCGATTTCTCTAAATCTCTACACAGTCTTTTTAAGGAAATCCTCGGAATTGCAGAAGCTAGACCAATGAAAACATGGGTTCAACCCACCAAGGATCGTATGAGGGGACCGATGATTGTTCTTTCGCCTGCAACTCGAGATCTGAAAATAAAAAACAACGCGTTCCAACAACTTACGAGGTTCTATGGCTTAGCAAGTGAAGATGTGATGGGATACTTGCACGATATCGATGATTTCGTCAACCAACTCCCACGACCCGGAGCTGAAATAACAACAGATGAGTTGAGAATGAAGGTTTTTGCTATGAGGCTTGGCGACAGGCCCAAGTCATGGTTGAGTTCTCTACCGGCGGGTTCGCTTGACACTTGGGAAAAGGTTTTTTCAGCATTCATGGAGAAATACTTCCCTCACACCTTGACTACCGCGCTTAAGGTGCAAATCACTGGGTTCAAACAAGACTATGATGAGACCATCTACACCGCGTTTGAGAGGTTCCAAGACCTCATGAACAAGTGCCCTCACCATGGTTTTGAGCTTTCGGATCTTGTCCAACACTTCTACAGTGGACTAACCTTTGAGAATCAGCAAGTGGTGGATTTCCAATGCCATGGCAATATTTGGGCCGGAAACCGTAGAATCCGTCTGGGCGGTTTTCGAAAGGCTTGCTAAGGGTTCGCAATTCAAGGATCCAAGAACTCCGCTAGAACATCCATATCAAATGAGGTTTGCCGAATATGCAAGAACTATGGGCATGGAGCTCATGATATGTGTAGATCGGAGCTTGCATATGATGATGGCAATTGGGTTCAAGGAGGCGAAGAGGAAGCCTTTGCTGCGGAATTTGGTACTCAAGAAGCTAGCTATGGACAAGATGGTAGGAATCCTCGAGGTGGATTTTGGAGAAGAGGGTTCCGAAACAATCAAGGATACGCGCCGGCTAGCCAAACTTATGGACCTAACCAAGACCGTAGTAGGCTTAGCTATGGTAATGATCACTGCGAAAATCCCGCTCCCAAAGAGCAACCAAAGTCGAAGACAACTCTACTCATGGAAAACTTGCAAAAAATGGTTGATCACACCCAAAGTTTTCTTAAGCGTTATGAAGAAGATTCCGGAAAGACTAGGGCGAGGCTTGATCGTTTGGAAGAGAGAACTAGGCTTGCCCATCAAAAGATGCAAGAGTTGATTGACCGTGGATCAAGTAGGGAGCAAGGGAAGTTGCCTAGCAACACTGAGAAGTTGATGTCCATTACCTTGGTGGGTGATCTTCCTGTTGAAATCACCATCAAGAAGGTTGCTAAATGTGAGGATTGCAAGGATGAAGAACCCCCACTAGCCAAGGAAGAAGAGAATGACCTTGGTTCTGATGAGAGTGATGAGGAGCAAGAGGATCCCGAGCCAATCCCTCAGAGTTTCGATGTTAAGGTCGGGATTGGTGAACTTGAAGATGTTCGTGCTACACTAGATACGTGATCTTACTCTAATGTGCTCCCAATGAATGTGTTTGAGAAGAGTAGGCTTGGAAAACTATCTGAGCATAAGGCTATTGTGCAATTGGCGGATGGAGCCTTTGTGAGACCCGAAGGTGTTGTGAAGAACGTATTGGTTAAGATTGGTGAAGCTTCTGTGTACACCAACTTTGTAGTTATGCCGGCGTCTACACCTGGGATGGGGGATGTTGTTCTCTTGGGGCGAACGTTCTTGACTAAACTACGCCTCCGTGATAGACATCTACCGAAGAAATTGCAACATTGAGGTGGATGGCAAGCGACATGTGTTGCGAGCCATATCTGATCCAAGTATTCACTTCAATGCTTCTCACACCGTTAACTACTTTGGTCTTGCTTTCTATGTTCATTCTCATTCACAGGTTCGTGGCATGAGGAGGAGATCCATGAAGGGGAAGTCTAGTACCCTCAAAAAGAAGAACTAGAGCAAGAAGGAGTCGAGTCAAAGACTATAAACAATGGCGCTATCCGGGAGGCAACCCGGAGTTTTTATCGCTTTTTTTATCGCTTTATTGCATTGCATGCATTCATACATTGACCAATTTGCCTTTATTTATGTGAATTTGTTCATTTTTGTGTTGCTTTGTGCTTATGTTTATGTTCGAGTGAACTTTTACGAGTGTTTTTTATGAGGAGAATGGTTTTCGGGGATAAAAGCCGAACTTTTTTTCGAAAAATTTCGTCTCCCCACCCACTGGAGGTGGGGGGCGAATCGCCCCCCGTCTTCAGGTAAGGTCAAAAGCGAGATTCTTCCACGAAACCCTCATTATTCACCTCTCTTTCTCCAAAACACCCAAAAACTCGAAAAACCTTCTTTCTACCATAATTTCTTCAATGCTCCATCAAATTTTGTGTTCTTTAGCTTCAATCGAAGCCCATTACGTGCTCTTTAATTCTATCTGAACATATTTCATCCTAGTGCATTTGTTTTCAGATCTTATGTAACTTCACATGAACCCTAATTTTTCAAATTTGGGGGTTTTTTGATTTATGCTTCAATTGAGCTTATATAATGTATGGGTTGATTGTTTATGTGATTAGAATCAATTTTCATTACCAATTGCTTGCTCAATTTTGCTTGGTTTGGTAAATTGGGAATTTATGCTTACTTGATATCTATGTCTCGTTTTGCATTGCTCCTTTTTCTTCACTCCATGTTTTATGATGAGGTTATTGGTATGATAGAGGTAGACATCATGGTAGACCAATTGATTGGTGGGGTTTGCGTCTTTTTGGTGAAGTTTTTTGAGTACTATGGTTTGAATGAATCTTGTGATTTAAGGTTACTAGTTATCTAGCATAAAAGCATGTTGTGATATGTTGATACATTGCATTGTGGTAGCTAGATTAGACTTGGTGCTTTGAAGGTTAGGCGTGATAATGGAGTTACTCGTTTGTTTCAGTCTTGCATTTGCATATGCATGAAGCTTTTTGTTGTACAAGCTACGAATGGATGTTTGTAGGAACCATGCCACAAAGGGAGAGGAGCACTTCCGTTTGGCTACAATGAGGTATTGGAGGTGGTTCGATTCCAACCATGTCAAGGGGTTTGACAAGGACGTTTTCCATGAGTTCAATGTTGGGTCTACTAGTCTTCAAGAGAAGGAGAGTGATCTCGTTAGAGGTGCGTTCGAGCCATGGACTTTTGCAACAACTTCGTGGTTTATCCATGATGAGGAACGAGAATCCACAGGGAGTGAGCACTCTTATGTCTATTCACGTACCACAAAAGGTATTGAAACCAATATTACAGCAGAAATCTGCCACAAGGACTGCAAGGTCCGACAGACTAGGGAGCAACCGGGGCGGCCTCATCACAACGGATTCAATCTTGAGTCGACGGTGGTGATTAAGTTCCGAATCACTAACTTGATTCCAAAACATAATGACATGGACACCCAACCCTTCATTGGGGTGCCCCTCGACTGCTTATTGAGGGAGCACCATATAGACATCGGGAGCATCAACCGTAGAGAATGTGGGCGACATTAGGCAAAGAAGAAGAAAACCTCTGAGTTTCCGAGTTTCATCCCAGCTTACTGTATGTTCCATGGGGTTGAGGACGTTGGTGAGGGATACTCTAAGAGCACAGCACTTTCCCCTTCAACAGTTCACAGGCTATTAGAGAGATACCGGATGGAAAACCCCATAACTGGAGCGGCTAATCTTGAGGATTCTCTTCGACAGTGCAATTCTTCTAATGGTGATGATGGTGACAATTAAGACAATAGGGACAATGAGGATGCCATGAATACTGATGGAGGAGTTGGTCCTATTCGATCTATTAGTGGAACTACCACCACCACCACGAGCTCCGATGATCACCAACAAAGGCCCTCGAGCAATCTCAATACCTTACATCTAGTGTACTCAGCCGACCGAGGCCAAACCACACGGTAACATCTAGTATCACATCTTATTTCCTCATTCTCTTATTGCTAGGGACTAGCTTTAAATTCATGAGGGGGGGATGGTATTTAAGTGAACTAGTGTTGTTAGTTTGGAGCTTGGAATTGGTAGTTTGGAGCTTGGCATTGGTAGGATGAGTATAGTACCTTGCATTTTGTTGTAATTCGTTTGCATTTGCATTTGCACTTTTACCGCTTTCTTAGTATTTAGTTGCATACACTACATTCATCCTATTATAGTTTTGCATGTTTTATGTGGAGTTTATTGCCAAATTTTTTGAACTTTTTTATGGGGTAGATTAACTAATTATGACATTAATCATATGCTTCATCTCTATGAATATGTTTGAGGTTTTCTCGCTTGGCTTGTCACATTTATGTTTGCACATAGTTAAGCTTGGTAGTCTCGACATCACTTAGTGGTGTTTTCTCTAATGCGGTTCACGAAGGCCTTTATAATAGGATGATGCATGTTAGGATCTTATGGTTGTTTTCCCGAGTAATTATGTACCTAAGAGGCAACAAGTCTTCACCTTGCTTTGAGATTGCTAAATGCCTAGGAAGGAGGTAGTGTGAGATTGTGTGATCCTTTATTTGCAACCTATTCTTTCGAATAGGTTTGGGAAGGGGGTTACGCTGTCATTAGACTTGTTTTTCGATTTTGAGTGTGTGTTGTGAGTCTATTTTCCTTTTTCGTAGAGTTTGTACTCCAACCTATTCTTTCGAATAGGTTTGGGGAGGTCGTTTGTGTGTCATTGTAATTCCTTTTTCGTTGTGCTACTGCTGGCTTAAAAAAGAAAAAAAAATTGAAAAAAAAGAAGAAAAATTCCAGGAAAAAAAGAAAAAAATCTGGAAAAGCAAAAAAAAGAAAAAAGACCCCAAAAAGGCAAAGAAGGGTCCAAAAAAAAGAGGCCAAAAAGCAGTTTAGCAAAGTGTTGTGTCTCGTTTTTCAATTCATGTAATGTTCGTAATCGAGTTGTAATTTTTATCTTTTGTTTGTTTGAGTGTCATCTGTTCTAGACCACCTTCGTCCTGCCATTCAGGATGTGGTGAATAGTTTAAGGCTTTGCTTGAGAGATGGGTAGAATAGGGGAGTGTTATCTTTTTTAGGGAACCCTCCTTCGTTTGATGAGAGCCAGTATTGGTTCGACCTCTTTGAGGAAAAGTCTTAACTTGGTGAACAACAGTAAGTCCTCAGTTTCATAGGCACGGGACAACCATTCGTATTTTAATATGTTTCATTACGTCGTCACTGACTAGGTCCAAGTAGAAAATGTTACGAGAGACTATCTTGTTTGACATAAGTGCATATGTGATTGTGTATGAGTCAATCGAGGCATTCTTCAACCAATATCCATGTTATGATTTGTGTGGTTTTTGTTCATAAGTTTTTTGAAAGATTCAATAGATTAGTTCATTTCATTTGGCATGAGACTCCATTTTTTGTGTTGCATTGTTTTTTGCATTAGAGTCTAGCTTAGTTGCTTGACGACAAGCAAAGGTTCAGTTTGGGGAGTTTGATGAACGTGTATTTTACACTTTCATTCGAGCCTTTTTTCACCTATTTTGCTATCCTCTATGTGATACGACGGAGTTTGTCAGACTCAGTTACAAGCAAATAAATTTGTTATTTAGCCAAAGGCAATTCACGACTACAACGAAAACCGTAGTGTAGCAGTAGAATGACCTCTAGTGTCGTTCTCTAAGGACTATAACTAGTTTTATCAAATCTAATTTAGAATATAAAAACAGCAGACGATATAGCAAAGGTTTTTCTAACAGATAATGGAGATTGGTGATAGTATGGTCCTTCAAAGCATAACGGGTTAATAATCATGCGTAAATTCCTCGGTCTTGCATGGAGATCTTTGATCAATCAATTGTCCTGTTGTAATTATCACACACTACGAAGATATAGATACTTACAAGTCAAACACTATTGTCCAATTGTGTTCCGTAATTATTCAACACTACGAAGATATAGATATGCATAGGTCGACAAGGGTCCAATTGTGCATAATAATTAATCAACATACAAAGATATAGGTTGCGCCTGATCACGAAATAAAGCAATAACACGGAGTATAATGCGCGATATAGCGATTAGCATGATTATCAACCCTTCGCTAAGAATTCACAAACTAACACCAACGATAAGTTTAGCTACTCATAGTTGTCATGAAATCAACAGAAATCATAGAAGAAAACATGTTGAAAGATATTTAAAATAAGTAGAATAAACTGTAAGATACAATGTTACCGAAGGTTGTCAGTCTCCGAAAAATCGCGATCTTACAAGCTCCAAACTGCTATGAAAAAGTGTCTCCTAAGCTACGAACCCCCAGAACAGGCTCTGGGAAGTCCTACCTAAAATTACAGAGAAAGGTGAGAGAATAGGTCTGAAAAAGTATGAGTTTCAGAGAAAAACTGAGCAACTATATATATGCTTCGAATTTGTGTGGGGCGAAGGGCCCCACACACCGGGCGATTCGCCTGGTGTCGGGCGATTCGCCCCACGTCACGGGCGATTCGCCCGGGAGTAAAATTCGCGGAATTCCACGTTTTCGATGCGTTTTTGGATTTCTTCCCCTTTTCGGACTCGGTTTCTGACTTCTAGTGGCCTTCTAACCTCCAGATTCGACCCCTAGACTCCAAATTCTATCCGGAAACCTTCAGATACTCCAAATAGGCTTCTAGAACACCAATTCCTTGTCAACTTCAATATAATTGTCCGGAAATCCTCGTTTTTCAACCAAAACATGTAAAATAAAAACTAAAGGGAAACGTGACACTATTCTAATAAAATGCACTAAAATATAGCTAAATTAACATAGAGGATAGCTAAAATAGGTGAAAAAGATTCAAATGAAAGTGTAAAATACACATTCATCAAACTCCCGAAATCGAACCTTTGCTTGTCCTCAAGCAACTAAGCTAGACTCTAATGCAAAAAACAATGCAACACATAAAATGGAGTCTCATGCCAAATAAAATGAACTAATCTACTGAATCTATCAAATAACATATGAACAAAAACCATATAAATCAAAGCATGAATATAGGTTGAAGAATACCTCGATTGACTTATACACATCCACATAAGCACTTATGTTAAGACAAGATAGTCTCTCATAACATTCTCTACCTTGACCTAGTCAGTGACGACGTAATGAAGCATTCTAAGATACGAATGGTTGTCCCGTGCCTATGAAACTTAGGACTTACTGTTGTTCCACCATGTTAAGACTTTTCCTCAATGAGGTCGAACCAGTACCGGCTCTCATCAAACGAAGGAGGGTTCCCTATAAAAGATAACACTCCCCTATTCTACCCATCTCTCAAGTAAAGTCTTAAGCTATTCACCACTTCTTGAATGGCAGGACGAGGGTGGTCTAGAACAGATGACACTCAAAAACAAAAGGCAAAAAATAGAAAATTACAAACAGGATTACGAACATTACAAGAATTGGAAAATGAGACACAACACTTTGCTAAACTGCTATTTGGCTTTCTTTTTGGACCCTTCTTTGCTTTTTTGGGGTCTTTTCTCTTTTTTTTTTCTTTCCAGTTTCTTTTTTTTTTTTCTTTTTTCCTGGAATTTTTCTTTCTTTTTTTTTCAATTTTTTTTTTAGCCAGCAGTAGCATAACAAAAAGAGAAACAAAATGACTCACATGACTTCCCCAAATCTATTCGAAAGAATAGGTTGGAGTACAAAATTTACGAGAAAGGAAAAATAAACTCACAACACGGGAATGAAAAACGAAAAACGAAAAACAAGTCTAATGATGGTGCAACCCCCTCCCCAAACCTATTCGGAAGAATAGGTTATAAACAAAGGATCACACAACCCCACACTACCTCCTTCCTAGGCATTTAGCAATCTCAAAGCATGGTGAAGACTTGTTGCCTCTTAGGTACATAATTACTCGGGAAACAACCATAAGACCCTAACATGCATCATCCTATTATAAAAGCCTTCGTGAACCGCAGTAGAGAAAACACCACTAAGTGATGTCGAGACTACCACTAAGTGCAATACATAAATGCGACAAGCCAAGCGAGAAAAACCTCAAACAAATTCATAGAGATGAAGCATACGATTAATGGCATAGTTAATTAATTGACCCAATAAAAAAGTTCAAAAAATTCGGCAATAAGCTCCATATAAAACATGCAAGACTATCCTAGGATGAATGCAGTGAATGCAACCTAAAAAATCTAAGAAAGCGGTAAACGTGCAAATGCAAATGCAAACAAAGAACAAGATACTAATCAACACAAAGCCAAACAATACTTAACATCACGGTTCACATTGTAAGAAAATATGGTCAGAGTTACCCCTAGGGTACGCAGCGTAATTTCAAAAAAATTCTTAACATACAAGTTAATTGATTATGCATATGTCGGATATATATATAAACACGTCAATTAGAAGACTAACCTTACTTCCAAAGCAGCTTCCAAGTCTTCGTAATATTCCGGTGTATCTTCTCCTTCGTCGAAGTCGAAGATATCTACAATACTCTGTATATCTGCAAGACAATAAGAGTTAGTTTCCAGCTCCTATAACCTCAACCTTGGTATCCACGGATGAACTGCCTATCGGAAGAATGCTAGGATATTCTTGGTGTGACCAAGAAGACGGGGCGGCGATTCCTCCGGTGAGGTGGCGAGCGCGGGTGGCTAAAGAGGAGGGGAGAGATTTTTATTTTCTCTAAGAAAACTGGGTAGAATAACTGTGAAAGTCTATGTCTGAAACTGTGTGTAAAAATTTCTCTAATAGTCCACTATATATAGTTGTCTATAGAAGCCTAAAGCATAAGCAATTAGACTTCGTAAAGGAATAAGAATCTAATTCTTATCGCACAAGGAAACCAATATCAAGTCTAGATTCATTCCCAATCAAATTAAAACTCAATCAGGAAAATCTAACTTATCCCTTGGACTTCTAATAGAGGAAGGAGTCGAACTCCTTCCCCTACTCATCCATGCGTGCGCGCTTCCTTGGGACAGTAGGTGGGTCCCAATTTTGGGACCCACTTATAGTTCTAAGGCAATTCAAACTCCAAGTAGATTTTGCCCAAGTGCATATGTTAATTCTAAATTAACATATCCTTTCAAATCAAACCTCCATTATATTTCGAAAATATAATCTTTAATTGTATTTACATAAAATACAATTAATTAGCCAATTCAATTAATAATTCCAAATCATTAATTGAGCCACCAAATATTATAATTAATTCCAAATCAATTATAATCCATCAATCATAATTAATTCCAAATTAATTGCGATTCCATCTTCAAGGATATTCTGATAGGCTGAATCACCACATAGTGTGACCCATAGGGCCTCATCGTATTAAGCAAGTCCTAGACTAGGCAACATGGAATTCCTAGACGGTTCCATTTGCAATATTAATACGTGAAGACGTTTGAGAGGTTTCTCAAAGCTAACCCTTTCGTTGCGAAGACTGTTGCGCTCAACGCGGCGATGGTAACGTCTCTTCATCTGACTTGCTGGAATGTATATAGGATCGATGAAGTGTCTATCCCAATAATACATCCACGGGTGTCTAAGGGAGTTGTTTGGTTAAGATATACTTATGACCATCATAATATATCATTTGCACTGGCCAGTGACTTTACCAACACAACTATGCAGACTATGAGCAGTGCTCTCCTGTGCTACATTTGAGATATGAATCCTTCACAGAATCAACCACCCCCATTTGTATGTAGCCATAATCCGGGATCGTGTCTTAGGTCAGCTGCTTATTCAGAGCTGACATCGACGGGTCCACCAAGGATATGGGGCAACAAATGTGATGATAAAGTCCTGTAAGTACAAAGGACGACTGGCATCACTTCGACAACTTACCGGTTCCCATAGACACTTCGGTGTATAGTATACATCGATGGGAGTGTCCGGTGGGTACTTCCATTGTTCGATAAAGCTTCTTCGAACAACTATGCGCAGTTATGGGAACGTTTCTCGATTGTCCAACAATCCGTTCCGTGGCCGTGGGATCGGCTCACACTTAATCCAACAAGTATAACCTCCACGCATACTAGTCTTGTCTGGTTTTCATTCAGACCCCCACATCCGAGATGAACCTCGACTAGGGAGAGTTTGGGATAGATGATAACTCACATAGCTCCCACTATCTATGTGATCGGTCATCTATCCGAGGGGACATGTTTAATATCAATACAGACAGTAATATAGATATGACATGCTGCATGCCTGGTGTAATATAAATATGAAAGCGATACTCAATAGTAAAATGCAACAAACATATATTATATTACGTTGACCTGTGTAATAGTACATATATGCCCTCTATAAAAGCACCATGCCCTTAGTAAGGACTGTCTCTAGGACATATACACTATCACACATCCCATCCCCCTTACGATTCTTAAGCTAGCCCCTAGCAAAAGAGAATGAGTAATAAGAAGTGATACTAGATGTTACCGAACGGTTTGGCCTCGGTTGGCTGAGAGTGGACATGTGAAAAGACTAATCATCGGGATGGTAATCCCCATAAAAGTTCCTCCACATGTTAGACAGGAGCTCATTGGACTGCCGTAGGGCCTCCTGTTGCTTCTGGATGAGCTGTTGCTGCTCCCACCTTTGTTTCCTATCCTCCCGGCGATGCTCCTCGAATGTTTCCCAATCGCGGTTGTGTTGGGCAATGTGCCCGTCGAGGTCCTGTCGCAAGGCCGCATTGTCCTGTTGCAAGGCCGCGTTACTGGCATCAATTCTATCGAAACGGCCGTCGAGGTAGGTACGGAATTCAGAGAAGTCAAATCCTCTAGACCCCTGTGGTGCTCGAGGCGGTGCCTGCGGTGCTCTATGGACAAATGGGATATCTGGGATAGGAGCTTGGCCATCATCGGCCTCCATAGCATCCTCATAATCATTCTCATGATCGGAATCGCTCGGCTGGAAGGGTGCTCCCACATCAGCAGCGGCAGCCGTGGAGTTCTTCAACTGATACCTAGCTAGCTGCACCTCAATGGTCGAGGGTGAAAGGGCAGCAACCTCGCAATCCCCCTCGTCAATGTCATCGACCCCATGATATTTGCAGTAGGCAGTGATGAAGCTTGAGAAGATTAAAGGCTTCTTCTTCTTTTCCCAGTGGCGCTCATACTCCTCATACATGATGTGCCCGATGTCGATCTGATGTCTGTCTATCAAGCAGTAGATGAGCTCGGCGTAGTAGGGATGAATCCATGAGTCATTCTTCCTAGGGATCAAGTTGAAGATGCAAAATTTCATCATCACCTTAGCTTCAATGCTAAGGTCGCTCTGACGGATCCGTGTAGGTTCTCCCCCGATTTCTAGATATCTGTACTCCCTGTTGCAGATCACGTCCGTAATATGTCTTCCTATCCCCCTAGTGGCCCTCGAATACAGGTAGGCATGGTCACTCCCTCTGAACTCCTGCTGCCCAAAATGGATGAATGGAGAAATGTGCTCTGGTGTCCATGGTATTATCAGGCCTCGAACTAGTACCCCATTCTTCTCCTCGAGATCTGTGTACCCAATGTAGAACTCTTGGACGAGGCTATCGTCGTACCCCTTGAACCTGTTGGAACTGTACCAAACCCAATTCCTTCTTGACGCCAATCGTGATAGCGTCCTATACCCTGCCGTATCAGCTGCTGCCTCTGGGATATCAATCCTCCTGTCTGGAATGATCGATCCTCCCGCTTCGGCCAGCTTCGCTTCTAGCCTTTGACGCACCTCTACCGCAGCTAAAGATATCTCGTACATATGGTGAGACGGTTGGGAGCTTGATGCTACTCCCTTGCCCTTTTTGCTCGAGCCGGCTCTCCTCGATCTTGGTGCCATGATTCTTACAAACAGCAATTAGTATCTTGTACGATGCAAAACAGACCTATGCATACGTAAATGTACGAGCGAACAAACGAGCAATATCTTCAACAATCCAACTCCTCAAAAACCCAATGTCTAGTCTAGCTACTTCATCACGCAACATATCAATGTAACTACTACAATAACATATCACATTATGCTCTTGCTAAACAACAAATGCCTTGAATCACAAGGTTCAATCCATACCATAATAGCAAAAATCTAACATAAATCCTCAACTTCATCAATCATGCATTCTACCATTACATCCATCATTATCATATCAATAAACACATGTTTAAGCATGGAATGAAAGTAAGAGATACATTTCCTAACAAGATATATCATCTAATAGCAAAATCTCAAATCAACAAACCAAGCCTAATTGAACATGCAATTGATAATGAATAACGATTCTAATCACATAAATCATCAACCCATACATCATACAAGCTTAATTGAAGCATAAATCAAAAAACCCCCAAATTTGAAAAATTAGGGTTCATGTGAGATTACCTCAAATCCGGAGATTGAATGAACTAGGAACAAATTTGTTCGGATGAAAAGAAAGAGCACGTAACGGGCTTCGATTGAAGCTAAAGAACACACAAATTGATGGAAAGATGAAGAAGTTATGAAGGTTTGAAGGTTTTGTGAAAATGGAGGAATTTTTGGAGCTTAAGAGAAGAAGATGAAGTGAAATGAGGAAAAATGGGGGAGAACCCCGTTTTTTCAATCTGCAGAACGTAGGGCGATTCGCCCCACGCCTAGTGCGAATCGCCCTGTGCGGGGCGAATCGCCCCGCGAGTCCGGAGCGCGCGCGCGCGCTCTGGAGCGTAGGGCGATTCGCCCCTCATGGGGGGCGATTCGCCCCCCACCTCCTCCTGAGGTGGGGAGACGAACGTTTCGAAAAAAAATGCGGTTTTTAGTCCCCGAAAACCATTTTTCTCAAAAAATCACTCGAAAAATCTCACTCAAACATAACATAAGCACATACGACACAGAGACGAACAAATTCACATATGAAAAGCAAATTTTTCAAGTATGAATGCATGAAATAAAGCGGTAAAGAAAGTGATAAAAACCCCGGGTTGCCTCCCGGATAGCGCCATTGTTTAAAGTCTTTGACTCGACTCCTGTCTTCGCCTAGCTTTTCTTCTTGAGGGTACTAGACTTCCCCTTCACGGATCTCCTTCTCATGCCTCGAACCAGTGAATAAGAATGAACATAGACATTAAGACCACTGTAGTCAATAGTGTGAGAAGTATCAGGTGGATCAGGTGGATCAGATATGGCTTGCAACACATGTTGCTTGCCATCCACTTCAACAGTGCAAGTTCTTCGGTAGATGTCCATCACGGAGTGTAGCTTAGTCAAGAACGTTCGCCCCAATAGAATGACATCCCCCGTCCCAGGTGTAGACGCCGGCATAACTACAAAATCGGTGTATACAGAAGCTTCACCAATCTTGACCAATGCATTCTTCACAACGGCTTCAGGTTTCACAAAGGATCCATCCGCCAGTTGCACAATAGCCTTATGCACAAATAGTTTTCCAAGGTTACTCTTCTCGAACACATTCAAAGGGAGCACATTAGAGTAGGATTCCGTGTCTAGTGTGGCACGAACATCTTCAAGTTCCCCAATCCCGATCTTAACATCGAAACTTTGAGGGAGTGGCTCGGGATCCTCTTGCTCCTCTTCACTCTCGTCAGCACCAAGGTCCTTCTCTTCTTCCTCAGCCTGTGGGGGAACTTCCCCCTCGCAACTCTCGCACTTAGCAACCTTCTTGATGGTGATTTCAACAGGTAGATCACCCACCAAGGTAATGGACATTGACTTCTCAGTGTTGCTAGGCAGCTTGCCTTGCTCCCTACTTGCTCCTCGGTCGATCAACTCTTGCATCTTTTGATGGGCAAGCCTAGTGCTCCCTTCCAACCTATCAAGCCTTGCCCTAGTCTTCTCGGAATCTTCTTCGTAACGTTTGAGAAAACTTTGGGTGTGATCAACCATCTTTTCCAAGTTCTCCATTAGTCGAGCTGACTTCGACTTCGGTGGCTCTTTCGGAGCGGGGTTTTCGCAGTGATCATTACCATAGTTTAGCCGACTACGGTTTTGGTTAGGGCCATAAGTTTGGTTAGCCGGTGCATATCCTTGATTGTTTTGGAACCCTCTTCTCCAAAATCCACCTCGAGGATTCCTACCGTCTTGTCCGTAGCTGGCTTCTTGAGTACCAAACTCCGTAGCAAAGGCTTCCTCTTCGCCTCCTCGAGCCCAGTTGCCATCATCATACGCAAGCTCCGATCTACACATATGAGCCCCATGCCCATAGTTCTTGCATATTTGGCATACTTCGTTCGAAACAGTTGTTCCAGTGGCGCTCTTGAGGACTTGCTTCAATTCGTTGGTAAAGCACTCGAATTGATCCCCATTCCCCCTATACATAGGGGCTTCTTGGGTCGGTTGAGCTTCAGGTCCACGTCTCCTAACCATCGCTCTCTTGGGTCCTTGAACTGCGAACCCTTAGCAAGCCTTTCGAAAACTGCCCAGACGGCTTCTACGGTTTCCTCCCAAATATTGCCTCGGCATTGGAAATCCACCACTTGTTGGTACTCGAAGGTTAGTCCATTGAAGAAGTGTTGGACTAGGTCAGAAAGTTCAAAACCATGGTGACGGCACTTGTTCGTGAGATCTTGGAACCTCTCAAACGCGGTGTAGATGGTCTCATCATAGTCCTGCTTGAATCCAGTGATTTGCGCCTTTAGCGCGGTAGTCAAGGTGTGAGGGAAGTATTTTTCCATGAAAGCTGAAAAAACCTTCTCCCAAGTGTCCAGCGAGCCTGCTGGTAGAGAACTCAACCATGACTTGGCTCTGTCGCCAAGCCCCATAGCAAAAACCTTCATCCGTAACTCATCCGTTGTTTTTTCAGCTCCGGGTCGTGGGAGTTGGTTGACGAAATCATCGATATCGTGCAAGTACCCCATCACATCTTCCCTTGCTAAGCCTTAGAACCTCGGAAGTTGTTGGAACGCGTGGTTCTTGATTTCCAGATCTCGAGTTGCAGACGAATGAACAATCGCCGGTCCCCTCATACGATCCTTGGTGGGTTGATGATGAATGTGTATTTTACACTTTCATTCGAGTCTTTTTCACCTAATTTAGGTATCCTCTATGTTAATTTACCTATATTTTAGTACATTTTATTAGAATAGTGTCACATTTCCCTTTAGATTTTATTTTACAGGTTTTGGTTGAAATTCGGAGATTTACGGGCAATTATATTAAAGTCTACAAGGAATTGGTGTTACAGAAGCATATTTGGAGTATTTGAAGGTTTCCGGATAGGATTTGGAGTCTAGGGGCCGAATCTGGAGGTTAGAAGGCTACTAGAAGTCATAAACCGAGTCCGAAAAGGTGAAGAAATCCAAAACCGCGTCGAAAACGCGAAAATTCCGCGTTCACACTGTGGGGCGAACCACCCCGTGCCTCGGGCGAACCGTCGCGGGCAAATTCCGGGCCTATATATAGTTGCGAGTTTTCTCTCCAAAAATCATATCTTTCCAAGCCTACTTTCTCACCTCTCTCTATAGTTTTAGGTAGGAACTTCCCGGGGCCTGTCCTGGGAATTCCATAGCTTAGGGGATACTTTTTCATAGCAGATTGGAGCGCGTAGGATCGCAATCATCCGGAGATTGACAACCTTCGATAACTTTGTATCTTACAACTTTTATCTACTTATTTTATATTCTTTCAATATGTTTTCTTCTATGATTGCTATTGATTGCATGCACATTATGAGTAGCTAAATTTATCGTTAGTGGTAGTATGTGAATTCTTAGCGAGGGAAAATAATCATGCTAATGGCTATATCGCGCATTATACTCCGTGTCATTGCTTTATTTCGTTGATGAGTTGAACACCAAAATTCTCGTATGTTGTATTGATCATTATGCACACTAGGACACTTGTCGGCCAATCAGACCAAATTATCTTCGTAGTGTTGAATGATTACGGAACACAATAGGACGTTAGTTGTTGACAGGTCAGACCCATATTATCTTCGTAGTGCACAATACTTACAACAGGACCCAAGATTCATTCAAAGATCTCTATGCAAGACCGAGGAATTTATGCATGATTATCGACCCATTATGTTAAGAAGGACCATACTATCACCAACCTCCATTATCTTCTTGAAAACCCCCTATTGCTCTCTATCTGCTGTTTTATATTCTCTTGATTAAATAGATAAAGCTAGTTATAGTCCCGAGAGAACGACACTCGAGTCATTCTGCTACTACACTACGGTTTTCGTTGTAGTTGTGGATTGCCTTTGGCTAATTACAAATTTATTTGATTGAGTCTGACACGTTCATCAAATTGGCGCCGTTGCCGGGGACTATACTCCTTTTTTCTATTTAATTTGTTTTGATTTACAGCTTTAGATTCCTAATTCTATTAGTTTTAGTTTTCCTTTTTAATCTCTCTATTCTTTTCCTATTTGTTTCTAATCACTTCTCCTAGTCTATCACAGATTGTGTATGTCGCATACGCATTCTGCAGGAACACCGCTTGCTAATTCAATTGCTGAGATCGATAGAGTCTACCACCAAAGAAGGCGACTACTTGAAAGGCGCGCACTAGAGGAAATAGAGGAAACCGATTTCTCTGAATCTCTAATTAGTCTATTCAAGGAAATCAACGGAATGGCAGAAGCTAGACCACTGAAGGCATGGGTACAACCCACCAAGGATCGTATAAGGGGACCGGCGATAGTTCTTTCGCCTGCAACCCAAGATCTGGAAATCAAGAACCACGCATTCCAACAACTTCCGAGGTTCTATGGCTTATCAAGGGAAGATGTGATGGGGTACTTGAACGATATCGATGATTTCGTCAACCAACTTCCACGACCCGGAGCTGACATAACCACGGATGAATTAAGGATGAAGGTTTTTGCAATGGGACTTGGCGACAGAGCCAAGTCATGGCTGAGCTCTCTTCCAGCAGGCTCGCTGGACACTTGGGAAAAGGTTTTTTCAGCTTTCATGGAGAAATACTTCCCGCACACTCTGACCACCGCACTTAAGGCGCAGATCACTGGATTCAAGCAGGACTATGATGAGACCATCTACACCGCGTTCGAGAGGTTCCAAGATCTCACGAACAAGTGCCCTCACCATGAACTCTCCGACCTAGTCCAACACTTCTACAATGGACTAACCTTCGAGAACCAACAAGTGGTGGATTTCCAATGCCGAGGCAATATTTGGGAGGAAACCGCAGAAGCCGTCTGGGCAGTTTTCGAAAGGCTTGCTAAGGGTTCGCAGTTCAAGGACCCAAGAGCAATGGTTAGGAGACGTGGACCTGAAGCTCCACCGACTCAAGAAGCCCCTATGTACAGGGGGAATGGGGATCAATTCGAGTGCTTTACCAACGAATTGAAGCAAGTCCTCAAGAGCGCCACCGGAACAACTGTTTCGAACGAAGTATGCCGAATATGCAAGAACTATGGGCATGGGGCTCATATGTGTAGATCGGAGTTGGCATACGAAGATGGCAACTGGGCTCGAGGAGGCGAAGAAGAAGCCTTTGCTACGAAGTTTGGCACTCAAGAAGTTAGCTACGGACAAGACGGTAGGAATCCTCGAGGTGGATTCTGGAGAAGAGGATACCGTAACAATCAAGGATATGCACCGGCTAACCAAACTTATGGACCTAACCAAGACCGTAGTAGGCTGAACTATGGTAATGATCATTGCGAAAACCCCGCTCCGAAAGAGCCACCGAAGTCGAAGACGGCTCTACTGATGGAGAACTTGCAGAAGATGGTTGATCACACACAAAGTTTTCTCAAACGGTATGAAGAAGATTCTGAGAAGACTAGGGCAAGGCTCGATAAGTTAGAAGAGAGCACTAGGCTTACCCATCAAAAGATGCAAGAGTTGATCGACCGAGGAGCAAGTAGGGAACAAGGCAAACTGCCTAGCAACACTGAGAAGTCATTGTCCATTAACTTAGTGGGTGATCTACCTGTTGAAATTACCATCAAGAAGGTTACTAAGTGCGAAAGTTGCAAGAGGGACCTACCTCCACAAGCCGAAGAAGAAGGAAAGTACCTTGGTACCAACAAGAGTGAAATGGAGCAAGAGGAATCCGAGCCACTCCCTCAAAGTTTCGATATTAAGGTCGGGATTGGGGAGCTTGAAGATGTCCGAGCCACATTGGACATTGGATCCTACTCTAATGTGCTCCCTTTGAACGTTTTCGAGAAGAGTAACCTTGGAGAACTAACTGTGCATAAGGCTATTGTGCAACTGGCGGATGGATCCCTTGTGAAACCCGAAGGCGTTGTGAAGAATGTATTAGTCAAAATTGGTGAAGCTTCTGTCCACACCGATTTTGTAATTATGCCAGCATCAGCACCAGGAACGGGGGATGTCATACTCTTAGGACGAACATTCTTGACCAAAATACGCTCAGTGATGGACATCTACCGAAGGACTTGCACTATCGAAGTGGATGGCAAGCAACACGTGTTGCAAGCCATAACTTATCCACCCGATACTTCTAACACTATTGATTACAGTGGTCTTAACGTCTATGTTCACTCTTATTCACAGGATCAAAGCACGGGAAGGAGAATCATGACGGGGAAGTCTAGTACCCACAGAAGGAAAAGATAGGCGAAGACAGGGGTCGAGTCAGAGACCTTAAACAATGGCGCTATCCGGGAGGCAACCCGGGGTTTTTATTGCTTTCTTTACCGCTTTATTGCATGCATTCATACTTGAACAATTTGCTTTTCATATGTGAATTTGTTCAGTTCTGTGTCGTATGTGCTTATGTTGTGTTCGAGTGCGACTTTTCGAGTGATTTTTTGAGGAAAATGATTTTTCGGGGACTTAAAATCGCATTTTTATTTTTCAAAAAAACGTTCGTCTCCCACCTAAAGGTGGGGGGCGAATCGCCCCACGACCGGAGCGCGCGCGCGCGCTCTGGGCGTGCGGTGCGGTTCGCCCCGCACGGGGCGGTCCGCCCCAGGTGTGGGGCGAACCGTCCCACACCTCCAGAGACTAAAATCGGGGGTTTCTTCCCCAAACCCCCATTTTTCTCCATTTTCATCCTTCAAACTCCAAAATTTCCTCCATATTCAAAATATCTTCAAATCTTCATAACTTCTTCATCTCTCCATCATTTTGTGTGTTCTTTAGCTTCATTCGAAGCCCGTAACGTGCTCTATCATTCTCTCCGAACAAATTTCTTCCTAGCTCATTCAATTTTCGGATTTGAGGTATTATCACATGAACCCTAATTTTTACAATTTGGGGATTTTTTGATTTATGCTTCAATTAGGCTTGTATGATGAATGGGTTGATGATTTATGTGTTTAGATTCATTATTCATTGTCAATTACATGTTCAATTAGGCTTGGTTTGACGATTTGAGATTTTGCTAATTGGATGATATATGTCTTGTTAGGAATTGTCTCTCTTGCTTTCATTCCTTGTTTAAACATGTATTTAATGACATGAAATTGATGAATGTATTGATAGAATGCATGATGGTTGAGATTGAGGATTTATGCTAGAAATTGATTTTTATGATATGGATTGAACCTTGTGATTCAAGGCATATGTTGTTAGCAAAAGCATAATGTGATATGTTATTGTAGTAGGTACATTGATATGTTACGTAATGAATTAGTTAGACTAGGCTTTGGGTTCTTGAGGAGTTCGATTTTTGAAATTTTTACTCGTTTGTTCGCTCGTTTATTTACATAAGCATAGGTCTGTTTTGCGTCGTACAAGATACTAATTGCTGTTTGTAGGAATCATGGCACCAAGGACAAGGAGAGCCGGCTCTAGCAAAAAGGGGAAGGGAGTGGCATCAAGCTCCCAACCATCTCACGATTTGTACGAGTTGTCTGCCGCTGCGATAGGGGTGCGAAAACGGTTAGAGGAGGAGATGGCCGACGGAGGAAGGTCTATCATTCCCGACAGGAGGATTGACATTCCTGAGTCTGCAGCGAATAGAGCGGGGTATAGGACACTTTCAAGTTTGGGGTCACAGAGGAATTGGGCATGGTACAGTTCCGACAGGTTCAAATGCTACGACGAGAGCCTCCTTCGAGATTTCTACACCGGGTATACGGATTTAGACGAGAAGAATGGGGTGTTAGTCCGAGGCCTAATTATACCGTGGAGCCCAGAGCACATTTCTTCCTTCATCCACTTCGGGAACTTTGATTTCACAGAGAGCGCACACGCCTACATATATTCGAGGACCGCTAGGGGGATAGGAAGAGACGTCACCGAAGTGATCTGCAACAGGGGGTACAGATATTCGGGAGTTGGGGGAGCACCTGGACGGATCGGTTATGGCGACCTTAGCATCGAAGCTAAGGTGATGATGAAATTTTGCATCTCCGACTTGATCCCAAGGAAGAATGACACTTGGATTCAGCCATACTACGCCGAGCTCCTCTACTGCCTCATTGACGGACATCAGGTCGACATAGGGCACATTATGTATGAGGAGTATGAGCGCCACTGGGAGAAGAAGAGGAAGCCTGTCATCTTCCCGAGCTTCATCACAGCTTACTGCAAATATCATGGGGTAGACGATATTGATGAGGGGGTTGCGAGGTCGCTGCCCTTTCACCCTCGACCATTGAGGTACAGCTCAACTAGGTATCAGTTGAGGAACCCCACTGCAGCTGCTGCTGATATAGGAGGGCCAGTCCAGCCAAATGATTCCGATCATGAGGATGCTATGGAGGCCGATGTTGGTGAAGCCCCGATTCCAGATATTCCATTTGTCCATCATGCACCGCATGCACCAACTGGAGCACCTCAGGGGTCTGGAGGATTTGACTTCTCCAAATTCCGTACCTACCTCGACAGCCGTTTCGACCGGATTGATGCCAACAACGCGGCCATGCGACAGGACATCGACAGGCACATTGTCCAGCACAGCCGCGATTGGGAGATATTCGAGGAGCACCGCCGAGAGGATAGGCAACACATGTGGGAGCAGCAACAGCTGATCCAGCAACAGCAGGAAGCTCTACGACAGTCCAATGAGCTCATGAATGACATGTGGAGTGACTTTTATGGGGACTACCATCCCGATGACTAGTCCTTCCACTTGTCCACTCTCAGCCGACCGAGGCCAAACCCTTTTGTAACATCTAGTATCACTTCTTATTACTCATTCTCTTTTGCTAGGTGGCTAGCTTAAGAATCGTAAGGGGGATGGGATGTGAACCATGATGTTAAGTTTTGTTTGGTTTTGTGTCGATTAGTATCTTGTTCTTTGTTTGCATTTGCACGTTTACTGCTTTCTTAGATTTTTTAGGTTGCATTCATCCAAGGATAGTTTTGCATGTTTTTATATGGAGTTTATTGCCGAATTTTTTGAACTTTTTTATTGGGTAGATCAACTAGCTATGCCATTAATCGTATGCTTCATCTCTATGAATTTGTTTGAGGTTTTTCTCGCTTAGCTTGTCACATTTATGTATTGCACTTAGTTAAGCATGGTAGTCTCGACATCACTTAGTGGTGTTTTCTCTACTGCGGTTCACGAAGGCCTTTATAATAGGATGATGCATGTTAGGGTCTTATGGTTGTTTTCCCGAGTAATTATGTACCTAAGAGGCAACAAGTCTTCACCATGATTTGAGATTGCTAAATGCCTAGGAAGGAGGTAGTGTGAGTTTGTGTGATCCTTTGTTCCGAATAGGTTTGGGGAGGGGGTTACACCATCATTAGACTTGTTTCTGTTTTTCATTTTTCGTATCGTGAGTTTATTTTTCCTTTTCCGTAATTTTGTACTCCAACCTATTCTTTCGAATAGGTTTGGGGAAGTCGTGTGAGTCATTTTGTTTCTCTTTTTGTTATGCTACTGCTGGCTAGAAAAAATCGAAAAAAAAAGAAAGAAAAATTCCAGAAGGAAAAAAAAAGAAAAAGGAAAAAAAGAATCTTGAAAGAAAAAAAAGAAAAAAAGAGAAGACCCCAAAAAAGCAAAGAAGGGTCCAAAAAAATAAAGCCAAATAGCAGTTTTTCATTTTCGTATTGTTCGTAATTGTGTTTTTCTATTTTTTATCTTTTTCGTCTAAGTGTCATCTGTTCTAGACCACCCTCGTCCTGCCATTCAGAAAGTGGTGAATAGCTTAAGACTTTACTTGAGAGATGGGTAGAATAGGGGAGTGTTATCTTTTATAGGGAACCCTCCTTCGTTTGATGAGAGCCAGTACTGGTTCGACCTCTTTTGAGGAAAAGTCTTAACATGGTGGAACAACAGTAAGTCCTCAACTTCATAGGCACGGGGCAACAATTCGTATCTTAGCATGCATCATTACGTCGTCACTGACTAGGTCCAGGTAGAGAATGTTACGAGAGACTATCTTGTCTTGACATAAGTGCTTATGTGGATGTGTATAACTCAATCGAGGTATTCTTCAACCTATATTCATGCTTTGGTTTATATGGTTTTTGTTCATATGTTATTTGATAGATTCAGTAGATTAGTTCATTTTATTTGGCATGAAACTCCATTTTTGAGTCTTGCATGTTTTTTGTATTAGAGTCTAGCTTAGTTGTTTGAGGACAAGCAAAGGTTCGGTTTGGGGAGTTTGATGAATGTGTATTTTACACTTTCATTCGAGTCTTTTTCACCTAATTTAGCTATCCTCTATGTTAATTTAGCTATATTTTAGTACATTTTATTAGGATAGTGTCACGTTTCCCTTTAGATTTTACTTTACAGGTTTTGGTTGAAATTCGGAGATTTACGGACAATTATATTAAAGTCTACAAGGAATTGGTGTTCCAGAAGCATATTTGGAGTATCTGAAGGTTTCCGGATAGGATTTGGAGTCTAGGGGCCGAATCTGGAGGTTAGAAGGCTACTACAAGTCATAAACCGAGTCCGAAAAGGTGAAGAAATCCAAAACCGCGTCGAAAACGCGAAAATTCCGCGTTTACACTGTGGGGCGAACCGCCCCGTGCCTCGGGCGAACCGCTGCGGGCAAATTCCGGGCCTATATATAGTTGCGAGTTTTCTCTCCGAAAATCATATCTTTCCAAGCCTACTTTCTCACCTCTCTCTATAGTTTTAGGTAGGAACTTCCCGGGGCCTGTCCTGGGAGTTCCATAGCTTAGGTGATACTTTTTCATAGCAGATTGGAGCGCGTAGGATCGCAATCATCCGGAGATTGACAACCTTCGGTAACTTTGTATCTTACAACTTTTATCTACTTATTTTATATTCTTTCAATATGTTTTCTTCTATGATTGCTATTGATTGCATGCACATTATGAGTAGCTAAATTTATCGTTGGTGGTAGTATGTGAATTCTTAGCGAGGGAAAATAATCATGCTAATGGCTATATCGCGCATTATACTCCGTGTCATTGCTTTATTTCGTTGATGAGTTGAACACCAAAATTCTCGTATGTTGTATTGATCATTATGCACACTAGGACACTTGTCGGCCAATCAGACCAAATTATCTTCGTAGTGTTGAATGATTACGGAACACAATAGGACGTTATTTGTTGACAGGTCAGGCCCATATTATCTTCGTAGTGCACAATACTTACAACAGGACCCAAGATTCATTCAAAGATCTCTATGCAAGACCGAGGAATTTATGCATGATTATCGACCCATTATGTTAAGAAGGACCATACTATCACCAACCTCCATTATCTGCTTGAAAACCCCCTATTGCTCTCTATCTGCTGTTTTATATTCTCTTGATTAAATAGATAAAGCTAGTTATAGTCCCGAGAGAACGACACTCGAGTCATTCTGCTACTACACTACGGTTTTCGTTGTAGTTGTGGATTGCCTTTGGCTAATTACAAATTTATTTGATTGAATCTGACACGTTCATCAGTTAAACCCATGCTTTCAGTGGTCTAGCTTCTGCCATTCCGTCGATTTCCTTGAAAAGACTATGTAGAGATTCAGAGAAATCGGTATCCTCTATTTCCTAGTGCACGCCTTTGAAATAGTCGCCTTCTTTGGTGGTAGACTCTGTCGATCTCAGCAATTGAATCAGCAAGCGGTATTCCTTTAGATCGTGTATGTGGCATACACTATCTGTAACAGACTAGGAAAGCAGTATCAGAGAGAGATTAAAAAGGAAAACTAAAACTAATAGAATTACGAATTTAATGCTGAAAATATAAACAAATTAAACAGAAAAAAGGAGTATAGTTCCCCGACAACGGCGCCAATTTGATGCGACGGAGTTTGTCAGACTCAGTTACAAGCAAATAAATTTGTTATTTAGCCAAAGGCAATTCACGACTACAACGAAAACCGTAATGTAGCAGTAGAATGACCTCGAGTGTCGTTCTCTAAGGACTATACTAGCTTTATCAAATCTAATTTAGAATATAAAAACAGCAGACGGTATAGCAAAGGTTTTTCTAATAGATAATGGAGATTGGTGATAGTATGGTCCTTCAAAGCATAACGGGTTAATAATCATGCGTAAATTCCTCGGTCTTGCATGGAGATCTTTGATCAATCAATTGTCCTGTTGTAATTATCACACACTACGAAGATATAGATACTGACAAGTCAAACACTATTGTCCAATTGTGTTCCGTAATTATTCAACACTACGAAGATATAGATATGCATAGGTCGACAAGGGTCCAATTGTGCATAATAATTAATCAACATACGATGATATAGGTTGCGCCTGATCAACGAAATAAAGTAATAACACGGAGTATAATGCGCAATACAGCCATTAGCATGATTATCAACCCTTCGCTAAGAATTCACATACTAACACCAACGATAAGTTTAGCTACTCATAGTTGTCACGCAATCAACAGAAATCATAGAAGAAAACATGTTGAAAGATATATAAAAATAAGTAGAATAAACTGTAAGATACAATGTTATCGAAGGTTGTCAGTCTCCGAAGAATCGCGATCTTACAAGCTCCAAACTGCTATGAAAAAGTGTCTCCTAAGCTACGAACCCCCAGAACAGGCTCTGGGAAGTTCCTACCTAAAACTACAGAGAAAGGTGAGAGAATAGGTCTTGAAAAGTATGAGTTTCGAAGAAAAAACTGAGCAACTATATATAGGCTTCGAATTTGTGTGGGGCGAAGGGCCCCACACACCGGGCGATTCGCCTGGTGTGGGGCGATTCGCCCCACGTCCCGGGCGATTCGCTCGGGAGTAAAATTCGCGGAATTCCGCATTTTCGAAGCGTTTTTGGATTTCTTCCCCTTTCCGGACTCGGTTTCGGACTTCTAGTGGCCTTCTAACCTCCAGATTCGACCCCTAGACTCCAAATCCTATCCGGAAACCTTCAGATACTCCAAATAGGCTTCTGGAATACCAATTCCTTGTCAACTTCAATATAATTGCCCGGAAATCCTCGTTTTTCAACCAAAACCTGTAAAATAAAAACTAAAGGGAAACGTGACACTATTCTAATAAAATGCACTAAAATATAGCTAAATTAACATAGAGGATAGCTAAAATAGGTGAAAAAGACTCAAATGAAAGTGTAAAATACACATTCATCACTATGTTAATTAAGCTATATTTTAGTGCACTTTATTAGAATAGTGTCACGTTTCCCTTTAGTTTGCATTTTACAGATTTTAGGTGGAAAACGTGATTTTCGGGGCAATTATATTGAAGAGAACGAAGAATCAGTGTTTCGAGGACATTTTTGGAGTATCTAGAAGGTTCCGGATGGGATTTGAAGTCTAGGGGTCAAGTTTCAAGACTTAAAGGTCACTAGAAGGTAAAAACCGAGTCCGAAAAGGAAAAGAAATCAAAAAATGCGTCAAAAACACGTCTCTCGCCGACTGGAGCTCCCGGGCGATTCACCCGGGATGTGGGGCGGTTCGCCCCACACCAGGCGGTGCGCCCGGTGTGTGGGGCGAGTCGCCCCACACGTTCCGAACTCCTATATATAGTTGCAGTTTCTCTACGTTTTTTCATACTTTCTCAGACCTTTTTTCATACCTTTCTCATTAGTTTTAGGTAGGAATTCTCCAGAGCCTGTTCTGGGAATTCTCAGCATAGGAGACAATTTTTCTTATCAATTTGGAGCTTGTGAGATCGTGAATCTTCGGAGATTGACAACCTTCGGTACCATTGTATCTAACGATTTTTCTATTTATATTTATATCTTTCAACATGTTTTCATTCAATCTTGCTTTGATTTCTGTTGATTGCATGACATCTATGAGTAGCTAAATCTATTGTTGGTGATAGTATGTGATTTCTTAGCCAGGGTTATTAATTATGCATGATGGCGGTAATGCGAATCAGACTTTGAGTTATTGCTTTATTTTTTATCTATCTAAGTCATCTATCTTCGTAGTGTTGAATTGAACGGAACACATTGGACAATTCATGATCTTAGATCTCTATGCAAAACGATCGGGTACTTCATGCATGATTATTAACCTACTATGTTTTGAATGATCATACTATCACTAACTTCCATTATCTTGATAAGAAAAACATGTGCTAAGTCGTCTGTTGATTTTATAGTTTAAGTTAAATTAGATAAAGCTAGTTATAGTACTTAGAGATCAACACTCGAGGTTATTTTACTGCTACACTACGGTTTTCGTTGTAGTTGTGAATTGCCTTTGGCTAAAAACAAATTTATTTGATTAATTGAATATGACAAATTCCAGTTCATCACTATCTGAGAAAAATTTACAAGAAGAAAAATCTGAGTGATCTACATCTACATCACGTTTGCTGCTGGGGACTTCACATTTGGACTGAAGATATGCAACATCATGATCCCCATGAAAACTACTTTCAACGTTGAAAACTTAGCAGAGAAAAGCAACTACAAGTCAGAAAGCTTCTTGAAGATTGTGAAGCTGATTGTGAAGAATTTCCCAAGGTTGTTGATGAAAGTGTGAAAGATGTTTACAACGATTACTTCTAAGATTCCTTCTCAGAATAGCTTAGATTTCTCATATGTTTTGAACGTTGCTTGTTGAATTATCTCATGCTTTCATGTAAACTTACATTGAAAGATAACTTTCAGCAATCAATTACTTTTGCTCACTCTTATTCACTTTTCTGATTATGCAATTTACTTACGCTTATTGTTTGATTACTTCAAGCATTATTCAACTGATTTATTCAAACATCAGAAACATATAAAGAGTTGTAATTAATTTAGGACTTTCTATTCTCAGGTCGGCTTCGTACCGACCTAAACGTAGGTCTTTATTATATGTTTCATTCTAATTTATTAAATTTTGATAAAAATATATAAATGTGCAGTTATACCCCTACTTTCAAAAAATTAATTTAAATAATTTAAATAAGTTCTTGCTATTTTATACGTATTAAATTAAAAATAAAAATTTACTTTAACTAAAATTAAAATTAATCAATATATATCAAATTAATTTCAACAACAATTCAATGGAATATTCGTTTTCCATAATCTAATTGCACTAGCTATCACCATTTGTAGAGGACAATAACATAGGCTTATTTTTTTAGCTACGAAGTATATTATTTAGAAGTGTTCGATAGTTTTTGTATCATTAAAATGGATAAATTAATTGTGATCAATTAACTTTGGTTTGTGATTAAGGTTAATTAATAAGGTTTACGTATATGTAATCATATCAATTGAAATTAAGGGCATTATCGTTAATTTGTATTTTTGTGGTGAGTTTTAATGTTAAAGAAAATTAATTATAATCCATCGTACCAAAAATGACTTTGAACCGAAATGTGAGATTAAATTAAGCGCCACATGGCAACTATTGAATGAAGACCTGAGTTTAGGTCGGTACGGAGCCGACTTGAGAATAGAAAGCCCCAATTAATTTAGGCATGGATTACTAACATCAAAAAGGGAGAAATTTGTTAGGAAACTTGTAACTTTGATGAGCAATTAACCATGCTAAATTAAGTAAAGTCCAGTAACTAGTAATCTTAAGGTCCATAGGAATTTAGAATTTTAAAGGACATTGTAAAAGAGGAACGTTTGCTGATGACTTAGTGTAGGTACTAGTTAGGTTCTTATGTTTGCTGATGATGTACGTTGTTTTTTACAAACAATCTATTGAAGATCCAGAACCGCTCAGAAAATTGAAGATTCGAAGACTGAAGACTTAGTAGAATTCTGAGAATGTATCTACAAAGGCACATGTTATCTTAGAAAGTGAGAAACTCAGCAAATCAGTATGCATAAGTGAAAATCTATATGACAGAGTAGGTTGTGTTTGCTAAAACTGAGACTGACCACTTGATGATAACATTTGTGACCTACTTGCTGAAGTACTTTGCATTTTGGCTCCAACGTTCACATTTGAATTTTCAAAGAGCATTAAATGCCATAGCACGCTGAAGACATGAAGACAAAAAATCACGCTGCTGATAGTACTGTTCTGGCAAGTGATAGTGACATCTTATGGTACAAGCCTTAGAATTTGAAATTCAAACGACTACCTTTAGACAATATAAATAGAGGTCCTTAGGCTGAGTAGAAGGTGTGTGTCAACAACGTGATCAAACTCTCACTTGTGCTTTAAAACACTCAAATCCGTTCCAAGACTTAAGCTTAAAACAAAAGCTACTTGTGAAGAAGTAGAATACTAAACGCTAAGAAATTAGTTAAGTGTTCTTTCCTCTAAACAAGAACAAGTCTTGACACCCGAAACAATACACTTGCTTACTGTGAAGTATTACAAGTTGAGTTTCTTTAGATTACTTGTTATAACTGAAAAATTATTTTCAAGTCATCTCATCCCAAACCTCTCTAACTGATAAAAACCACCTTTCAGACGTGTTTGTCAGGGGGAACTAATCAAGCATAGTTTTGCTGATAAAGTGTCCCATGTTTGGTGGAGAACAAGGTTAAAGTTCTCTAGTTAGGTTGGAAACAAGGCATGTGTGTTTTGGTTTCTGAGAATCATTAGTGATAGGATTTGTAAGGAATCTCATATCTTATCTTAGTGGATTCAGTCCTAAAAAGGACAAAGTGGATTAGTTGAGGGATTACGCCACCCTCAGATACCACTATAAAAGTGTTTGTGTGATTTACTTTCCTGCAGTTATCTTTCAGCAAGTTACATTGTTTTTGATCTATTTATCTTTTGCTTGCTGAAATTGATTTTCCGTTAAAAGCACTTATTGTACAAGTCTTCCGCACTCTGTATTAAGTATCAGTAACCTTGTCACTAAAAAGTAACAACTACTTGCTGAGAAAGTTAAGTACCAGGAAACCTATTACTAAAAAGTAATAAGGGACTTGCTGAGAAAGTTGTTAGACGACGAAAACGTTTTAAACAATATTCACCCCCCTCTAGTCTTTACTTTTTGTCTAAAGGGACCAACAACGTTATAGCCTACCTGCCCTATATGTGTGGGTAACATGATAAATCCCAACCCCATTTGCTCTTCATGGTCCTAGATTCAGGCTATTTAGGCAAGCTCATGCCCACATCTAATTATGAAGGTATGATCAGTTGTGGAACAACTTTCTTTGCCTTCCCACACAATTCTGATGCGCAATTGAGACCTGTGTATATGGATGCTGGCTAATTTGGAAATTTAGAAATAGTTTTAGCTTTCAAAACACACTTGTGGACCAGCACCATATGCTTAGTTTGGCCAGGCAATATAAGTTGTTTATTCCTTGCGAGTAGTCAGTAGCAGAACGCTCACTTGTATTTGACAGCCACCACCCCCAGGTGTGGCTGTACTCTTTACGGATGCATCTTCCGTTAATACAAAGGAAGCATGCATTGGTTGCCTGCTACTTGATTCTAGTGGCAATATTATTCGAGCTTTGGCCACATACTTAGGCATATGTGATAGTATACAACGAAGATTCGGGCACTTAAACTTGGGCTTTTAATGATTACTCAGTTGCATATTAAACGTGTAACACAACGTACTGATTCTGAATATGTTCTTTCATGTTTGTGCAGGGGAACACCGCCTGTTCGTTCGGCGAGCTAGGAACCTAATCCATGACATCAAGTACCTTCTCCACAATTTTGAAAACATCGACATCCAACATATCTATTGCTATAGGAACTCATGGGTGGACTGCCTTTCAAAGTTAGCTAGTAGTGCTGCCACACACTCACTCTTGCCTGTATAAAGCAACAACCCGTGTTTGGGACAAAACACCATTTTGGCTTGAATCTTGTATCCACTATGATGTATCTGAGTAGAAAACTCGTATAATCGCATAACCTCACTCTCATGTGCACACTGTAAATTTCTAGTTTGATTGAATAAGCGAAGTACTTTATGAAAAAAAAAAAAAAGAAGTGATTTAATTGCCTTTGTACTGCAGCTTGAGTGTTATTGGGCCAAACATTTGGAGGAAAACCTTTGGAAGCTCAACAAGAATGATGAAGCTATAATTTACCAATAAAATTCTTTTGAAACTCAATAATTGGGGTTGTTATGAGTGAGTCCAACTAAAACAAAATTTTGAATATAGTGAAATAATTTTTTTTGTTATTTATATCGATTTTTTGACAAGTTATATGAGTTAAATTATGGATGGAATTTATCTTCTTGTCGATTTGACCTTAGGTTTAGGCATAAACTAAAACCTTATATAACAGATAAAACTTCAACTCCTCCAAAAGTTTATTGGGATACAGAGTATAATTATTTATATTAATTTTCCAGGTCGATTAATACACAATTCGTCTGAAACTCGCCTACTCAAGTACATGCTCTGCTCATCAGAGGGGTGAGGGAAAAATTGAATCCAAGTAATTTGTGAGTTGAAATCAGATTGAATATATACTCCTATAAAATATAAAATGTATTCCTAAGAAAATTAAGAAAAAAAAGAAAAAAAGCTTAAAAAAAAAAACCCTTATATAATAAATGTACCCTTATATTAATTACTACCTATATTAATTACTACCTATGTAGTAATTAATATAAGATAAACTAATCCCTTGTTATCAAAGATATAACTTGCATTGAGAAAGAAAAATGACTCTCTCTACAACGTTGAGCACACAACACGCACTTCAGACCAATTTGCCACCAGAACATAACCGCCGGATGCGATTGGTGACCAAATCAAGCTAAAGCAAGCATGGACGTTTCACAACTTAACGGAATCCACAAGTCAAGTGCCTCAAAACATGGAAACGGACAACATACGGACTCCTCCGAAGTTGTCGTTCAGCAGCAGTCGCCGCATAAATATTTTCCGGCTTGGCTGGACAGCTTTGAAAAGAAGCCGGCGATGGAGGCGTTTGTGGCGCCACGACAAATTCGGCCTGATATTCCGATTTTTCAACCGTCAGCAGAGGATCTAGAAAGACTTTATAAACCGTGGGATCGGACACTAATCCTTCACACCATTGGCACGTCTGCGGCCATTAAGGATATTGAAAAACATATTAAAGGACTTTGGAGGGTTAACGATCCGTTAAACGTCCTATTCATAGGAAATTGATTCTATACAGCTCAACCGTCAAACAGAGAAGACTACTTCACAGGCTTGGCGGCGGGTCCATGGTTCTTGTTTGGCAAATATATGTCGGTACATCAATGGAAACCTGGTTTTTCACCCATGGATGGCAAGTTGAACTCTATGGTGGTTTGGGTACAGTTGCATGGCCTACCTGTGGAGTTTTATGACTTTCATGCTCTGTTTCTTATCGCAAAACTCATAGGGAAGCCGGTTAAAGCAGATGTCCATACAGTGAATGTATCAAGGGGAAGGTATGCTCGTTTTTGTGTAGAGGTGGATTCTTCTCAGCCTTTGGTACATACAGTCCAGATTAGAGATCGGCTACAAGAGGTCACATATGAAATTGCAACGGAATTTTGTTTCAGTTGTGGACGGATTGGGCATTTTAGCGCGGCATGTCCGCAACGATCGACTATTGCTCCTCTCAGTAGTGGTCCAGATGCAGGGGAAGCAAGATGTGACCATTTGGAAAAAACAAAATGAGTCTGTATGGAAAATTCAAGTAGCACGAGTGGGCCGACGGCGACCACAAAACAGAGGCAATAACCTAGGGCGGCAGCAGCCGGATAAGGGAGGAAATGTTACAAAAGTCATAGGAACGGGTCAAAGTCAAAGCGGTTCGCATCGGCAGAAAACTCAGGGGCATAATGGGGCATCTACTTCAAAAGGTCATGAAAGTCAGAAGGAAAAAAATAAGGGGCAACATGGTAATTCACTACCTAATTCCAAGGAAAAAATAAAAGAGCCACAAAAGGCGGTCCACGTTTTTAATCCGTTCCATGCATTATCTGATTTTGAAGAAGAAATGGAGATAGCTGCTATAAATGCTTATCAGAAGGAGCACTTATCAAGCGGTGCGGCTGTTCAGCACCAGGGGGACATTGTTTTGAGCAGCAATATGGATAAGGAATATAGCAAGTCAACAGATACTGTTTTGGAGCATAGGACAATTTTCGAAACCATAGGATCGGAGGATATGGAGTTAATGAACCAGACAAACAATAGTGGAATATTTGTTCCACATTCTCCAGAAACTACTCACATTAATAGCAACAATAAGGATTGTTTGGTAGATTGCGATATCCAAGTACAAGAGACACTGCTTCCAAATAGTTCCACTGATACTGTAATTAATGCTATTTCCACTGTCCAACGACCTCCACTTTCTTCTTCTTCTCCCTTATTTTCCATTAACTCGGCCAGTCCCGCTATTCAACCTTCCACCACCGATGGCAGCCTATCAATCCAATCTCTTTCCCAACCCACAGCAGGAAGTGATCGACTTGACGATGGAAGATCTACCTCCCTCTCAAACACTACCGACGGATTTGCCACCCAATCTCGTACTGCCACCAAACCCAGAGAATCAAACCCTAAACGACACACCTCACCAAACCCTTCAAGATCTTTTCAACCAGGATCCACTACAACTAGTGGCGCCGGTGCAGGCTCAGAGCAACCCGCATGCAAATCGACAAAGTCTCAGCCATTGGGGGGCGCCGATCAGAGCGTCGTTGCGCCGGAGACCTCTGTCGCCATACCCATCGCCAAATGCGTGGGCCAGGAGGATGCATCGCCAAATGCAGCATCGTCAGAACCAGGCGCTACGAATTCTAAGCATGGCACGGGCAGGCGACTCCCTCAGTGGTGTCGGCCGCTCTCCGTCGGCACCGCCAGTATAGCTGCTTGTTCCTCCAAACTCGCCAAGACCAGAAAGCCCGCCCTATCAACGACCACTACTGATTCAAACTCCAACATCTGTCACTTTCGGATATGTGACACCTATGATTCAGGTGGGGTCCAGCTCAGCGAATCCAGTAACGCACCAACCACGCACTCGGATCAGGAGCGGGAGCGGCATCCGGAGATTCCAATGGCTCAAATTTACCCCATTTCAACTTTGGGTCAAAATCCCCAATTAGAGGTCAATTTGGAGCCGGTAATTCAACAACTAGGGCAGACGTTAGCATCAGTGGCGATTTCACGGCCGACAGTCCCGGAGACTCCACCAGCAAGCCCAGACACAGAGCAACCAGAGATCAGGTCGGAGGAGCAACGCCGGCACATAGTACAAAATCCAGAGACCGAGCTTTCACTGTCACGACTGGGGCCGGAGGCAACGGTGCTAGGAGGATTGCGAAGAGCAAGTCCGACACAAAACCGGTGGATGATGAGTCCTTATTGAGAAGAGCCGCTGCTGTTTCTGATGCCTTACAAGGTCCAGGAGGTCAAAATTCGGTAATGTTGATCCCTTCAAACAACAAGAAAAGACTAGAGAGGGGGGGGGGTGAAGAGTCTTTTCAAACTTTCGTTATTTAAAACTTTCTCAACAAGTGCTTTTTACTTTTTAGTAATGAGTTTGCTAGTACTTAACTTTCTCAACAAGCGTAAGTTACTTTTCAGTAGCTTGGTTTGTTGATACTTAAAATCAGAGAGCGGAAGTCTTTGATACAATAAGTGCTTTTTCAGTAAGTAAAGATTTCAGCAAGTGATGTGAGTGACTGTGTACAGACAGATATGATTTGCTAAAAACTAAGTACAGTAAGTAAATCACACAAGCACTTTTATAGTGGTATCTGAGAGTGGCGTAATCTCTCAACTAATCCACTTTGTCCTTTTTTAGGACTGAATCCACTAAGATATGATTGAGGTTCCTTACAATCTCCTATCTAAAGCGATTCAACAGAAACCAAAGCACACTTGCTTTTTCTCCAACCTAATCTAGAGAACGTAACCTTGTTCTCCACCAAACTTGGTACTTTTAATCAGCAAAACTATGCTCGATTAAGTTCCCCCTGAATATCACGCCTGAAAGGGTGTATTTTCAGTTAGAGAGTTTTGGGGTGAGATAACTTAATTATAACTTATTCAGTTACAACAAGTAATCTAAGAAACAAAACTTTGAATACTTTGCAGTAAACAAGTTTGATTGTTTCTGGTGTCAAGACTTGTTCTTGTTCGAAAGAAAGAACACTTAACTAATTTCTTAGCCGAGTTTGTTCTACTTCTTCACAAGTAGCTTTTTCAAGATTTAAGTCTTGGAACGGATCTATGGCAGTATAGAGAGTTTGAAGGTATGTGAGTTTAAGCACAAGTGAGAGTTTGATCACGTTGTTGACACACTTCAACTCTTTGCCGGATGACCTCTATTTATAGTGCAAGTAAGGAGCCGTTTGAATTTTAAATTCCAAGGCTTTTGATCCTTAAGATGTCACTATCTTGCTTTTGTACTTTCAACAGCGTCCTTGTTTGTCTTCTAGTCTTCATGTCCTTCGCGTGTAAGCTTTGCATTTAATGCATATTTGAATAGAATTCAAACAGTAACAATGGAGCGCAAATTCAAGTACTTTCAGCAAGAGGTCACATATGTTCCATCAGCAAGTGGTTAGTCTCAGTTTCAGCAAGCACAACCTACTCTGTCTTTCAGATTTTCACTTATGCAATGCTGTTGCTGAAGTTTCCACTTTCTGAGCAACACGTGCCTTTGTAGATACCAGTTTTCAGCAATCTTCTAGTCTTCAGATTGATGATGTTGTTTTTCACCAATTAAATTTGTTTAAAAAGCCAAAGAACACCTTTCACTACACAAACAGAGTGCAATTCCAAGTTGTCCCCGAGTGTCGTTCTCTCCGGACCTAACGTGGCTTTGATCAAGGTTTTTGCTAGCTAATTTCACACAACTAGATGATGATTTTTGAGAAAGATGTTTGAACAAGGGAAGTGAGAAATCAAGAGTTTTTGTAAACAAGTTTGGAAAATGGTCGGTGGTAGAAATCGAATACACATGCATGGATTACGAATATGCTCACAAGTTCAGTGCGTAAAACCTTCAACTAAGTCTTCTAAGCAACTTGTCTAGGTAACTTTCAAGACACACATCATGAAAGGCCACTATCAATAATTTAGAGGTGTTTGTCACTAACACCATTTATCTAGCATGCTGCAAATCACTAACATACAATCCTATAGCTTTCATTGACCAACGAGTTTGTCACATACTCCATTCGAATATATTTTATAGGCAACTACGAATCATATGAAGTAATTTGCAGCAAGATTGACTCACAACCTCATGTAAGCATAAGCATAATCCATAACATGCATAATTCTACATTCTACCACCAACACAAAGGATTGAGCTACTCATATTCATCAACATAGACATCAATTCATATGAATAATAATCAGAATACATCATATCAAACTACAAGACAAGAGAGTGATACAAGTTACCACCAAAGTTGTCACTAATCGGTGGAAATCAAAGAAAACCTCTTCGTAGATGATTACAAAGGATGAATTCCAATCAAAATCTTGAATCCAATCTAATTTACAATATCTCTGAGTTTTCTCTGAGTTTTTGGGGCTTTGGAGCTCTTCCAAAACGAAGCAAATGTTCAAAAATATGTGAAAAGTAACTGAAAATCAGATTTAAGAAGGAAAATCCGAAAACGTAACCGCTGCCAAGCGGACCGCTTGGAGAGGCCAAGCGGAGCGCTTGGGTCCTCCAAGCGCTTAGCTTGGCTGCTGTGCCAAAACTACTGGAAAATGAAGCGGAGCGCTTCACTATTCCAGGCGCTTAGCTTGGCTCCTGGGCAGATTTTTGTCTTCCAACTCAATCTTTTTGCCCTCGTACGGCCCTCGGGTGCCTTGGACTCATCCTTCTCAATGCTTATTGATGCTCAAACACTCACGAACAAGCCGTGGAGATCAAGGAACTTCAACGGGGCCATTTTCTATCAAAAAAGCTCGTTTTTAGCTCCAAAAACGCCATTTCGTTCCTAAGTGCCTGGAAATGCAGAAAACAATAAACGTGACACTATTCTACAAAACTAACCAAAAAACAAGGCTAAAAGATAGCAAAAGAAGGTAAAAAAGACAAGATGAACGTGTCAAAAATACGTTCATCAAACTCCCCAAACCAAACCTTTGCTTGTCCTCAAGCAACAAACTATCCTAAATGCAACACAAAAGGAGTCTCATGCCAACTAAAGTGAACTAATCTATTGAATCTACCAAATGCTTATGAACAAAACCAAATGAACATGTGCACTTGGTTAAGCAAAGGAGTCTCTCTCATAACATCTTCTACCTGGACCTGGTCTATGACGACACAATGATTCACATTATCATACTACAATTGGCCCGTGCCTATGAAACCGAGGGCTTACTACTGTTCACCAAGCGAGACTTTTCCTCAAAAGAGGGCGAACCAATACTGGCTCTCATCAAACGAAGGAGGATTCCCTAGAAAAAGAAGACACTCCCCTATTCTACCCAGACTCTCAAAGAACGAATCTCCATCAACCACTTCTTGAATAGCAAGATGAGGGTGGTCAAGAACAGGCCTTGGACAAAGGCGACACGAAACAAAAGATAGAATTTACTACTCGATACTTCAGAAGGACAAAATATTCACATGACACTTGACACTAGGAGACTGCTTTTGGCTTGCAACAACCCTTCTTTTGCTTTTGGGTCTTATTCTTTATTCTTCTTTTTATTTTCTCTTTTTCTTTTCTCTTATTCTTTTTTATTTTTTATTCTTTTTTATATAGCTAGGCAAGCAGCAGTACTACGTGTCAAAAACCTCCCCAAACCTATTCGAGAGAATAGGTTTGAGCACAAAGACGAAAAAGAAAAAGGGAAAAACTTTTTACAAAGCCACCTCCCCAAACCTATTCGATAGAATAGGTTTAATACAAGGAATCACACACCTCACACTACCTCCTTCCTAGGCATTTGGCAATCTCTAATCGAGGTGAAAAACTTGTCGCCTCTTACGTACATAATTACACGGGTTACAACCATAGATTCTAACATGCATCATTTTATAAGGTCATCGTGAACCGCAGTAGAAGAAACACCACTCGAGGTGATGTCGAAACTACTAAGCTTAACTAGTGCACAAGTGAATGTGACAAACCAAGTGAGACAAGCCTCAAACTACTTGCAAAGTGATGCAACATATGATAATGGTCATAAGCACTTAGTCTACACAATAGAAAAGTTCGAAAAACTTGGCCATAGACTCCACACACAACGTGCAACAACTAACCTAAGGATGATATGCATGCAAAAATTAAAAAAAATACAACAAATCACGAGAATTGAGCTAACAACAGGTACACACGAACTAAAAGAGCACATAGTACTGAAAATCCAATAACCCCTCCCCAAACCTAAACTTTTGCTCGTCCTCGAGCAAAGAAAAGTTGATTTAGAAAGAAAAAATTGGATTGAGAGTACACTTCCCTGAATAAGGTTCGTGTCCAACTCCTATAGAAGAGTAGTACCTAAAAAGACTCAAGAAACAAGTGAAAACGGGTGCGCAAAGGTGAGAAGAATGGAAAAAACGAGGAAAATCTGGGTACAGGGTCCAGGCGGATTGCTTGGCGGGAGCCAAGCGGTCCGCTTGTCAAGCAGAGCGCTTGGGAGGCTCCAGGCGCTCCGCTTGAAATTCCAGTAAACTTTTTGATTTACTGAAGATTCAAGCGGACCGCTTGGCTCTTCCAAGCGCTTCGCTTGGATCTGTTTCCAGATTTTCGGTGTTTTTTCCTATCTTAATCACCTAAGGCACCAAGACAAACACTACACTAAACGAATCACGACAAAAGGCTCACAGGCCACAACTACTAAACAAAGAAAAATACAAGTGCCTTAAATCACAACATCATACAACCAAATCGAAATGAAAAGAGTTCCAACAACCAATAGTAAACAAGCCAAAATAACGATAATTTAAAAATACTACCGATAAATGTGGCCTCTGTCGGCTGGTGTCTCTAGGAGAAGGGGTCGTAAGGGGTGTTAGGAAAGGTACTCCCACTACCACCGGTCTGATCATAGAAAGGATACCCCGGAATTCGGGGAGCTAGGGCATCATGGCGGTTCATCATCTCCTCCTGGTGGGCTCTCCAACGGATAGTGTCCTCTACTCGAGCGGCTCCCCAACGCTGATCTACACGCCCTTGGAAATCATCCCAACGCTGCCCCTCCATCACACGGAAGTCCTCCCACCTCTTGTCTTCACGCTCCTCAAATCCCCAGAATTGCTCGGTAAGCTGGGTCGACTGAGCCTCCAACATGGTGGTTTGGAAGTTCCCAAACTGATCGACCAAGATCTGGTTGAACTCCGAGAAGTCGAAGCTTCCTTTTTCGGCCGTAGGTGGAGGTGGAGGAGGTGTCACATGGCGCGTAACTCTTGGTTGCATGGGTTCTCCTTGCTGAATGCACCAAGTCCCGAACATCTCATTGTACGTATCAATGTTGATGGATTTCTTTGGCTTCCTGTCCAGTACGAGGTCGGGAACTCCGGCCTCCTTGCACATGCCCGTGATCAAGTTACCAAAGGCAAGCTTCCGGTTTGTATTACGGCTCCTCGAAGATGACGATGCCAGGAGTGAGAGGCAAATCATGCAAGAGAGCATGGACTAAGACTCCGTAATAGGACTGAACCTCGGAATCATGTGTGCTAGGAATCAGATTGGCTTGAACGAACTTCAACATCATCCTTGCCTCGAAGGAGAGATCGTTGTGGCGCAAAATCCGGGGTGGTTCATCAGGCAATTCAAAATCTTCCACGGTAATGCCACTCAGTATCTCCATGGGGTAATGATCAGACTCCCGGTTGTAGACATAGAGCTCCGCGGGATCAAATCTCTCGTTGGGTGTAGGCTGGCGATTTGGATCCCGCGCCAGTGGCCTATCCAATCGCATAATGAAGCTAGTGATGCTCAAAGGAGTAAACTTGACCCCAACACCGCGGACGGGAACCACACCGGTCCGTTCATTGTAGTCCGTGAAGGCAATGTAGAAGTCCTCCACTACTGCTTGGTCCCAATTTGGCATGACCTCGCCATAGTACTTCCACCCTCGCTCAGTAATGAGCTTGTTGAGCTCTCTAACACCATCCAACTCGCTCTCACCAGCCGTGAAGCGAATGCTCCTCTCAGAAATGTACGTGTGCTTGTGGGCATGGAAACTCGATTCGAATTGCCTTGCCCTCCCCGATTGGCGATACTCGCCGGGTGTGGCCATTTGTTGGGCACTTGAGGTCCCTTCTCCCCTTGATCTCTTGGTTCTTCTCGATGCCATTGTACCTAGAATAATCTTATTAGATAACTTCAAGAGACAAGGAGAATTAGACTTTTATACTACGACTAACACACTACGTGTACACTAAACAAGTAAACGTTCATCGTCTTTACAACAAGTCATAACGCAACAAGTCGACTCCTAGACTCCAATACTCACTCAAGTAATCTCATGGTGAGTTTGAGGGCTTGCTAAAGTTCATATGAACAAATCGAGAAGCTTTAACACTTCGTTACGATAAATCCATACGGATCTAAACCAAGCAAACAAACTCTGCAATTGAATTACCCAACCAATCCAACACATTCTCATGCAATCACAACATCACCATAATCATAACATAACTCAAATTCAAAGCTAACAATCATCAAACAATTATATAGCAAAAATTCGAGCAATAGAATTCATCATAAATCAGGAGGAGCAAAATTCGAATTTAGACATCACATCTAGTAAGAAACATGCTCAACAATCATCATCAAACTCTAAGTCACCAATGCATAACACAATTGAAGCTAATTAAGATAAAATCCCAAATTCATGAAAGTTAGGGTTCATGAGAGGTACCTTTGATTCCTTGTTATGGATGCTTCAAACGTGAAATTTGATCGGTTTAGATGATAGAGGGGGTGATGGGCTTTGTAAAGTGCACAAGATTGCAAGAATTGGTGGAGAATTGAGAGAGATTGAGATTTTTGGGGTGCTAAATCGGCAATGGAGGAAAAAAAAAACGAAGTGGGGAGCTTTGATGCACAAGTGCTCCGCTTGGCTTTCCTAAGGAAATCCAAGCGAAGCGCTTGGGCCGTCCCAAGCGAAGCGCTTGACAAGCGGTCCGCTTGGGACCTGCCAAGCACTCCGCTTGGATTTCCAGTAAGAATGAAATTCTTACTGGAAATCCAAGCGTTCATTCTTACTGGAAATCCAAGCGGACCGCTTGGGCTTGCCAAGCGGTTCGCTTGGGACCTGGAGCTCCCAAATCCATTTTTTTTCGACTTTTGCTAAATTTTCACCCCAAAAACCTTGTCTAATCAACGAAACAAAATTTAAACGTGCTCCTAATCTATATGCAAGTACCTACAACCTCGGGTTGCCTCCCGAGAAGCGCCTTCGTTTAAAAGTCGTTGGCTCGACTCTTCACAACTCATGCGGGATTGATTTCCCCTCGGGTACTAGACTTCCCCCTCCAATTGCTTCTCAAAGCATCAATTCCCTGCACATCTTGACGAACATAAAGTGGACCAAAAAATCCTACAACTTCGTTAGTATCAACATAAGCACATGAATTAACAATGGCTCGCAACGTGTGTTGCTTGCCATTTACCTCAAAGTGACATGTTCGGCGATACATGTCTATGACCATATGCACTTTGTTGATGAAGGCTCTACCCAAGAGAACCACATCTTTGAGCTTAGCAGAAGATGTAGGCATAACGATGAAATTAGTCTTCACCTCTACACCAGCAACCCTCACCGCTAAGTTCTCAATCACACCCAACGGCTTTTTCATGGACCCATCCGCTAATTGCACCATGCATTTCATAGGTCTCAAGCCAGACAAACCCGACTCTTCATACACGTTCAAGGGTATAACATTCACACCCGCTCCCGTGTCTAGAGTTGCCACTATTCCGTCCTTCTTCCCCAAGACGATTTCAACATCGAAGCTCTCTTGGATGGGCACTTCCACCATATCCACCATCTCATCCTCAGACGATGAGTTTTCTTTCACCTCTTCAACTATCGCAACAGATTGTGCGACAACTTCCTCTTCCATAACCACCTTAGGAGTCTCGACCTCCTCACTCACCTTGCAAGTTTCAGTTATCTTGCAACTTGGCACCTCAACTCGTGCATTGTGTCTCACAACCGTGATCTCCACGGGCAAATCAGTCACCACGGTTATGGACATAGCCTTCTCCGTGTTCCCGGGAAACTTCCCTTGCTCTCTACTAGCTCCCCGATCTATCAACTCTTGCAACTTCTTATGGAGGTTGCTACTACTAGCCTCAAGCTTCTCAAACCGCTGATTGTTAGTAGCTTCATTACGATAGTAATGCTCCATAAACTTATTCGTCTTCAACACAAGATCATTGAGAGAAGAGACAAGAGGAGAAGGGAGCACCCCTCCACCTTGCGGTCCTGAACTAGCAACCGGAGGTGGGGGTGTGGGATTAGAAGGTGGTGCTCCTTCATACCAGTTGTTCCCATAGCTGAGACGGCTTCTATCTTGATTAGGCCCATAGGCATATTGATCCGGGTTATGAAGATAACCACGGTTTCCTTGATTCTGGTACCCACCTCGGGGCCCACAGTTTTGTGGCCTCATATTGCCATATCCTTGCCCGTAGTTCACATCTCAAACTACTTGCTCTCCCTCAGCAGCAAACACTTCTTGACGGACATCGTTCGTGATATATTGCTCTCTAGAAAATTCAGAACGGCATAAATAGGCCGGATGCCCATAGTTCTTGCACACACCACAAACTTCCATAGAAGGAGAAGAAACGCTTTGCCTCAAAGCTTGCTTCACTTCATGGGCGAACCCATCGAAGGCATCTTGTTCTACCACTACCTTGGCCTCACCTCTTTGCTCCTTTTGGAGCACACGAGCCCTCACATTCCGGTTTTGGGAATTCCGGTACATCATGTCCAGCTTCACTTGAGCTTGAGAAGGAAGCAACTCCCCCATACTACCTCCACAAATACTATCCACTTGAGATTGAATTTCGGGATGTAAACCATTGTAAAAGAATTGGAGAAGCTGACCTTTATCATACCCGTGATGTGGGCATCGATGATGCAACCCCATGAATCGATCATAGGCCTCGTGGAAAGCCCCATCATACCTCTGCTCGAAGGAGCTAATTTGGCTCTTCATAGCCATCGTCTTGGAAGCGGGGTAGTAACGCTCCATGAACTTATCAAAACAAAGATCCCATGTTGTCAAAGACCCGGCCTCCAAAGTATTAAGCCAAGCCTTTGCACGATCACGTAGCCCCATAGAAAAGACCTTCATACGGAGATCATCATCCGTAACACCAGCTCCTGGTCGCCCAAGATGGAGAACAAAATTCTCGAGCTCATTCAAGAACCCAATCACGTCCTCATTAGCCATCCCATAGAATTTGGGAAGTTGTTGGAACATGTGATTCTTGATCTCCAAGTTCCTTGTGGCATCATTGAGGACAATTGCTGGTCCTCTAGCCCCAACCGTAGGCTTAGTAAGTGTACGTATAGGCTGCTCCGCCATTTCACCTTCCAAGAAAACAGATTCAAGAATTGGCTCCAAAAGATAAGAAGAAGACTCTTCCCGAATACCAGAAGTGGAAGCTCTAGATGCTACTTCTTCATATTCGAGATTCAAATTCCTCCTTCTCCTTTGAAACAAACGATCGATCTCTTCTACAAAAGGTTCAATAATAGGTCTACCCGTTCAGGTTCTAGGCATTCACTCACCTGAAATACAAGATAGTGAGTATCTCAAGAAAAAAGAAACAAAAACAGAAATGAGACAAAGAAGAGATGTTGGCTGAAAAAACCAAACAAAAACACCAACCAAAGGAGTTAGTTCCCCGACAACGGCGCCAAATTGATGATGTCCTTTTTCACCAATTAAATTTGTTTAAAAAGCCAAAGAACACCTTTCACTACACAAACCGAGTGCAATGCCAAGTTGTCCCCGAGTGTCGTTCTCTCCGGACCTAACGTGGCTTTGCTCAAGGTTTTTGCAAGCTAATTTCAGACAACTAGATGATGATTTTTGAGAAAGATGTTTGAACAAGGGAAGTGAGAAATCAAGAGTTTTTGTAAACAAGTTTGGAAAACGGTCGGTAGTAGAAATCGAATACACATGCATGGATTACGAATATGCTCACAAGTTCAGTGCGTAAAACCTTCAACTAAGTCTGCTAAGCAACTTGTCTAGGTAACTTTCAAGACACACATCATGAAAGGCCACTATCAATAATTTAGAGGTGTTTGTCACTAACACCATTTATCTATCATGCTGCAAATCACTAACATACAATCCTATAGCTTTCATTGACCAACGAGTTTGTCACATACTCTATTCGAATATATTTTATAGGCAACTACGAATCATATGAAGTAATTTGCAGCAAGATTGACTCACAACCTCATGTAAGCATAAGCATAATCCATAACATGCATAATTCTACATTCAACCACCAACACAAAGGATTTAGCTACTCATATTCATCAACATAGACATCAATTCATATGAATAATAATCAGAATACATCATATCAAACTACAAGACAAGAGAGTGATACAAGTTACCACAAAAGCTGTCACTAATCGGTGGAAATCAAAGAAAACCTCTCCGTAGATGATTACAAAGGATGAATTCCAATCAAAATCTTGAATCCAATCTAATTTACAATATCTCTTAGTTTTATCTGAGTTTTTGGGGCTTTGGACCTCTGCCCAAACGAAGCCAATGTTCAAAAATATGTGAAAAGTAACTGAAAATCAGATTTAAGAAGGAAAATCCGAAAACGTAACCGCTGCCAAGCGGACCGCTTGGAGAGGCCAAGCATGGCGCTTGGGCCCTCCAAGCGCTTCGCTTGGCTGCTGTGCCAAAACTACTGGAAAATGAAGCGGAGCGCTTTACTATTCCAGGCGCTTAGCTTGGCTCCTGGGCAGATTTTTGTCTTCCAACTCAATCTTTTTGCCCTCGTACGGCCCTCGGGTGCCTTGGAATCATCCTTCTCAATGCTTATTGATGCTCAAACACTCACGAACAAGCCGTGGAGATCAAGGAACTTCAACGGGGCCATTTTCTATCAAAAAAGCTCGTTTTTAGCTCCAAAAACGCCATTTCGTTCCTAAGTGCCTGGAAATGCAGAAAACAATAAACGTGACACTATTTTACAAAACTAACAAAAAAACAAGGCTAAAAGATAGCAAAAGAAGGTAAAAAAGACAAGATGAACGCGTCAAAAATACGTTCATCACAGATCTTCGAATTCTTCAAGTCTTCAGATCTTCAAAAATCTTCAAGATTCTGAGCGGTTTCTAAATGCTTCAATAGTTTGTTTGTAAAAACAAAGTACATCGTCAGCAAATGCTTCAATAGGTTATTTTCTTTTCGGAAAATAAGATACATCATAAGCTAAAGCTTCAATAAGTTATTTTCTTTTCAGAAAATAAAATACATCGTAAGCGGTAAAAACCATCTTAACTAACACCTAATCTAAGTCTTCAGCAAACGTTCCTCTTTTACAATGTCCTTAAAATTCTAAATTCCTATGGACCTTAAGAGTACTAGTTACTGGACTTTCCTTAATTTAGCATGGTTAATTGCTCATCAAAATTACAAGTTTCCTAACAAATTTCCCCCTTTTTGATGTTAGCAATCGATGGCGAAATTAATTGTTACCCTTTTAGAGGTTTCCGATGTTGAATAAATCAGTTGATTAATGCAAGCATACTTGAATAATTAAACAGTAAGCATAAGTAAATTGCATAATCAAAAACCAATAAGAGTCAAAAGCTTCATTGTTGATAGTTATCTTTCAGAAGTTTACATGAAATAGCAGAGATAACTTAAATAGAATCAGCAAACGAAAACTTTAACAAAAAGTATTACAGAGAGTTAAGCTCTTCCAGAAGATTTTCTCAAAATCTCTCTTACACTCTTCTCAGCAAGTGCAGTAAATTCAACACAGTTCTTTTCGTAGTTTTCCAGAAGCCTACGGACTTGTAGTTGAAGAATTCTTGCGTTTATGCAGGCGGTATGATGATGCTTTTCAGCATTCATTACCATGTAGTTAGTCACCCACAAATGCATGCCCCAATTGCTGGCATGGAGAAGCTGTGTATTTGAAATGCTTTTCGGATGAATCTTTCTTAGCCAGAGAAGATCTTCTTCTTGATCCTTAGCAGTGAGATAGAAGTACTCATAAGGAATCAATCCAAGTCTCTTCTTTGGTTTCTTTGTTACTGGGTCAGAGTAGTAAGCAATGCCAGGTGGTTTGATCAGATTTGGTTCTTATTTGTATGTCTTACCAATGGCGATTCTTCTTACTGAGACCTCAAGATTCAACCATCTCCCAGCAATATTTCTTGGGAGGGACTCTTCCCTTTGATTTCTTTCAACTTTGAGTTCAATCCATTTGAACATTTCATTCAAAATGGTTGTAGGAAAGAACTCATTCACCAGCAAGTCTTCCAGCTTTAAGATCCAGCAACCATGAATGTTTCTGATTACATTCTGAGTGGTTTCTTCATTGCTGGTCTTTGTGTATTCAATGCCGGAGCCAATAGCAATGCTGGCCAGCCTCTTTTCTTCCTGTCTTTGCGTTCTTCTTCTTGTCTTAGCATTGTCTTGATCTCTTGCTGAAGAGTCAGACGAAAAATGCTTTGAGTGGCCAGACGGAGTCAAGGCTGTTAAGGGTCTAGCTATTATGGCCTGAGCTATTGTTTGATTGTCATCATCTTCATCATCTTCATTCAGATTGTGATGACTTTCAGTATGGCAAAAATCTTGAGTTTCAGCAGCGGTTTTTCTCTTTTTGGTACTTGTTGAATTCAACTCAGATTCTGTTTGCCTTTTAGAACTTTGCTCTTTTTCAGCAAGCGGTTCTATGGGCAGTGGCACATCAACAGCAGGACGGGTTTGGTTTCTTTTTCTGGTACTCTTGTTTTCCCCCTTAGACATGGATTGCAACATCGGAGTGATGTGCAGAGAATAAAACTCATTGCAATTTTCAGCAAGAGTGCTTAAACTGTTATACTTCATGATGATTTGTTGTTGGTCAGTGATGAACGCGCGGATGTCGTGCTCCGGATTCAGTCAAATAAATTTGTATTTTAGCCAAAGGCAATCCACAACTACAACGAAAACCGTAGTGTAGCAGTAGAATGACTCGAGTGTCGTTCTCTGAGGACTATAACTAGCTTTATCAAATCTAATTTAGAATATAAAAACAGCAAACAGATAGCAGAGGGGTTTCTAGCAGATAATGGAGATTGGTGATAGTATGGTCCTTCTTAACATAACGGGTCGATAATCATGCATAAATTCCTCGGTCTTGCATAGAGATCTTTGAATCAATCTAGTGTCTTGTTGCAAGTATTAAACACTACGAAGATAATTTGGTCTGACTAGTCAATCATGATTGTCCTAATGTGTTCCGTAATTATTCAACACTACGAAGATAATTGGTCTGATGGTCGACTAGTGTCCAATTGTGCATAATAATCAATACAACATACGAGAATTTTGGTTACAACTGATCAACGAAATAAAGCAATGACACGGAGTATAATGCACGATATAGCCATTAGCATGATTATCTTCCCTTCGCTAAGAATTCACATACTACCACCAACGATAAGTTTAGCTACTCATAATAAGCATGCAATCAACAGAAATCATAGAAGAAAACATGTTGAAAGAATATAAAATAAGTAGAATAAAACTGTAAGATACAAAGTTACCGAAGGTTGTCAATCTCCAGATGATTGCGGTCCTACGAGCTCCAAACTGCTATGAAAAAGTATCCCCTAAGCTACAGAACTCCCAGAACAGGCCCCAGAAAGTTCCTACCTAAAACTATGGAGAGAGGTGAGAGAGAAGGTCTGGAAAGATATGATTTTCGGAGAGAAAACTGAGCACTATATATAGGCCCCGAATAAAACACGGGGCGGTTCGCCGCAGGTTGGGGCGGTTCGCCCCCCGACTTATTCGCGGAATTCCACGTTTTTCGACGCGGTTTTGGATTTCTTCACCTTTTCGGACTCGGTTTCTAACTTCTAGTGGCCTTCTAACCTCCAGATTCGACCCCTAGACTCCAAATCCTATCCGGAAACCTTCAGATACTCCAAATAGGCTTCTGGAACACAAATTCCTTGTCAACTTCAATATAATTGCCCGGAAATCCCCGAATTTCAACCAAAACCTGTAAAATAAAATCTAAAGGGAAACGTGACACTATTCTAATAAAATGTACTAAAATATAGCTAAATTATCATAGAGGATAGCTAAAATAGGTGAAAAAGACTCGAATGAAAGTGTAAAATACACATTCATCAAACTCCCCAAACCGAACCTTTGCTTGTCCTCAAGCAACTAAGCTAGACTCTAATACAAAAAACATGCAAGACACAAAATGGAGTTTTATGCCAAATAAAATGAACTATTCTACTGAATCTATCAAATAACATATGAACAAAAACCATATAAATCAAAGCATGAATATAGGTTGAAGAATATCTCGATTGACTTATACACATCCACATAAGCACTTATGTCAAGACAAGATGGTCTCTCGTAACATTCTCTACCTGGACCTAGTCAGTGACGACGTAATGATGCATGCTAAGATACGAATAGTTGCCCCGTGCCTATGAAACTGAGGACTTACTGCTGTTCCACCATGTTAAGACTTTCCCTCAAAAGAGGTCGAACCAGTACTGGCTCTCATCAAACGAAGAAGGGTTCCCTATAAAAGATAACTCTCCCCTATTCTACCCATCTCTCAAGTAAAGTCTTAAGCTATTCACCGCTTCCTGAATGGCAGGACGAGGGTGGTCTTAGAACAGACGACACTCAAGACAAAAAAGATAAAAAAATAGAAAATTACAACACGATTACGAACATCACAAAGAATGGAAAAGACTCAACACTTTGCTAAACTGCTATTTGGCTTTCCTTTTTTGGACCCTTCTTTGCTTTTTATGGGGTCTTCTCTTTTTTTCTTCTTTTTTTTTCCTTCCAGATTCTTTTTTTTTTTTCTTTTTTTTTCCTTCCAGACCCTTTTTTTTTTCTGGAATTTTTTTACCAAGCTTATCTAAGTGCAATACATAAATGTGACAAGCCAAGCGAGAAAAATCTCAAACAAATTCATAAAGATGAAGCATACGATTAATGGCATAGTTGGTTGATCTACCCAATAAAAAGTTCAAAAAATTCGGCATAAAGTCCATATAAAACATGCAAGACTATCCTAGGATGAATGTAGTGAAATGCAACCTAAGAACCTAAGAAAGCAGTAAACGTGCAAATGCAAATGCAA
>CM051457.1:71436660-71461267 GCA_028274465.1 Plantago ovata | reverse complement strand
CCTTTGAGTTGCTTGACTTGCAATCCTAGGAAATAATTCAATTTTCCCCTCATATTCATTTTTCAAAACTTATTTGTCATGAGTTTGGCAAAATCATCACAAGTTGCTTGTCCTTAGATCCAAAAATTATGTCATCCACATAAATTTGAACTAAGAGTATTTTACCATCATGGTTCATGGTAAATAAGGTTTTGTCAACTTCACCTTTCTTGAAACCATTTTCAGCAAGAACTTAGCCAAGGTATCATACCATGCTCTTGGTGCTTGCTTTAGACCATATACAGCTTTCTGAAGCTTGTATACCATCTTGATTCTGAGGGAAGTTCAAAGCCAGGGGGTTGTTCTAGGTAGACTTCTTCAGCAAGTTCACCATTAAGAATGCACTTTTAACATCCATTTGGTAAACAATGAAGTCATTGTGAGCAGCAAAGGCCAAGAAAAGCCTAATTGCATCCAATCTTGCAACTGGTGCATAAGACTCATCATAGTCCAATCCTTCAGTCTGACAGTAACCTTGAGCAACTAAACGTACTTTATTTCTTGTTACTTCACTAGACTCGCTCAGCTTGTTTCTGAACACCCACTTTGTACCAATAGCTTTCTTGTCTTCAGCAAGTGGCAGAAGTTTCCAGACTTTGTTTCTTTCAAATTGATCCAGTTCTTCTTGCATTGCCTTTATCCATTCAGAATGCTTTAAAGCTTCTTCTATGGTTTTAGGTTCAATTTCTGACACAAAGCAAGAGAACAATGATTCTACTTCTACGACAATTGCTTCTTCAGCAAGTCCATGAGTAGCTTTGGATCTAGTCACTTGGCGTTTATTAATGTCGCCAATCATATCCGTAGAGGGATGATCTCTAATCCATTTATTAACTGGTTTTCTGTTTATTGGATCAGGATATGTTTGCTCATCAGCTTGTGACTCTTCAGTATGTACTTGTTCAGTACTACTGGGAATTTGTGTCTCTACTGAGATTTTGTTCATCAACAACTGCTTGTTCAGCATTGCTTGATTGAGGTAGTTCATCAGCAGGCACTGGAGATTGCGTAATTTCAGCAACTTCCGGAGCAACCGCGTCTTTTGCTGGAAATTCTTTGTCGTGAACTATATTTATCTTGTCATGACTAGTGGGAGGAGAGTCATTGTCAGAATCATCATTTAGTTCAATTGACTTGATTTGCTTAGCATCAGATTCAGTTCTTTGCTCATGTATGATTAGCTTTTTCATACATTCTGATATTTCTTCTTCAGCAGGCACACCTTGTGACTTTTCGTAGAATACAACATGCACTGATTCTTCAATCTTTTGTGCCTTTTTGTTGTAAACTCTATAAGCTTTACTATGCAAGGAGTAGCCGAGAAATATTGCTTCGTCTTCCTTTGGTTGAAATGTTCTTAGGTATTCTCTACCATTGTTAAGAACGAAACACTTGCAACCAAATACTCTTAGATGAGTGATGTTAGGAGGTCTTCCAACAAACAATTCATAAGGAGTTTTGTTGTATTCCTTAGTAATCAAACATCTGTTTTGAGTATAACAGGCGGTATTAATCGCTTCAACCCAATAAGCTTCACTTATTTCAGTGTCACCAAGCATTGTTCTTGCGGCTTCATTCAGGGTACGATTCTTCCGTTCAGCAACACCATTTTGTTGTGGTGTTCTTACTGAGGATAACTGATGTTGTATACCTTTTGAGGTATAATATTCAGTTATGTACCGGTTTACAAACTCAGTACCATGGTCTGTCCTTATGACTTTTACCTTGTCATTTTTCATGACTTCAAGCTTATTCAACAAGTTAGGTATTTCAGTCTTGGTTTCAGATTTGTGTTTGATGAATACTACCCAAGTGAATCTTGAATAGTCATCTACCACGACTAGACCATACTTCTTACCAGCATAGCTTGTTGAAGAAGATTCAAACAAGTCCATGTGCAAGAGTTGTAAAGGTTTTGTAGTTGACGGTACTGCCTTTTGGTTTGCTTTCCTTGCTGACATGCATTGCAAACAACATCCTTCTTAAAAGTAACCCTAGGTAATCCAACTACAATTGCCTTTTTAGACAGCTTATTCAGCGTCTTGAAGTTTAGATGACTTGTTCGTTTATGCCATAACCATGCTTTTTCAGCAAGGCAATCATGATCTGAGACAAGGAATTTTTCAACAATTGCTGAAGACCAATCAACAGTGTACAAGCCTCCTGATCTTCTTGCAATCATTATTACCTTTTTAGTCTCGAAATCTATAAGTTTACATTCATCACTTTTAATTTTGATGAAGTATCCTTTGTCAGCAAACTGACTCATGCTGAAAAGGTTAAACTTAAGATTTTTGACATAAAGAACTCCAGTAATGGTTATGCATCCTAACTTCACATCACCATAGCCTTTTATAGAACCGGAGCCTCCACCAGCAAACCTTATTGTTGGACCTTTAGACCACCGTCTATAGTTTATAAGGTTATTCTTGTTGCCCGTCATGTGCTTTCCACAACCACTATCAAAGTGCCAGATTGCATCGTTTGTCTCCGTGGCTGAAGTCTGCACAATCAAGAGCAAACAAGTTAATTATCCAATAATGGATGTCCATTAACATGTTCAAGAATGCGTCCAATGGAAACCCAAGTCTTAAGTTTTTCAACTTTGACTTGTTTTCTACTTGCTGAGGAACTAGGAGGTTTTGAGCTGAAAGACTTTTGACTCGTGCTGGTCAAATCCACTTTCTGATGTGGTGTCTTGCTCGGTTGACCTTTTTGTTGAACATACTTTTCAGTAAGTTCCTTTCTAGCAAGGTTCCTTCTAGCCCTAGCATTAAGATTCTTTTCAGAATTCTTAGGCTTGATTTTATTCATCTCTTTGAAGTATCTTTGCTGACTTTGCTTATACTCATGAAAGAGTTGACTTTGCTTGGTTTTGAAACCGAGTCCACTTTTCGGAGAATGCTGAGCTTTAGCGTCAGCAACCTTACTTGATTCAGGTTTGTCAGCAAAGGACTTCTGATTACTTTTAGTAATCTTTCCTTTAGTCTTAACAACTTGCTTTTCAGCAACTTGTTTGGCGGGATGCTTCACAACATCCTTTTTCTTTCCAGTTTGCTTCTCAGCAACCTGTTTTCGTTTTAAAGTCTTGTTACTTTGAGTAGCAACAGCGGGCTTTATGGTCATAGGTACTTGATTGCTTGTTTCAGCAACCTTAGATTGACCAAACTGATAGATTTCTGGTAGACCACTATCAGTAGCACGTACAAAGGAGATAGGTGATTTATCTTTACTCAAGATTTCTACGTCATCACCTTCATACATTGTGCCTAAACCTTCTTTCTGAGATGGGTCTCTCAAATAAGGGTTTAGTTCAGTCAGCGTATTACATGCGTCCACATAAGATTTGAAATTGATTTTCATCTTTTTCATCTCTTGAATTTCAGCAAGTAACTTTAGAATTGAGGACTGATATTCTTCCAATTCTAATGCCATTTGAGAATTCTTCTCCGTAGCTTCAGCAATCAACTTCTTATGACGCCTTATTTCAGCATCATTTTCTTCTGTTTCTTCCTTCAGCAAGACGTACTTTTCAGTAGTCTGCTTGGTCAGAATTTCAGCAAATTGTAGTTTCTCTTGCTGTCTGCTCAGAGTTTTCTCAAATCTTTCGATTTCTCCTTGAATCTTGTCAAGGTCAATATCGTCTTCACTTTCTGAGTCTGAGTCAGAGGTAGGGTTGTTTACCTGACCGGCCATGAGGCAGAATTCGTAGTTTGACACATCTGGATAAGCTTCCATAGCTATTCCACAAACTTCTTTGCCAATCTCCACGTCTAGAGTGGCTTCTTCATCGTCGGTGTCTGAACTTTACTCCTCACTGTCTTCGGAGCTAGTATCAATACACAATGCATCGATTTTTTCTTGAAGCTTCTTCTTTTCTTCAGCAATAAACGCTCTTTTGAACTTCTTCTTCTTTTCAACAGATTTGCCTTTCAGCAAAGGGCAATCAGCTTTGAATTGTCCAGGCTTTTTGCAGTAAAAACATAGATCATTTCCAACTGCTGGTTCTTCTGATGAAGTAGCTTGCTGAGCTTGCTTGTTCAGCGAGCTAGTCTCATTCTTGTACTTATGGTAGTTGTTACCAAGATGCTTTTTCAGCTTCTCTTTTGCTTTTCGCCTTTCAAGTTCCTTGCTGATGAATTTCTTCATGTTTTTGACAACCAAAGAGTTTTCATCAGTAGGTTCTTTTTCATTCTTCTTTTCAGAAGATGACGGCTTTGCAGCAAGAGCAATGTTTTGCGATTTTTCAGCAAATACATTTTCTCTTTGCTTTGTCTCATAGTTGACAGTAGCAAGATGAGAGAACAACTCTGTTGGTGTAATGTCTGGCATTCCTTGATGATAATAGAAATTCTGAGTGTGGATCCATTCTTGATTCAGACTTCTAATGATAGTTTTCACTTTCTCAGAATCTGAGTACAGGTTTCCAACACCCAAGGCTGCCATTTCACTAACAAGAGTTGTGAATCTGAAATCCAAGTCTTCCAGTGACTCGTTTGTACCTTGCTTAAAGTTTTGAAACTTTAATTTAAGTACTTCAAGTTTGTTTTCCTTGGTCTTGTCAGATCCAACACAAAGATCTTGAACCATTTTCCAAGCTTCATTTGCAGTCTTAGCACCCCACAGTTTGCACTGTATGGTATCCGGAGTTGATCGAATGATGATATTTCTTGCTTGACCATCAAGACAGAATCTCTTAGCTTCGTCAGAAGTCCATTCCTCTCTAGGTTTTGGAACGACGGTGTCAACCGGGTCTCCTAAGATAGTCTGCTTACCAGTAGGATCCGTGGTTTTGTGAGGAAAGCTTTTCTCAATCTTAGTGATCTTGATAGGTCCATCATTAATGACAGTAACCATCTCATCACTAACGGCCTCAAGATGTAGCATCATGTTATTTCGCCGTTTCTCATAATTTTCCAGCTTCAACAAGGGAGCATCTCCTAAAGACATCCTGTCAGCAAAGCACTACCAAACTGATCAAGTGAGAGTGATTTACGGAAAGCACCTAAGGGGATCTAGGTTCAGTGCTGAACGTTAAAGAACCTCCAGCTCTGATACCACTTGTTGGTCCATTTAAACAACAAGAAAAGACTAGGGGGGGGGTGAATAGTCTTTTCAAACTTTCGTTGTTTAAAACTTTCTCAGCAAGTGCTTATTACTTTTCAGTAATGAGTTTGCTGGTACTTAACTTTCTCAGCAAGCGTAAGTTACTTTTCAGTAGCTTGGTTTGCCGATACTTAAAATCAGAGAGCGGAAGTCTTTGATACAATAAGTGCTTTTTCAGTAAGTAAAGGTTTCAGCAAGTGATGTGAGTGACTGTGTACAGACAGATATGATTTGCTGAAAACTAAGTACAGTAAGTAAATCACACAAACACTTTTATAGTGGTATCTGAGAGTGGCGTAATCTCTCAACTAATCCACTTTGTCCTTTCTTAGGAATGAATCCACTAAGATATGATTGAGGTTCCTTACAATCTCCTATCTAAAGCGATTCAACAAAAACCAAAGCACACTTGCTTTGTCTCCAACCTAATCTAGAGAACGTAACCTTGTTCTCCACCAAACTTGGTACTTTTAATCAGCAAAACTATGCTCGATTAAGTTCCCCCTGAATATCACGCCTGAAAGGGTGTATTTTCAGTTAGAGAGTTTTGGGGTGAGATAACTTAATTATAACTTATTCAGTTACAACAAGTAATCTAAGAAACACAACTTTGAATACTTTGCAGTAAACAAGTTTAATTGTTTCTGGTGTCAAGACCTGTTCTTGTTCGAAAGAAAGAACACTTAACTAATTTCTTAGCCGAGTTTGTTCTACTTCTTCACAAGTAGGTTTTTCAAGCTTTAAGTCTTGGAACGGATCAATGGCAGTATAGAGAGTTTGAAGGTATGTGAGTTTAAGCACAAGTGAGAGTTTGATCACGTTGTTGACACACTTCAACTCTTTGCCGGATGACCTCTATTTATAGTGCAAGTAAGGAGCCGTTTGAATTTTAAATTCCAAGGCTTTTAATCCTTAAGATGTCACTATCTTGCTTTTGTACTTTCAGCAGCGTCCTTGTTTGTCTTCTAGTCTTCATGTCCTTCGTGTGTAAGCTTTGCATTTAATGCATATTTGAATAGAATTCAAACAGTAACAATGGAGCGCAAATTCAAGTACTTTCAGCAAGAGGTCACATATGTTCCATCAGCAAGTGGTTAGTCTCAGTTTCAGCAAGCACAACCTACTCTGTCTTTCAGATTTTCACTTATGCAATGCTGTTGCTGAAGTTTCCACTTTCTGAGCAACACGTGCCTTTCTAGATACCAGTTTTCAGCAATCTTCTAGTCTTCATATCTTCGAATTCTTCAAGTCTTCAGATCTTCAAGAATCTTCAAGATTCTGAGCGGTTTCTAAATGTTTCAATAGTTTGTTTGTAAAAACAAAGTACATCGTCAGCAAATGCTTCAATAGGTTATTTTCTTTTCAGAAAATAAGATACATCATAAGCTAAAGCTTCAATAAGTTATTTTCTCTTCAGAAAATAAAATACATCGTAAGCGGTAAAAACCATCTTAACTAACACCTAATCTAAGTCTTCAGCAAACGTTCCTCTTTTACCATGTCCTTAAAATTCTAAATTCCCATGGACCTTAAGAGTACTAGTTACTGGACTTTCCTTAATTTAGCATGGTTAATTGCTCATCAAAATTACAAGTTTCCTAACAAGTACCGATTCGAAGAAGAGATCGTCTCTCATGGGAAGGAGATCTCTCATTCCTTGACTATAGCTCCAGTCGGGATTGGTGCCCCGCGGTGTCCGAACCCCGTAACCATTCGAAGCGACACAGAAATCAGGAGGGACCCCAGATTCTGGGAGCTGTGGAATCCGTTAATGGATCGAATGTCGATGAAGGTTTTGGTATGGAATGCTAGGGGGATAAAAAGCCAGCTTTCAAGGAACAAATGTGGGAGTTTATCAGGACATATAATCCTGTTTTCTTTGCCATATTTGATACTAGACTTTCTGCTGATGATATGGAGCAGGTGGTTAAGGAATTTAAGTTTCCTAACAAGAAACTGGTATCTTCGAGGGGCCAGGTAGGGGGTTTTGCATTTCTTTGGAATGAACGCCGGGTGGAGGTTCGCATTGACTCAGAGGCTGAGAGGGTGTTTTCTTACAAGCTGAAATTTCAAGGGGTTTCCAACACTCTTACTGCTACCACGGTTTACAACTTCCCGCAGCCACATCTCCAGCATCATGTATGGCAAGAACTTAAAAATTTAAGTGCTTCTGTGTCTGGACCTTGGTTAGTTGCGGGGGATTTAATAATTTTCTTTTTGCTCATGAAAAACAAGGAGGGGGTAGGATTAGATGGAGTAAGATTAATGCTTTTCGTGATTGTGTGAATTATTGTGAATTGATGGATTTGGGAGCCTGTGGGCCACACTTAACTTGGGTTTCTAAGAACTTTGGGGCCAATTTTGTGTCAGAAAGACTTGATAGGGTGTTAAGGAATAATAATTTGCTTAATTTTGCTCCTAAAATTGCTGTGAGAAATGTTGTAGCTTCTTCCTCTGATCATACTGCTTTATTGATTGATTTGAATTTGAAAATCCAAAAACCTCAGAGGGTATTTCGATTTGAGAATGCTTGGACTCAGTTGGAAAGTTTTAATTAAAACATGTGCACCTTTTTACAAAATTTTGGGTCAGGTCAGTCTGGTCCTCCTTTGCATGATATCATTCTTAAGATTGGTTTAGTGGCTAGATCCTGGCCGAATACAATTTTGCAGGACATTAATTCGGATATTGACAAATGTAATATGATCCTGCAAGATATTTATCAAAAAATGTTGCATAATTTTCATGCTTTTGCTACACAGAGACAGAGAACTAATTTTGTACATGGCATCCAGAATGCTTCTGGCCATTGGGTAACAGAGATGAATGACATTCTTGATTGCTTTAGAACTTTCTTTAGTAACCAAGCTTGTCAAGCTACATCTGTGTTGCCTCAATTGGATCACTTGCAGGTTCCTTCTTTGTCTGATCAGGATAGGTTTAACCTTTTGAGACCAGTCACTGATGATGAGATGTGGGGTGCTGTAAAAGCTATTGGAGGAATGAAAGCTCCAGGTCATGATGGCCTGACAGACCATTTCTTTCATAGTTTTTGGCCTCAAGTTAAGCACAAAGTCATTCAGTATGTCAGGAGTTTCTTTTATCATGGATTTTTAGACACTAGGATGAATGAGACTCACATTGTGATTTTGCCAAAAAGAGAGGAACCTTTATTACCAAGTCATTTTAGACCTATCAGCTTGTGTAATGTCACTTACAAAATTATAACTACGCTGATGGTTCATAGGATTAGGCCTCTGTTAGGAAAGCTCGTTTCTCCTTTTCAGAATGCTTTTGTGCCAGGTAGGTGTATTGGTGATAATATTATGATTGCACATGAGATTATCCATACTTTACTTAAGAAGAAGCAAGGAGGGGCACAATACATGGCTCTTAAACTGGATATTGCTAAGGCATATGATAGATTGGAATGGTCCTTTCTAGAAGCTGTCTTGGCAAAATTTGGTTTTCCTTTTATTTGGATTCAGAGGATTATGCATTGTGTTTCTTCCTGCTCTTTTAGAGTAAAGGTGAATGGATATATCTCTGAGTCTTGGCAACCAATGAGAGGTTTAAGACAAGGTGATCCTTTGTCCCCTTATCTTTTCATTTTTTGTCAAGAAATGCTTATACATGATATACTCACTAGAACTTCTGATCAAAGTCTTGGTTGCTTACTAGCACATCCCACAGCTCCTGCAGTTCCTAACCTTTGTTTTCCAGATGATTGTATGGTCTTTTGCAAGACAGATCCAGGTTCTATAAATACTCTTCTTCATAGCCTCCAGTCTTATGAGAGAATGGCAGGCCAGGGGGTATGTTGGGAAAAATCCAGGGTGATTTTCTCTCCCAATACACCACCTGACAGGGAGTAGGCTCTTTTACAACAGCTTGGAGTTACTATTAATCAGCCTCAGGATAAGTATCTAGGTATTCCTTTTGTTTTTGGAAGAAATAAGGCTCAATTTTTTAACAGTTTAATTGATAGGGTACTGGCTAGGGTGGATGTATGGTATAATAAATTTTTGTCTTATGCTGGAAGGTTGGTCCTCATTCAAAGTGTTACTACCTCAATCCCTAGCTATCATATGTCAGTTCTCACTCTTCCTGCTTCTGTCATTGATAGGATCAATAGCATCAATAGGAATTTTTTGTGGAGTCCTACCAAGAACAGGAAAGTCAGGCCATTAATCAACTGGGACTTAGTCTGTACTCCTAAGGCTAATGGGGGGGGGGGTTAGGAATTAGAAATCTTTCCTTATTAAACAAAGCTTTCCTTTTTAAACTTATTTGGAGACTTTTGCAGGACCCTTCTTCCCTTTGGGCTTCAGTGTACAAAGCTAAGTATTTTGCTAGTCCAGATCTCTGGCATGCTAGACCACTCTCTTCAGCTAGCTGGTTGTGGAAAGGAATCTTACAGCTTAGGAACTCCTTTAAAGTACATCTTGCTTGGATTATAGGATCAGGTGAAGCTGTGTCTTTTTGGTTTGATGTCTGGTGTGGTAAGATCCCTTTAGCTCAACTAGTTGGTAATGTGCCTGAAAATACTGCTCATTTTCAAGTGAAGGATGTCATATTATCTCACTGTGCTTGGGATCTAGACATGTTAGCACATCTAGTACCTCAAGAAATCCTGGAACTAATCCAGGGTACTCCTTTAGCAGATGAGCCTCTTATTGATATGTTAGCTTGGGGGGGTAGTATTACTGGCATGTTTACTGTCAAAACTGCTTATTTGTGCCTTATCAATCAGAAGCTAGTTAGACCTACTTGGCCTTGGCATAGGATATGGAAAATGTAGGTTTTTCCTAGGCAAAGAATTTTTGCTTGGCTGGCTGTCCATGACAGGCTGCCAACCAGACATTGGTTGTTTATTCATCACTTGTTGGAGGATGATGTCTGTGTGTTTTGTCAACTTGCTGCTGAAACTTCTTGCCACCTTTTCTTTCATTGTCCTGCATTTCAATGGTTTAGGCAAGCTTTTATGCCACCTATCTCATTGGACAACTTGGCCAGTTTTGGTCAGGCTCTTTTTCTTTCCATCTTAATTCACATGCACAGGTTGCATTGCTGGTAGGTTGTTGGACAATTTGGAAATTTAGAAACATAGCTTTGTTTACTCATGAACATTTCACACAACAATCACTGCTTCATTGTGCTAGACAGTCTCTTTTGCATATTGCTCCTCAATTACCAGTTGAAAGATGGTCAGTCACTTGTAAATTCATTTGTCCACCACCTGGGGTGTTTTGTTTATTTACTGATGGGTCAGTCCTTGACAATGGGGATGCAGGTGTGGGTTGCATGTTAGTTAATAGCAAGGGTCACTTTCATCAATGTTTTGCACAATTTGTAGGCAACTGTGATAATCATACAGCTGAACTTTGGGCCATCAAGGCTGGTTTACTTGTAGCCATGAGACTTCAGGTTCCTTCTCATGTTATAAGAATTGACTCTCAGTATGCCCTTGCTGTGTTATGTAGGAATCTGGATCCTCCTCGTCCGGCTAGGCTCCTAGTGCGTGATATCAAGGAACTTGCTACACATTTTGGGGCCATCTACATCCAAGGCATCTATAGAGAGAGTAATGCGTCCGCAGATCTTCTGTCTAAAGTTGCTAGTAGTAGATTTCGGAATGAAGTAGTGTCTTCCCAGTCTGGCACTTTGTTGTATCCGGTTATGTTCTGGACTTGGGATATTTTGCCTGTTTGGTTGAAAACTTGCTTGGAATCAGATATATCGGGGGTGACCTCCCGACTTGTGGGATCGGCACTCGACCAAACATTGTACAGTCTTTATGTTTGAATAAAAACTACTTCATCAAAAAAAAAAACAAAGTTTTGGTGAGGATGAGAGTTGTGTAAGGTGGTTTAAGAATAAAGTAGTGTTGGTATAGGTGTGATTGGTTTATAGAAGTAATATAGTAAGGCAAATGTTAAATGTTGTAACATCAATTTACTAAATAATGGAAATTATTTGTAAATTATAAAAAGTCCTTTACTCTCATAAGTTTTAAAAAGTAAACAATAAACTTTTAAAATTAACACAAAATTCCGATTTAAATAACTCAATATCATAATTTTAATTTCTTAATGGTTCATTATTTTTTTAATATAATTATAAATTTCGTATAACTTTTTGACTAATTAACTTAAAGAAAGTACTATTACCGCATAGTTATAATTCTCATAATAGTTTTGTTATTTATCACTTGAAATCAACCCTTCGTATTATAGATAAATAAATAAAATTAACATATTAAAAAAAATATAAAAATTGAAAGCAGCAGGCCAGGCCTGCTGCTATTCTATAGCAGGCAGCCCAGCGGGCTGCTGTTGTCCATTAACAGCAGCCTGCTAGACTGCACTGATAGTGTATATGTCCTAGAGACAGTCCTTATTAAGGGCATGGAACCCTTATAGAGGGCATATATGTACTATTACACAGGTCAACGTAATATAATATATGTTTGTTGTTTTACTATTGAGTATCGCTTTCATATTTATATTACACCAGGCATGCAGCATGTCATATCTCTATTACTGTCTGTATTGATATTAAACATGTCCCCTCGGATAGATGACCGATCACACAGATAGTGGGAGCTATATGAGTTATCATCTATCTCAAACTCTCCCTAGTCGAGGTTCATCTCGGATGTAGGGGTCTGAATGAACCAGATGAGACTAGTATGTGTGGAGGTTATACTTGTTGGAGGAAGTGTGAGCCGATCCCACGGCCACGGAACGGATTGTTGGACAATCGAGAAACGTTCCCATAACTGCGCATAGTTGTTCGAAGAAGGATTATCGAACAATGGAAGTACCCACCGGACACTCCCATCGATGTATACTCTACACCGAAGTGTCTATGAGAACCGGTAAGTTGTCGAAGTGATGTCAGTCGTCCTTTGGACTTATAGGACTTTATCATCACATTTGTTGCCCCATATCCTTGGTGGACCCGTCGATGTCAGCTCTGAATAAGCAGTTGAGCTAAGACACGATCCAGGATTATGGCTACATACAAATGGGGATGATAAGTGTTTCTGTGAAGGATTCATCTCTCATGTGTAGCACAGGAGAGTACTTCTCGTAGTCTTCATAGTTGTGTTGGTAAAGTCACTGGCCAGTGCATCGATATATTATGATGGTCATAAGTATATCTTAGTAACCAAGCAACTCCCTGAGACGCCCATGGATGTATTATTGGGATAGACACATCATCGATCCTAGATGCATTCGAGTCAGTCAGATGAAGGGAAGTTACCATCGCCGCGTTGAGCGCAACAGACTTCGCAACGAAAGGGTTTGCTTTGAGAAACCTCTCAAACGTCCTCATGTATTAATATTGCAAATGGAACCTCGCAAGCGCCAACCCGGGCACCCGCGCCTGCGTCCCAGGCGCCCGTGCGCCGGGGTGCGGCGCACGACTGCGGCGCCCATGCCTGCGTGCCGCAGGCACGGTAGGGGACGGGACTAGGTCCCGTCTCATATTTTAATATATATATATTTTTCCAGATTGGATCCAAAATCGAATTTTGAAAATTTTGAGGATTGAATTTTATATTTGGAATATAAATATGATTTAATTGTAATTGTTTTTATATATATGTATGTATTTCTGAGATGCTTTCCATAGGGTGCTTTAATTCTGAACTTTCATTGCGTTTTCTTGTGTTGGCGACCTCGTCTTACACACTCGCAGTGATCGTCAGATTAGAGTAAGCCTATGGTTATGACTTAGTGCATGTTGTATATAGCGACCTCGATAGGTACAATATGTAGGGCATCGGGTTAAATTAGATTTAACAACCAAGAGTTGCGTGACGCAATTGGATAGTCCTACCGGTCATATTATGCGATGCGACCAGCCCCCGTTGGAGTATAGCATAGTATGGATTTGGATCTTAGCCACTACGGTAACTTGTTGGACATTACCCGTATGTTTGTTGTGGGGGCAAGCATATGTGAAAATAGTGGGAGCTAAACAGCTAAAGGACCTTGTTGTTTAGTTATGTTGACTGTGTATTTAGAAATAATATTACAATAGTTGATTTATTATTTTCGTTCTATATTATTTCTCCTTAGGATATTAGAAATGGTGAGCGTCTCGCTCCGTGCTGTCTTAAAGAAGCAAATTTTGACCGGACCAAACTTCCTAGATTGGATCAGGAATATACGTTTGGTGCTGAGGTACGAAAAGATTTAGTACGTCTTGGACGAGGTCATTCCCGTGTGCCCCGAAAATCAGACTGCCGATCAGGTTGCTGCTTGGAATCAAGCCAACAAGGCAAAGTCTGATAAGCATCTTGAGGATGCTAGATTCGCGCAGTGTATTATGCTGGCGGCAATGAGCAATGAACTGCAGAGGCAACATGAAAGCATGTTGCCGTATGAGATGCTAAAGCATCTTGAGTCGCTCTTTAAGACGATAGCCAGAAGTGTTGAATTTGATTTGATCAAAGAGATACACAGATGCAAGCTCAATGAAGGAGGGAACATGTATGAACATGTTCTCAAAATGATTGGTCTCTTTGAAAAGCTTGCCGATGCCGGCGTTAAGCTAGAGAACAATATCATGGTGATCTTTGTCCTTCAATCATTGCCGAGTTCGTATTCGCAGTTCATCATTAACTACACGATGAATGCGAAGGACGTAACAATGCCTGAACTTCATAATCTGCTGAATACATTTGATCAAACTCTTCCTAAGAAGGAAAAGTCGATCATGCTTGTTGGGCAACCGTCTAACCTGATGATGTCGTTTTTCACCAATTAAATTTGTTTAATAGCCAAAGAACACTTATCACTACACAAACTAGAGTGCAATGGCAAGTTGTCCCCGAGTGTCGTTCTCTCGGGACCTAACATGGCTTTGTTTGTGGTTTTTGCTAGTTATTTCAGACAACGTGTTCAAGTGTTTATAGAATTGTTTTCTTAGAACAAAGCAACGAGAAATCAGATTGTTGTAATCAAGTTTGGAAAATGGTTGGTGGTAGAAATCAAATACACATGCATGGGTTACGAATATGCTCACAAGTTTAGTGCGTAAAACCTTCGATCAAGTCTGCTAAGCAACTCGTCTAGGTAACTTTCAAGATACACATCATGAAAGGCCACTATCAATAATTTAGAGGTGCTTGTCACTAACACCATTTATCTAGCATGCTGCAAATCTCTAACATACAATCCTATAGCTTTCATTGACCAAGAGTTTGTCACTATACTCAATTCGAATATATTTTATAGGCAACTAAGAATCATATGAAGGAATTTGCAGCAAGATTGACTCACAACCTCATGTAAGCATAAACATAACCCATAGCATGCATATTCTACATTCTACCACCAACACTAAGGATTTAGCTACTAATATTCATCAACATAGACATCAAATCATATGAATTGTAAATAGAATACATCAAATCAAACTACTAGACAAGAGATAATGATACAATGTTACCACCAAGCTGTCACTAATCGGTGGGTATTGATGAAAACCTCTCCGTAGATGAAACAATGGATGCAATCCTATGCCAAAACCTTTAATCCAATCTAAAATACAATGTAATCTGAGTTTTGGGGGTTAGGAGCTCTGCCAAAACGAAGCCAATTTTCAAAAGTATGGAAAAAGTAATAAAGATCAGATTAAAGAAGGAAAATTCGAAAACGTAACCGCTGCCAAGCAGACCGCTTGGAGAGGCCAAGCGGAGCGCTTGGCAAGTGAAGCGCTTGGGCCCTCCAAGCGCTTCGCTTGGCTGCTGTGCCAAAACTCCTGGAAAATGAAGCGGAGCGCTTCACTATTCCAGGCGCTTAGCTTGGCTCCTGGGCAGATTTTTGTCTTCCAACTCAATCTTTTTGCCCTCGTACGGCCCTCGGGTGCCTTGGACTCATCCTTCTCAATGCTTATTGATGCTCAAACACTCACGAACAAGCCGTGGAGATCAAGGAACTTCAACGGGGCCATTTTCTATCAAAAAAGCTCGTTTTTAGCTCCAAAAATGCCATTTCGTTCCTAATTGCCTGGAAATGCAGAAAACAATAAATGTGACACTATTCTACAAAACTAACCAAAAAACAAGGCTAAAAGATAGCAAAAGAAGGTAAAAAAGACAAGATGAACGCGTCAAAAATACGTTCATCAAACTCCCCAAACCAAACCTTTGCTTGTCCTCAAGCAACAAACTATCCTAAATGCAACACAAAAGGAGTCTCATGCCAAGTAAAGTGAACTAATCTATTGAATCTACCAAATGCTTATGAACAAAACCAAATGAGCATGACATGCAAGTAGGTTGAAGAATGCCTCGATTGCGAATATACACATTCTCATGTGCACTTGGTTAAGCAAAGGAGTCTCTCGTAACATCTTCTACCTGGACCTGGTCAGTGAAGACACAATGATGCATCTTATCATACTACAATTGTCCCGTGCCTATGAAACCGAGGGCTTACTACTGTTCACCAAGTGAGACTTTTCCTCAAGAGAGGGCGAACCAATACTGGCTCTCATCAAACGAAGGAGGGTTCCCTTAGAAAGATAACACTCCCCTATTCTACCCAGACTCTCAAGAATGAGCCTCTTTCAACCACTTCTTGAATAGAAAGACGAGGGTGGTCAAGAACAGGCCTTGGACAAAGACGACACGAAACGAAAGATAGAATTTACAACTCGATACTTCACAAGGACAAAATATCTACATGACACTTGACACTACGAGACTGCTTTTGGCTTGCAACGACCCTTCTTTTGCTTTTGGGTCTTATTCTTTATTTTCTTCCTTTTTTTTTCTTTTCTCTTTTTTTTTATATTTCTTTTTCTTTTCTTCTTCTTTTCTTTTTCTCTTTCTTTTTTTTTTATATAGGGGCAAGCAGCAGTACTAAGTGTCAAAAACACCTCCCCAAACCTATTTGAGAGAATAGGTTGGGACACAAAACAAAAGAAAAATAAAGCTAAGAAAAATCTACAACGACTCAAGACGAAAGACAAGTATTACAACGTAACCCCCTCCCCAAACCTATTCGATAGAATAGGTTTAATACAAGGAATCACACACCTCACACTACCTCCTTCCTAGGCATTTGGCAATCTCTAATCGAGGTGAAGAACTTGACGCCTCTTACGTACATAATTACACGGGTTACAACCATAGATTCTAACATGCATCATTTTATAAGGTCATCGTGAACCGCAGTAGAAGAAACACCACTCGAGGTGATGTCGAGACTACTAAGCTTAACTAGTGCACAAGTGAATGTGACAAACCAAGCGAGACAAGCCTAAAACTACTTGCAAAGTGATGCAACATATGATCAATGGTCATAAACACTTAGTCTACTCAATAAAAAAGTTCAAAAGACTTGGCAATAGACTCCACACAACAACGTGCAACAACTAATTTATGGATGATATGCATGCAAAAATTTGAAAAAACACGACAAATCACATGAACTTGAGTAAAATCAGGCATGTACGAACCATACAAGCATATAGTACTGAAAATCCAATACCCCCTCCCCAAACCTAAACTTTTGCTCGTATGAAAAGGAAAAATTGGATTGAAAGTACACTTCCCTGAGATAAAGGTTCGTGTCCAATCTCCTATATATGAGTACTACCTGAAAGGACTCAAGAAACATGTTAAAACGGGTGCACAAAGGCGAGAAGAATGGAAAAAACGAGGAAAATCCGGGTACAGGGTCCAGGCGGACCGCTTGGCGAGAGCCAAGCGGTCCGCTTGTCAAGCGGAGCGCTTGGGAGGCTCCATGCGCTCCGCTTGAAATTCCAGTAAACTTTTTGATTTACTGAAGTGTTAGGAAACTTGTAATTTTGATGAGCAATTTACCATGCTAAATTAAGGAAAGTCCAGTAACTAGTACTCTTAAGGTCCATAGGAATTTAGAATTTTAAGGACATTGTAAAAGAGGAACGTTTGCTGATGACTAATTTAGGTGCTAGATAAGTTATTTCCTTTTGTGTATGATGTATTTTATTTTCTGAAAAGAAAATAACTTATTGATGCTTAGCTTATGATGTATCTTATTTTCTGAAAAGAAAATAACCTATTGAAGCATTTGCTGAAGATATACTTTGTTTATTACAAACAAATTATTGAAGCAAATAGAAACCGCTCAGAATCTTGAAGACTTTTGAAGATCTGAAGACTTGAAGATTTGAAGATCTGAAGACTAGAATATTGCTGAAGACTGGTATCTACAAAGGCATGTGTTGCTCAGAAAGTGAAATTTCAGCAACAGCATTGCATAAGTGCAAATCTGGAAGACAGAGTAGGTTGTGCTTGCTGAAACTGAGACCAATCACTTACTGATGGAACATATGTGACCTCTTGCTGAATGTACGTGAATTTGCGCTCCAATGTTACTGTTTGAATTCTATTCAAATGTGCATTTAATGCAAAGCTTACACACGAAGGACATGAAGACTAGAAGACAAACAAAGACGCTGCTGAAAGTACAAAAGCAAGATAGTGACATATTAAGGAACAAAAGCCTTAGGATTTGAAATTCAAACGGCTCCTTACTTGCACTATAAATAGAGGTCATCCGGCAAAGAGTTGAAGTGTGTCAACAATGTGATCAAACTCTCACTTGTGCTTAAAACTCACAAACCTTCAAACACTCTTACTGCCATTGATCCGTTCCAAGACTTAAAGCTTGAAAAAGCTACTTGTGAAGAAGTAGAACAAACTCGGCTAAGAAATTAGTTAAGTGTTCTTTCATTCGAACAAGAACAAGTCTTGATACCAGAAACAATCAAACTTGCTTACTGAAAAGTATTCCAAGTTGTGTTTCTTAGATTACTTGTTGTAACTGAATGAGTTATAATTAAGTCATCTCACCCCAAAACTCTCTAACTGAAAATACACCCTTTCAGGCGTGATATTCAGGGGGAACTTAATCGAGCATAGTTTTGCTGATTAAAAGTACCAAGTTTGGTGGAGAACAAGGTTGAGTTCTCTAGTTTAGGTTGGAGACGAAGCAAGTGTGCTTTGGTCTCTGTTGAATCGCTTTAGATAGGAGATTGTAAGGAACCTCAATCATATCTTAGTGGATTCAGTCCTAGAAAGGACGAAGTGGATTAGCTGAGAAATTACGCCACTCTCAGATACCACTATAAAAGTGTTTGTGTGATTTACTTACTGTATTTAGCTTTCAGCAATTTATATCTGTTTGTACACTGTCACTCACTTCACTTGCTGAAATCTTTACTTGCTGAAAGAGCACTTATTGTTTCAAAGACTTCCGCTCTCTGATTTTAAGTATCAGCAAACCAAGCTACTGAAAAGTAACTTACGCTTGCTGAGAAAGTTAAGTATCAGCAAACTCTTTACTGAAAAGTAATAAGTACTTGCTGAGAAAGTTTTAAACGATGAAAGTTTGAAAAGACTATTCACCCCCCCACCCCCTCTAGTCTTTTCTTGTTGTTTAAAGGGACCAACAAGTGGTATCAGAGAGGGAGGTTCTTTAGCCTTCTGCACTGAACCTAGATCCCCTTAAGTGCTTTCCGTAAATCACTCTCACTTGATCAGTTTGGTAGTGCTTTGCTGACAGGATGTCTTTAGGAGACGCTCCCTTGCTGAAGCTGGAAAATTACGAGAAATGGCGAAACAACATGATGCTACATCTTGAGGCCATTAGTGATGAGATGGTCACCGTCATTAATGATGGACCTATCAAAATCACCAAGGTTGAAAGGAGTTTCCCTCATAGGACCACTGAAGCCGGAAAGGAAACCATCCAAGGCGAACCATCAGATACGGTTGTGCCAAAACCAAGAGAGGAATGGACTTCTGACGAAGCTAAGAGATTCCGTCTTGATGGCCAAGCTAGAAATATCATCATTAGATCAACTCCGGATACCATACAGTGCAAACTGTGGGGTGCTAAGACTGCAAAGGAAGCTTGGAAAATGGTTCAAGATCTTTGTGCTGGATCTGACAAGACCAAGGAAAACAAACTTGAAGTACTTAAATTAAAGTTTCAAAACTTTAAGCAAGGTACAAACGAGTCACTGGAAGACTTGGACTTCAGATTCACAACTCTTGTTAGTGAAATGGCAGCATTGGGTGTTGGAAACCTCTACTCAGATTCTGAGAAAGTGAAAACTATCATCAGAAGTCTGAATCAAGAATGGATCCACACTCAGAATTTCTATTATAATCAAGGAATGCCAGACATTACACCAACAGAGTTGTTCTCTCATCTTGCTACTGTCAATTATGAGACAAAGCAAAGAGAAAATGTGTTTGCTGAAAAATCGCAAAACATTGCTCTTGCTGCAAAGCCGTCATCTTCTGAAAAGAAGAATGATAAAGAGCCTGCTGATGAAAATGCTTTAGTTGTTAAAAACATGAAGAAATTCATCAGTAAGGAACTTGAAAGGCGAAAAGCAAAAGAGAAGCTGAAAAAGCATCTTGGTAACAACTACCATAAGTACAAGAATGATACTAGCTCGCTGAACAAGCAAGCTCAGCAAGCTACTTCATCAAAAGAGCCAGCAGTTGGAAATGATCTATATTTTTACTGCAAAAGGCCTGGACACTTCAAAGCTAATTGCCCTTTGCTAAAAGGTAAATCTGCTGAAAAGAAGAAGAAGTTCAAAAGAGCTCTTATTGCTGAAGAAAAGAAGAAGCTTCAAGCAAAAATCGATGCATTGTGTATTGATACTAGCTCCGAAGACAGTGAGGATGAAAGTTCAGACACCGACGATGAAGAAGCCACTCTAGACGTGGAGATTGGCAAAGAAGTTTGTGGAATAGCTATGGAAGCTTATCCAGATGTGTCTAACTACGAATTCTGCCTCATGGCCGGTCAGGTAAACAACTCTACCTCTGACTCAGACTCAGAAAGTGAAGACGAGATTGACCTTGACAAGATTCAAGGAGAAATCGAAAGATTTGAGAAAACTCTCAGTAAACAGCAAGAGAGACTACAACTTGCTGAAACTCTGACCAAGCAAACTACTAAAAAGTACGTCTTGCTGAAGGAAGAGACAGAAGAAAAAGATGCTGAAATAAGGCGTCTTAAGAATTTGATTGCTGAGGCTGCAGAGAAAAATTCTCAAATGGCATTGGAATTTGAAGAGTATCAGTCCTCAATTCTAAAGTTACTTGCTGAAATCCAAGAAATGAAAAAGAGGAAAGTCAATTTCAAACCTTATGTGGATGCAAGTAATACGCTGACTGAACTAAACTCTTATTTGAGAGATCCATCTCAGAAAGAAGGTTTAGGAGCAACGTGCGAAGGTGATAACGTAGAAATCTTGAGAAAAGATAAATCACTTATCTCCTTTCTACGTGCTACTGATAGTAGTCCACCAGTAATCTATCAGTTTGGTCAAACTAAAGTTGCTGAAACATGCAATCAAGTACCTATGACCATAAAGCCCGCTCTTGCTACTCAAAGTAACAAGACTTTAAAAGGAAAACAGGTTGCTGAAAAGCAAACTGGAAAGAAGAAGAATGCTGTGAAGCATTCCGCCAAACAAGTTGCTGAAAAGCAAGTTGTTAAGACTAAAGGCAAGATTACTAAAAGTAATCAGAAGTCCTTTGCTGACAAACCTGAATCAAGTAAGGTTGCTGAAGCTAAAGCTCAGCATTCTCCAAAGAGTGGACTCGGTTTCAAAACATGTTAATGGACATCCATCATTGGATAATTAACTTGTTTGCTCTTGATTGTGCAGACTACAGCCACGGAGACAAACGATGCAATCTGGCACTTTGATAGTGGTTGTGGAAAGCACATGACGGGCAACAAGAATAACCTTATAAACTATAGACAGTGGTCTAAAGGTCCGACAATAAGGTTTGCTGGTGGAGGCTCTAGTTCTACAAAAGGCTTTGGTGATGTGAAGTTAGGATGCATAACCATTAATGGAGTTCTTTATGTCAAAAATCTTAAGTTTAACCTTTTCAGCATGGGTCAATTTGCTGACAAAGGATACTTCATCGAAATTAAAAGTGATGAATGTAAACTTGTAGATTTTGAGACTAAAAAGGTTATAATGATTGCAAGAAGATCAGGAGGCTTGTACACCGTTGATTGGTCTTCAGCAAACGTTGAAAAATGTCTTGTCTCAGATCATGATTGCCTTGCTGAAAAAGCTTGGCTATGGCATAAACGAACAAGTCATCTGAACTTCAAGACACTGAATAAGCTATCTAAAAAGGCACTTGTAGTTGGATTACCTAAGGTTACTTTTAAGAAGGACGGTGTTTGCAATGCATGTCAGCAAGGAAAGCGAACCAAATCTTCTTTCAAGAACAAGGCAGTACCGTCAACTACAAGACCTTTACAACTCTTGCACGTGGACTTGTTTGAATCTTCTTCAACAAGCTATGCTGGTAAGAAGTATGGTCTAGTCGTGGTAGATGACTATTCAAGATTCACTTGGGTAGTATTCATCAAGAACAAATCTGAAACCAAGACTGAAATACCTAACTTGCTGAATAAGCTTGAAGTCATGAAAAATGACAAGGTAAAAGTCATAAGGACAGACCATCAACCAGTACATAACTCAATATTGTACCTTAAAAGGTATTCAACATTAGTTAGCCTCAGTAAGAACACCACAGCAAAATGGTGTTGCTGAACGGAAGAATCGTACCCTGAAAGAAGCCGCAAGAACAATGCTTGGTGACACTGAAATAAGTGAGGCTTATTGGGTTGAAGCGATTAATACCGCCTGCTATACTCAAAACAGATGTTTGATTACTAAGGAATACAACAAAACTCCTTATGAATTATGTGTTGGAAGACCTCCTAACATCACTCATCTAAGAGTATTTGGTTGCAAGTGTTTCGTTCTTAATAATGGTAGAGAATACCTTAGAACATTTCAACCAAAGGCAGATGAAGCGATATTTCTTGGCTACTCCTTGCATAGTAAAGCTTATAGAGTTTACAACAAAAAGGCACAAAAGATTGAAGAATCTATGCATGTTGTATTCTACGAAAAGTCACAAGGTGTGCCTGCTGAAGAAGAAATATCAGAATGTATGAAACAGCTAATCATACACGAGCAAAGAACTGAATCTGATGCTAGGCAAATCAAGTCAATTGAACTAAATGATGATTCTGACAATGACTCTCCTCCCCCAAGTCATGACAAGATAAAAATAGTTCACGACAAAGAATTTCCAGCAAAAGATGCGGTTGCTCCGGAAGTTGCTGAAATTACGCAATCTCCAGTGCCTGCTGATGAAATACCTCAATCCAGCAATGCTGAACAAGCAGTTGCTGACGAACAAATCTCAGCAGAGACACAAATTCCCAGTAGTACTGAACAAGTACATACTGAAGAGTCACATGCTGATGAGCAAACATATTCTGATCCAACAAACAGGAAACCTGTTAATAAATGGATTAGAGATCATCCCTCTACGGATATGATTGGTGATATTAATAAACGCCAAGTGACTAGATCCAAAGCTACTCACGGACTTGCTGAAGAAGCAACTGTCGTAGAAGTAGAATCTTTATTCTCTTGCTTTGTTTCAGAAATTGAACCTAAAACCATAGAAGAAGCTTTAAAGCATTCTGAATGGATAAAGGCAATGCAAGAAGAATTGGATCAATTTGAAAGGAACAAAGTCCGGAAACTTGTGCCACTTGCTGAAGATAAGAAAGCTATTGGTACAAAGTGGGTGTCCAGAAACAAGCTGAGCGAGTCTGGTGAAGTAACAAGAAATAAAGCACGCTTAGTTGCTCAAGGTTACTGTCAGACTGAAGGATTGGACTATGATGAGTCTTACGCTCCAGTTGCAAGATTGAATACAATTAGGCTTTTCTTGGCCTTTGCTGCTCACAATGACTTCATTGTTTACCAAATGGATGTTAAAAGTGCATTCTTAAATGGTGAACTTGCTGAAGAAGTCTACCTAGAACAACCCCCTGGCTTTGAACTTCCCTCAGAAACCAAGATGGTATATAAGCTTCAGAAAGTTGTATATGGTCTAAAGCAAGCACCAAGAGCATGGTATGACACCTTGGCTAAGTTTTTGCTGGAAAATGGTTTCAAGAAAGGTGAAGTTGACAAAACCTTATTTACCATGAACCATGATGGTAAAATAATCTTAGTTGAAATTTATGTGGATGACATAATTTTTGGATCTAAGGACAAGCAACTTTGTGATGATTTTGCCAAACTCATGACAAATAAGTTTGAAATGAGCATGATGGGAAAATTGAATTATTTCCTAGGGTTGCAAGTCAAGCAACTCAAAGATGGAATATTCATAAATCAAGGAAAGTATGCGAAAGAAATTCTCATAAAGTTTAGGATCAAAGAGGATGAGAAACCTGAAAAGATCCCTATGAGTGTTGGTACCAAATTGGGCTATACTAAAGACGACAAAAGTGTTGAAGAACACAAGTATAGGAAGCTCATTGGTTCCTTGTTGTATCTAACAGCAAGTAGACCTGACATTCAGTATATTGTTTGTGTGTGTGCAAGATTCCAATCTGATCCAAGAGAATCACACTACAAAAAGGCAATCAAGATACTGAAATATGTTAAAGGTACAGTCAATGTTGGATTATGGTATCCTAAAGATTCTGGACTTGAATTGGTTGGCTATTCTGATGCTGATCATGGTGGATCAACTCTTGATAGAAAAAGTACCTCTGGAACTTGTCAGTTTTTGGGTACTAGATTAATATCATGGTTCAGCAAGAAGCAAACCTGTGTCGCCAATTCATCTACTGAATCTGAATACATTGCAGCTGGTTGTTGCACAGCTCAAATCCTATGGATTCAGCAACAATTAAGAGATTATGGTATTTCTGCAAAGAAAACACCAATCTTTTGTGATAATACAAGTGCTATTGCAATTACGCAAAATCCTAAGTTTCACTCTAGGACCAAGCACATTGATATTAGACATCATTTTATTAGAGATCATGTGGAAAAAGGTGATATTGAGGTTGTGAAGTAGGAACTGGAGATCAGCTTGCTGACATCTTTACCAAGCCCCTACCGGATAATAGGTTCGCAATGCTAAGGTATAACCTTTGATTGATTGAACTACCTCAATAAAGGATACACTTGGCAGAATGCTGAAATAGGTATTCAGCAACCCAAAGTACTCCTGTCTAAAAGACTCAGTCACTGATTTCTTCTAAGAAATGATAAGTCACTACATGATTGCTGAAACAGGCATTCAGCAAGTAATTCCTTCAAAATGGGTATTTGTTAGGAAACTTGACCACTTGCTGAGACAGGCACTCAGTAAGAGAAAGAACTTAAGGATTGCTGAGACGGGTACTCAGACAATCAAAAGATACTGAAACAGGTATTCAAGTATCAAAGGAAGTTTCTGAGACGGGAACTCAGAAAAAGAGCAAAGCTCATCTCTCAGATTTTACCATAGGATGTCTCAAGTACAAAAGAATTTACTGATAGGAATCAGAAATATCTTTTAAACTTAAAGAAATATGAG
>CM051457.1:71393063-71436560 GCA_028274465.1 Plantago ovata | reverse complement strand
TATATCTGTTTGTACACAGTCACTCACTTCACTTGCTGAAACCTTTACTTGCTGAAAAAGTACTTATTGTTTCAAAGACTTCCGCTCTCTGATTTTAAGTATCAGCAAACCAAGCTACTGAAAAGTAACTTACGCTTGCTGAGAAAGTTAAGTATCAGCAAACTCATTACTGAAAAGTAATAAGTACTTGCTGAGAAAGTTTTAAACGACGAAAGTTTGAAAATACTATTCAACCCCCCCCCTCTAGTCTTTTCTTGTTGTTTAAAGGGACCAACAAGAAGATTCAAGCGGACCGCTTGGCCCTTCCAAGCGCTTCGCTTGGCTCTGTTTCCAGGTTTTCGATGTTTTTTCCTATCTTAATCACCTAAGGCACCAAGACAAACACTAGACTAAACGAATCACGACAAAAGACACACAAGCCACAACTACAAAAGCAATAAAAAGGAAAAACTAAACTACATGCAAAGAAATACCACAAAGGTTATCCATTATCAAATGGGAACGAATCTCGTGCATTCGTTCCATTACTCCTTGCATCTTGGGAACCATCTTTGGCTCCTCTCCTCAAGTCCTCAAGCAAATCCATGATTCCCTGAAAATAAAAATCAACTAAATTAACAAAATCAAAATCTAAGAAATAACTAAAGGAATCAGAGGGAAAATAAAAAGAAAAAAGTGGATCAAAACTCCCTTGAAGCTCATAGGTGGGTGCATGGACCAGAACATATGAGTAAAGATCAAGAGTGTCTGTAGCAATAGAATCCTAACATGTCGATTCAGAGACACCAAAATCTTCAGAGAGTAGCTCCTCGATCTCAACACAACTCAAGACAACACTGTCTGACTCAGGTGAAGCAATGGATTCAGTCATCACCTCCTCCACGACTTCTTCTTTACCAACAGTCTTGACATCCTCAGTTAAGAACGTGGAATCCAAGCTAAGCACTGAAGAGGTTTCATCAATAGATTCTTCACAACATTCCTCTACATTGGCTATGTCGATTTCTGGTGGCGGACTAGCAAAGCGAGACGTCCATGTCTTTGAACCGGGAGGTGAGTCCCAATCCCAATGTTCCAGAAACTTGTTGGTTATTTCATCCCAAGTGTGCAATGATCTTGTCGGCGGGATTCTGAGCCGTTCACGAGCGCTCCCTCTCAAGGCTCCCATAAATCCTCTTATACAAAGCTGCTCATGCTCATGTGATAAAATAACCCCCTCCACATTCTCCCGAGGTATCCTCAACACACCTTCCTCGAACGTGTCTAAGAACCCTCTTGGATCATCACCACTCGAAAACGTGGAAACAATGGAGTAGTACGAAGGATCAAAGTCATAATCCTTGCAATCTTCGTCCAATGTTATGCAAGGCCCTCGAGGTTGCACATACCTTGTCAAAGAAGCTCGCATACTCATCCTTACAAGGAACTAGTTTCTGCACATGAGTAAACAAGAAACCAAGAAGCAGAATCCACAAAAGAATTAAAAAAAAACTTGCAAGGAAAAAAACCTCTAATATAATAATATATACAAAGAGCGCAAGCACGCAAGGAAACCAAGAGCAGATTAGATAAATTTTCTGAAAAAGATAGGTGGAAAGAAATGAGGTGAGAAAGTGATGTTGGCTGAAAAAACCAAAACAAAAACACCAACCAAAGGAGTTAAGTCCCCGGCAACGGCGCCAAATTGATGATGTCGTTTTTCACCAATTAAATTTGTTTAATAGCCAAAGAACACTTATCACTACACAAACTAGAGTGCAATGGCAAGTTGTCCCCGAGTGTCGTTCTCTCGGGACCTAACGTGGCTTTGTTTGTGGTTTTTGCTAGTTATTTCAGACAACGTGTTCAAGTGTTTATAGAATTGTTTTCTTAGAACAAAGCAACGAGAAATCAGATTGTTGTAATCAAGTTTGGAAAACGGTTTGTGGTAGAAATCAAATACACATGCATGGGTTACGAATATGTTCACAAGTTCAGTGCGTAAAACCTTCGATCAAATCTGCTAAGCAACTCGTCTAGGTAACTTTCAAGACACACATCATGAAAGGCCACTATCAATAATTTAGAGGTGTTTGTCACTAACACCATTTATCTAGCATGCTGCAAATCTCTAACATACAATCCTATAGCTTTCATTGACCAAGAGTTTGTCACTATACTCAATTCGAATATATTTTATAGGCAACTAAGAATCATATGAAGGAATTTGCAGCAAGATTGACTCACAACCTCATGTAAGCATAAACATAACCCATAGCATGCATATTCTACATTCTACCACCAACACAAAGGATTTAGCTACTCATATTCATCAACATAGACATCAAATCATATGAATTGTAAATAGAATACATGAAATCAAACTACTAGACAAGAGATAATGATACAATGTTACCACCAAGCTGTCACTAATCGGTGGGTATTGATGAAAACCTCTCCGTAGATGAAACAGTGGATGCAATCCTATGCCAAAACCTTTAATCCAATCTAAAATACAATGTAATCTGAGTTTTCTCTGAGTTTTGGGGCTTAGGAGCTCTGCCAAAACGAAGCCAATGTTCAAAAGTATGGAAAAAGTAACTGAAGATCAGATTAAAGAAGGAAAATCCGAAAACGTAACCGCTGCCAAGCGGACCGCTTGGAGAGGCCAAGCGGAGCGCTTGGCAAGCGAAGCGCTTGGGCCCTCCAAGTTCTTCGCTTGGCTGTTGTGCCAAAACTCCTGGAAAATGAAGCGGAGCGCTTCACTATTCCAGGCGCTTAGCTTGGCTCCTGGGCAGATTTTTGTCTTCCAACTCAATCTTTTTGCCCTCGTACGGCTCTCGGGTGCCTTGGACTCATCCTTCTCAATGCTTATTGATGCTCAAACACTCACGAACAAGCCATGGAGATCAAGGAACTTCAACGGGGCCATTTTCTATCAAAAAAGCTCGTTTTTAGCTCCAAAAACGCCATTTCGTTCCTAAGTGCCTGGAAATGCAGAAAACAATAAACGTGACACTATTCTACAAAACTAACCAAAAAACAAGGCTAAAAGATAGCAAAAGAAGGTAAAAAAGACAAGATGAACGCGTCAAAAATACGTTCATCATAACCCAAACCCGAGAAACAAAGGTGCTAAGGGTAAGGGAGGTCGGGAGCCAAGGCTAACACTTGGAGTGATAAGCCTAAGCGTCCGAACCAGAAAAGGAAGTTCAATAGAAGCGGAATGGTGCGCACAGATGAATGTCTTTTCTGTAAGTAGAAAGGACATTGGAAGAAAGATTGCCCTAAGCTTAGGGAAGATCAAGCTAAGAAGCCACCGGCTTCTGGCTTAGGTATGTTTGTTATTGAAATAAACATGACTACTTTTGACTCCAATGGTTGGGTATTAGATACAGCCTGTGGCTCACACATTTGCAATAATGTGCAGGGGCTAATTGATCACAGGCTAGTCAAGCAAGGTGAAATCGACTTGCATGTTGGGAACGGCAATCCAGTTGAAGCCAAACGCGTTGGACGCAACAAGATAGATTTACCTTCGGGACAATGTTTAGAACTTGATAATGTTTATTTTGTTCCATCCATTGTCAGAAATATTATTTTCATTCCATTGTTAGACAATATGGGTTTTTTCCTTTCGATTTGCGAATAATACTTGTTATTTTTAATTAAATGATCAGTATTATGGAAAGGCTCGCTTAGTGAATGGTTTATATATTTTATAAAGTAGTCTACCTTCATTTCAAATACATAACAAACAACTGTCTTCAAGTAGGAAGAATAATCCATCTTATCTATGGCATTGTCGGCTAGGTCATATCAATAAAACACGGATTCAAAGACTAAGGAAGTTGGACTACTTAGAACCATTTGATTTTGAATCATATGGTACATGCGAATCATGTGTTAAGGGTAAGATGACGAACAAACCTTTTGTTGGACAAGGTGTTCGTGCCACTCGATGCTTAGAGCTCATACATACCGATGTATGTGGACCTTTTAAAGTCCATGCGCGTGGGGGTTATCCTTACTTCGTTACCTTTACTGACGATTTCTCAAAGTATGAATATATTTATCTTATGAAGAATAAATCCGAGACCTTTGGGAAATTCAAGGAGTTTAGGAATGAGGTCGAGAATGAATTGAACCTAAGGATAGTCACTCTTCGATCAGATCGAGGAGGTGAATACCTTAGTGAAGAATTTATCGACTACTTGAAGGAAAATGGAATTCAATCGCAATGGACTCCTCCTGGAACACCACAGTTAAATGGTGTGTCTGAGAGGAGGAATCGAGCCCTGTTAGACATGGTGAGATCAATGATTGGATTCTCAACCCTTCCAAAATATCTGTCGGGATATGCACTACAAACTGCAATCTAGATTCTGAACCGTGTACCATCTAAATCAGTGGAGAAAACTCCTTATGAGTTATGGAAGGGAAAGAAACCCTCACTGGGCTATCTTAGACCTTGGGGCTGTCCTGCGATAGTCAAACTGATGCTCACTGATAAGTTAGATGCCAAGGGTGTCAAAGTATATTTCATTGGCTATCCTTGTCAGACGAGAGGCTATGAATTCTATCATGTTGAAGATCACAAGGTGATCGTATCTAGAAACGTCAAATTTTTAGAAGTTGAATACCTCGAAGAAGAGAGGTAAGATGACATGATAGAACTTGAAAAAATTCAAGACTTTGACACGCGCGAACATGAGTTCTCTAAATCTTCTGATTTGGACTCAAGTTCAGTGGGAGCTTTCGAAGCAGACAAGGGTAATGATATGACACTTGCTAGGCATGTCATAGTCAGTGGGAGTCCTGTGATTAGATCAACAGTTGAAACCACACCAATAGAACCCGTTGTCAACCAACCTGTGCAACAAGTAGCACAAGAGCAGCCTCCCGCAAGGGAACAGGGTCGCGGGGCCCGACCAACAGCATCAATACCCACTGATAATGTTCGTGTTACACGACGCCAGAAAAGAAAAGCACCAGAACCAGTCGAGCTCCGTAGGTCGAAGAGGATCCTAAAAGGACCTCAGAAGCAAAGCCTTATGATAGAAGACATCAGTGAACTTGATGTCGGCTTATCAGATCGGGAAGATCCCGAGACCTACAAAGAGGCAATAATTGATATTGACTCAGACAAATGGCAAGAGGCCATGGAATTGGAAATGGACTCCATGTACCAGAACCAAGTTTGGAACTTGGTAGATTTGCCCCAAGGAGTTAGACCTATTGGGTGCAAATGAGTCTTTAAACGAAAGACAGATGCCGATGGCAAGGTACAAACGCACAAAGCTAGGCTTGTGGCAAAAGGCTACACGCAAAGGTATGGCATCGATTACGATGTAACCTTTTCACCGGTAGCAAAATTGAAGTCCATTCGAATTCTACTTGCGATAGCTGCCTACTATGATTATGAGATCTGGCAGATGGATGTAAAGACTGCCTTCCACAATGGAAACCTTGAGGAAGAGGTCTATATGGTACAGCCGGAAGGTTTTATTAGTAAAACCAGGCCAACTGCTGTATGCAAATTACAAAGATCCATCTATGGGCTAAAGCAAGCGTCAAGGAGCTGGAATATCCGCTTTGATGAAGCTGTCAAATCGTTTGACTTCATCAGAAGCAAGGAAGATCCCTGTGTCTACGCTAGGCACAGCGACAAGGGAGTCATTTTCATGATCATCAATTTTGATGACATTTTGATCATGGGAAACAATGTCTTTATGCTAGAAGAGACTAAAGTTTGGTTATCAAGTACCTTCTCGATGAAGGACTTGGGTGAAGCGAAATACATCCTAGGGATCAAGATCTTTAGAGATAGATCCAAGAGGATGTTAGGATTGACACAGTCCACCTACATCGACAAAATACTGAAGCATTATAAGATGGATGACTCAAAGAGAGGCTTTCTCCCAGCTAGGCATGGGATTGTCTTATCAGTTAAGGATGGTCGTAAAACTGATGAAGAAAGAAATGCAATGAGTCGTGTGCCCTATGCTTCGGCAGTAGGGTCTATAATGTATGCAATGAATTGCACAAGGCCCGATGTGGCATATGCGCTTAGTGTCACTTGTCGACACCAACAGAATCAAGGAGTACCTCACTGGACTGCTGTAAACAACATTCTTAAGTACCTTCGACGGACTAAAGAGATGTTCTTGGTGTTTGGTGGAGAACCAGAATTAAAGATGTCTGGGTATGTCGACACTGGATTTGAATCAGATCCTGATGACTTTAAGTCACAGACAGGATACGTATTCAAATTGAACGGAGGAGTTGTCTGTTGGAAGAGTTCTAAGCAAGCCACGGTTGCTGACTCATCCATAGAAGCCGAGTACATTGCTGCATCAGAAGCATCAAAAGAAGCTGTCTGGATTTCAGAGTTCTTGAAGGAATTGAGGGTTGTTCCTGCTCCTAGTCCAATAAGGATTTATTGTGACAATACGGGCGCCGTCGCTCAAGCTAGGGAGCCTATATCTACAAACAAGAACAAACATGTACTTCGAAAATATCACGTTATACGTGAGATTATTGATAGAGGAGAAGTTAGTATAGAACGTGTCTCTACCACGGACAACGTGGCAGATCCTTTCACCAAGGTCTTATCAGTGGAAGTCCACTTAAGACATTATGCTAATCTGGGTATTAGGCATAAAGGTGACTGGCTCTAGTCCAAGTGGGTGATTGATAGTGTATATGTCCTAGAGACAGTCCTTATTAAGGGCATGGAGCCCTTATAGAGGGCATATATGTACTATTACACAGGTCAACGTAATATGATATATGTTTGTTGTTTTACTATTGAGTATCACTTTCATATTTATATTATACCAGGCATGCAGCATGTCATATCTCTATTACTGTCTGTATTGATATTAAACATGTCCCCCCGGATAGATGACCGATCACACAGTGAGTTATCATCTATCCCAAACTCTCCCTAGTCGAGGTTCATCTCGGATGTAGGGGTCTGAATGAACCAGATGAGACTAGTATGCGTGGAGGTTATACTTGTTGGAGCAAGTGTGAGCCGATCCCACGGCCACGGAACGGATTGTTGGACAATCGAGAAACGTTCCCATATTTGCGCATAGTTGTTCGAAGAAGGATTATCGAACAATGGAAGTACCCACCAGACACTCCCATCAATGTATACTCTACACCGAAGTATCTATGGAAACCGGTAAGTTGTCGAAGTGATGCCAGTCGTCCTGTGGACTTACAGGAATTTATCATCACATTTGTTGCCCCATATCCTTGGTGGACCCGTCGATGTCAGATCTGAATAAGCAGTTGACCTAAGACACGATCCAGGATTATGGCTACATACAAATTGTGATGATAAGTGTTTCTGTGAAGGATTCATCTCTCATGTGTAGCACAGGAGAGTACTGCTCGTAGTCTTCATAGTTGTGTTGGTAAAGTCACTGGCCAGTGCATCGATATTTTATGATGGTCATAAGTATATCTTAGTAACCAAGCAACTCCCTGAGACGCCCATGGATGTATTATTGGGATAGACACATCATCGATCCTAGATGCATTCGAGTCAGTCAGATGAAGGGACGTTACCATCGCCGTGTTGAGCGCAACAGACTTCGCAACGAAAGGGTTTGCTTTGAGAAACTCTCAAACGTCCTCATGTATTAATATTGCAAATGGAACCGTCTAGGAATTCCATTTTGCCTAGTCTAGGACTTGCTTAATACAATGAGGCCCTATGGGTCACACTATGTGGTGATTCAGCTTCTCAGAATATCCTTGAAGATGGAATCGCAATTAATTTGGAATTAATTGTGATTGATGGATTATAATTAATTTTGAATTAATTAGAATATTTAGTGGCTCAATTAATGATTTGGAATTATTAATTGAATTGGCTAATTAATTGTATTTTATGTAAATACAATTAAAGATCATATTTTATAAATATAATAGAGGTTTGATTTGAAAGGATATGTTAATTTAGAATTAACATATGCACATGGGCAAAATCTACTTGGAGTTTGAATTGCCTTAGAACTATAAGTGGGTCCCAAAATCGGGACCCACCTATTACCCCTGGGAGAGCGCGCGCGCGCGCGCATAGATGGGATAGGGGAAAGAGTTCGACTCATTCCTCTATTAGAAGTCCAAGGGATAAGTTAGATTTTTCTGATTGAGTTTTAATTTGATGGGAATGAATCTAGACTTAATATTGGTTTCCTAGTGCGATAAGCATTAGATTCTTAGTCCTTTACGAAGTCTAATTGCTTATGCTTTAGGCTTCTATTGACTACTATATATAGTAGACTATTAGAGAGCTTTTTGATTATGATTATTCTGAACAATCAATTCTTAGAGAATTATTCTACCCAGTTTTCTTAGAGAAAATAAAAGCTCTTCCCTCCTCTATAAGCCACACGCGCGCGCCACCTTGCCGGAGGAATCGCCGCCCCGTCTTCTTGGTCACACAAAGAATATCCTAGCATTCTTCCGATAGGCTGTTCATCCGTGGATACCAAGGTTGAGGTTCTAGGAGCTGGAAACTAACTCTTATTATCTTGCAGATAATCAGAGTATTGCAGATATCTTCGACTTCGACGAAGGAGAAGATACACCGGATTATTACGAAGACTTGGAAGCGGCTTTGGAAGTAAGGTTAGTCTTCTAATTGACGTGTTTACATATATGCGGCATATACATAATCAATTAACCTGTATGTTAAGAAAATTTTTGAAATTCCGCTGCGTACCCTAGGGGTAACTCTGACCGTATTTTCTTACATGCTCATAGTTGAGCAGCCCAGCAGGCTGCTGTTAATAGTTAGCAGCAGCTATCCGTCTTTTTTTTTTTCCTTTTTCTTTTTTACGTTCGGATTTAAACATCGATTTTCGGAACATTTGAATTTGATACCAAATTTATTAATTTTTTGAAGTTTGTTATAATTCGACCCTTTTTTTATTCAAGTGGCCATTCCATTTAATAATTTATATTTAGGAGAGTATTTAATCTAGAGTGTTTGTGGTAAAGTAGAATTAATGAATTTGTTATACTTACAATTTTTTATGATAATTTGTATGGATTTAATAAGTTCGAGACTCATTTATAATGTTTGTAAAATAAGAAATCTTTTACGAATTACAAATAAATATCCAACGTTTAGTAAAATTGTTACGACATTTAACAACCCCTATAGTAATAGTGTGTGCGTAGTGTAATATTTATCTTTTAATAATAAATAAATAAAAATGACGACAGAGTCCAACTCAATTCCCTAAAGTAAACTAAATGAGCAAAATTGAGCTCAGGTCACTATAAGTTTTTCATTTGCTTTTTTATAGATTGTTTTACCCTGTTTGATTTTGAATTAATTATAAATCGTATAAAAAACAATATTTGAACTTATACTATGAAAGTGAAACTCTTATATTCTCACATCGTAATTTCTATAATTACGTTTTTCACATGAATTAGGATTAAATCGGAGTCAAACAAAAGTTAAAAAGATCAACAAAACAAATGGAAAACTTATACAGAACAGAGGAACATTCTAAGCTGGGCCTAATACGTGCCTTGAGGCGAGGTGTATGCCCTGAGACAGAGGGCGTATGCTCCATAAATATCTCCAATTAACTATTTTAAAAACATAACTTTATAAGTTAGTAGACAAAATCACAACATAAATCATGAATCGAGAGGAAGTACAAAATATTTTTATAGAAAAAAGATATTTTTCATTAAAAATTTAGAATACCCATATTCTCATAAAAATAAAACAATCTATATTTAATTTCACTAATCATGGTCATCAAATGTACATGAATTAATGAAAAGATAATGAAAAACAACTTTTTTCTATCTTCTTTTTCACTATCTCAATGTCCCACAATGTCGTTTGAATTACAAAAAAAATCAAACTAAGTTAATAAAATATCGTAATTCTTATGACTTTGATTAGAGAAATATTTTAAAAAGAATTAATTAAACAATTTAGAAGTATAATAATGAATTAGTCTTGGTACTGCGACTTTCTTTGACCTTGAAACACTTGCAAAACACCATTCGAACCCCCCGCCACAAGCGTACATCGTTCCTCTTCCGTCTGCCGCCAGCATACGCCGCTAACAAAACCACCACAGCGTCCGGTTTCCAACCCGTGGACCCAAATTGGGTCGCCCCACCTCATATCATATACAAAAACCCGACTATCCTCCGACCCGCAACTCAACAAGCCACCATTTCTCCAAACGGACAACCCAACGAATCTCTTACTATTCACGTGTCCTTTATACGCTCTTATAATCCTCTGATTCTCCGTACTCCACGTCATCAAACTGCCATCAACCGACGACGAAACAATTGTCTTCAAATCCATAAACCTCGTATACGTAACAGCCTTCTCATGTCCGTCTAACACGAAAACCGGGTCATCCATGCTCCGGATGTCGTACCCGTACACTCTACCATCGGCACACCCCACCGATACTAACGGACCCCCAAACGGATTGAATTCCACACAACACACAGGGCTGCTGACCAACCGGTTCGGTTGGACAGCCGCCAAACACTTCCCACCGTTATCGCAACGAGGGTCCCACATTTGCATGGTACCATCGTCCGACCCGGAAGCACCCAGAATCGGGTCCCAATGCGAATAGTCCATGCTCCAGACCCGCCTCCCGCCGTGTTCGTCCCGTTCAAAGACAGGAACACGCTTCTCGAGATCGTACTCCGTGACCACGCCGTCATAGTCGCCCGACCCGATGACCCGGGAACCCGACCCGGGTTTCCATTTCAAGCTGCTGAGTTTAGCTGGGGTGCATAAGTAGTAATCTAAAAGTAGACTTTGGACGCTGTAGATTCGGATTTTACGTGCGATTCCGCCTGTGGCTAAGTAATGCTCTGCCTGGTCGAATTCGACTACACCAATTGCATCGGAGGAGGAAGGAGAGGAGGATGAGATTATGGCGGAGAGGTTGAAATCCCAGTCGCATCTTGGTTTATCATCGTCAGTTTTTTCTTCTTCTTGTTGTTGCTGTAGGGAAAGTTGGTTAGTTGAGGGAGTGTTTGGTTGGTGTTGTGAATTCTGGTTTGATGACAAGTTTTTCATTTCCCATTCATATGAAATGAGACCAAGTGTATGATGCGACTGTTTAAATTTGTGTGTTAGTGTGTGTGGTGGATAAGGAGTTTCGCTGGCTCCTCTGCCAGGTTGCTGTCCTCTAGCTGCCATTTGCTTTCGTAAATAAAATGATAATTAATGTTCGTAAAAATTGTAGACGACGGATTATCTAACTTAAAAATGATATAGCTGTTAAAAAGATAAGTATGTTTCTATAGTTTATTACTTCCTCCGCTAACTTATAAGAACCCCAGTACTTTTTGTTGACTTTTTCAACGTCCGGTTTGACTTCAAATTAATCATGACTCATTGCAAAAAAATAACTTTTGAAATTATGTTATGAAATTACACTTCTTATATTTTCATAATATAAGTTTTAAAATTATTTTTTCACAATAAATTATGATTAATTTGAGGTCAAACCGAACATAAAAAAGTCAAGAAAATGAAATGGGGTTTTTTAAAATTACCGGAGAAAGTACATGTTAGGGGCTAATCACTGCGACACCCTCTAATATAGGGTGTGAGGTCCACACATAGAGATTACAATCTTATTAGAGGGTGTCATGGTAATTACCTCCTAGCATTTAGAAAATGATTATTAATTATACATTCAAATTTCAGGGAAGGTTGATTATGTCACATCTCTTGATAGAGCATGTCGCAAGTATGCAGTTTAGTTTTTATTCATTACTTGAATTTCAGTTCAAATAAGTTCAGTTCAGTTAAAAAATAAATAAAGTTCAGTTTAGGGTTGCTTAGTTAAAATTTATACTTCAAATAAGTTAAGTTCAGTTTAGATTAATTAAGTTCAATTTAGATATATTAAATATGCAAAGTCTCATAAGAGACCGTCTCTTTTTAACATATGGAGAGACCGTATCGTTATGCAATTTACCAACAGCTGGTTATAACCATTAAAAAATTCGGTGGTATATGTGTAATTAATTATAAATATGAGGTCCTTTCAGCAAATTATACTTCTTCTTTCTTTTAATCTAAATCATATACCGATTCTTCTTGTTCCCTCTCTCTATACGGAAAACTCTCTTCATCGATCTCTCTCATTCTCTAAATTCATCCCCAATTTCACCACCGTGGGTGGAGTTGCCGTGGGAGACGTTCATGACTCTGCTCTTCAGTTGTTTCTCTTTCTCCTGTGTCCTCTCCTTTCTCACTCTATTCACCGATGGCTAAATCAAATCCTCCGGCATTATCTCAAGCCAGACGGCTGGTAATTCAGTCAGAATTTAAAGTTTAATCACACCTCAATTCGATTGTTCGATTCTGTACATGCAGGTGGGTGATGGATTTCTTGATACTTTGCTTTAGGGTTCATGGATTTCTTTTTTGTATTTAGGATATAGAAGTGGCAGTTGGTTTGTTAGGCGTGCATTTAATCACGTATGTATGATTATATGTGCACTAACTTTTATGTGGTTGTCGATCAGATTGATCAATTTTAGATTTTGCATCTAGATGTAGATTTACATTCATCTCATAAATTTTTTACGTTCAACGATATGATATTCTCCATGTTCTGTACAATATAGCCCATGTTCTAGCCAATATTGTCCATGTTCTGACCGATATGCTCACTGTTTTTAATGCTCTGCTTTTTAACTGTTTTTATGAAAAATTTGACCTCTGCAATATACACTATGTTCTCAACAATATAACCCATGTTCTCAACAATATTGTCCATGTTCTAAACAATACTACATTTGTTGTTTTCCCCCTTTAGTTTTCGTGGTGCTATTATCCTTGTTTTTATGGCGTTTGGATGTTTCTATATTGGACGCAGTTTTACATAATCTACGAATTATTACCCATGTTTCTAAGCATATGTCCCATGTTTGAACATTATTACACATGTTTCTTATATTATGTCATATCATTTTGTTTGATATGTCCCATGTTCTATCTTGATTTTTAGTCTATGTTGATATTTGTTCTGATTATGGTCTATATTCTTAATATTATTACCTATGTTCCTTACAATATTGTCTATGTTTGTGTTTTTGTTTTTGTAGATGATGTGCAACAGAAGAAAAAGAGGACTAATGCCGTAAGCAAGCAAAAATCCAATTTGATTCATGTTGATACAAAGGATTGTATCGATTTAAGAAAATGGAGTATCCTTGTCATTAGAAGTTAGATAGTTATTATTGTAGTCATAATATTAGTATGTCAAATGTACTTGGATTTATGTACAAGGATTTTTTTATGTTTGAAATAGTATCCATGTTTGTTGAGAATATCTTTCATGTTTATGTAAATATTATCCATGTTTCTCATAATATATCCCATGTACTTACAATTTATTGATAATGTTCATGTTCCATGTTAGTTTAATATTACCCATGTTTCTGAATATATCGTCCATGTTCATGGGAATACTACACATGTTTGTCATAATATCTTCCATGAACTTGTTTATATATATGTGTGTGTGTGTGTGTGTGTGTGTGTGTGTGTGTGTGTCATATATGTGTTTCTCCAAAAGAACCCATCCATGAACTTGTTTTTATATATAAGTGTCATATCTGTGTTTCTCCAAAAGAACCCATGTTTCTGAGAATATCTCCCATGTTCATGGGAATACTAGCCATGTTTCTCATAATATCTTTCATGAACTTGTTTTTATATATAAGCATGTTATGTGTTTCTCCAAATAGAACCCATGTTTCTGAGAATATCTCCCATGATCATGGGATTACTACCCATGTTTCTCATAATATTTTTCATGTTTCTGAAAATATCTTCCATGTTCTCAAACAAAATCATAAATATATAGTAGATTAATTTTTAAAATTGTCAAACAGAGTATATTGGTCAGAACATTGACAATATTGTTGACAACATGGGTTATATTGTTGAGAACATAGTGCATATCGCATAGGTCAATTTCTCACAAAACCAGTTTAAAAAAAAAGCAGAGCATCAGAAACAGTGAGCATGTTGGTTAGAACATGGACAATATTGGCTAGAACATGGACAATATTGTACAGAACATGGCAAATATCGTTGAACGTAAAAAAATCATGAGATGAACATAAATCTACATCTAGATGTAAAAGCTAACATCTATCACCAACAAATTTCGATTCAAACACATATCTACATAAATCTAGATGCAAATAACAACAACAACGTGAATTCAACATAAATCTATCACCAACAAACTTTTATCACCAACAAACATCAATTCAAACAACTAAAAAAAATCTTTACCTATGTCCAATCGGTCGATTGATGATGATGAGCAGGCGATGGTGATGATCCCATGTGATTTTGGTTGGGTTGTGGGGTGTTTTAAAAGCTAATAGTTGTTTTGAGGTTGTTTTGTAATTAATATAAATTGATCTCTATGGTCTCTTTCTAAGGGTGGTCTCTCATGAGACTTACTCTATTAAATAAATTCAGTTGAGTCCAGTTCAAATTTAATAAATTTAGAAATTTTCAAACGAATGGTCTTAATTTAATTTGAAAGGCACAAGTTCAAATAATGAACTCCATGCACTACTCAACCCTTCCTGATGGAAACTTAAGAAAGTGTCGACAAACTGAACACATGGTAAATTAATTATCACAAACTATAATGAATACTTTTCGACTTATTATATTTATAGATGATATTTTCAGTTTTCACGAGTATGGGGAATCAAAATTTAAAAAATAATAAATATTATCGATAGTTAACTTTTTTTCATCTCCATGTATTAGCTCTCCAAATTCAACTATTTTGCATTGAGCGATTAACTCGTAATTACTCGTACTCAGAGTAAGTAGCATATCTAATTTTTATGAATTATACGGGTGAACAAAAAGGCTCACTCTGCATGTCTGCATGTGGGTAAAATCCAATTTGTGTACTCTGAGACGTGTCCACTTTATATACTCTAAAGTGGCAAGGTCTAATTTTAGTACTCCAGTGTAACACCACGTCCAATTTTAGTACTTTTTCAATTTTGACCGAAAATTGTGAGTGTGTGTAATACACTCTCCGGTGAATTCGAAAATTCCGGCCAAAATAAGAAAAATTGAAAAAAAACTTTTATTTTTATAAAAGAATAAAATTTGGCTTTAAAATGTTTTTTTAAAATGGTGAAATTTTCTATCACTATTACATGAAGTATTATTTTATGTAAAAAAACCTTTAAAAAAAACAATTTGGCTATAAAAAATAGAAAAAATAAATAATTTTTTTTTTAAAAGGGGAAATTTTCTATCACTATTACATTCTTTTATGTAAAAAAAATCTTTTTAAAAACCAATAATTATTTTTTGAGAAAACAATAAAATTTGGCTTTAAAAAATAGTAAAAAATGAAATTATTTTTTATTTTAAAAAAAAAGGAAATTTTCCATCATCTAATTACATGAACTATTCTTTTATGTAAAAAACAAATTCCCCTATTTTTTAAGGCCAAACTTGATTCATTTCTAAAAAAAATATCTCTTTTTCAATTTTTTTTATTGGGAGTGTGTAATACACTCTCCAATTTTTCTTATTTTGGTCGGAATTTTGGAACTCACCGGAGAGTGTATTACACACCCTCACGTTTTCCGGTCAAAATTGAAAAAGTACCAAAATTGGACAGGGTGTTACACTGGAGTATCAAAATTGGACATTGCCACTTTAGAGTATATAAAGTGGACACGTCTCACTCTGCATGCAGAAACATTTCCGACAATTATATCCGGGCCGAGCCTGGGGCGGCCCACTCTTAGGGTAAGAGTGGGCTCAAACCCTTTTTGTAAACAACAAATATAATAACTAATACTTCGACATTACTTCTATACAAAGCTCCATGCTAGATTGTCTAGAGAATTTTTAAAAAAAAATAGATATACTATAATAAAGTTATAGTTATGAAAATTGTAATTATATTACTTTGTAGCTCAGTGTTGGTAGCATGTTATATTTTTACCCCATCCGAATCAAACAAAAAAATTGTTCGAAAATTCTCGCATCTGCTACCATTGTACGGTAAAATAATTATCATTAATTTAGTCGAGTTTGAATAAAAAATTTGTGTCCGCCTCTGGGACGAGCTTTATACAAAGATTTAAAATACCATAATGTGACCGAGTGGTAGGGGTGCGGAGTAGCACATGACAAGTCAGGGGTGTGGGTGTTGACCCCGGGGTTGCTGAACCCCGGTTTGGTACGGGCTCAACACCAATGTTATCTCAATTCTAATATTCTCACGAGCGTTCTACTGGCTCCTGGAAGCTTCTAGATGGAAATCAACATGATGAGATGTGAGCTAATGGGTTTGTTATGCATGCACCCAAATCTTTGTGGTTGTGTGTGAACGTATAGTTGTCACTATCAAGGGAATGTTGGTTGGAGTGTTGTGAGTGGCTATTAGGGAATATTGAGGTACAAGGGTCATAAATGCACCTTGTTTACTTGTATAATTCTGGTGATAAGGTTGTACACACAGTTTTAGTGTGAGGATCATGAGATAAGGCTTACCTAGTGATACACACATATTGCTTGGAGAGTAAGCTGAGATTAGGTGAGAGAAAATCAGTGAGATTGCAGGGAAGAACACTTTCCAGATCTGCTGAGTCTTGTAAACTAAGGGTGTCTTGTAATCATCTATCGTGTTAGTGGATTGAGATCTACAGATCTCCGTGGATGTAGGTTTATTCATAACCGAACCACGTTAAAACGTCTCTTGTGCTTTACTTTCTGTTCTTATCTTGCTTTCATTGTTATCTGGTATTAGTATGTCATATTTCTCATATTACTTCTGTATTGCTCTGGGGTTGATCTTGGGGTTGAGTAAACCTCTGTGTCTTGTTGGAACCCAACAAGTGGCGCCGTCCCGTGGGAAACGTCGACTGTGAGCATGGCTGCGAAGTATGGGATTGAGAAGCTGACGGAGAAGACTGATTTTGGGTTATGGAAACTGAAGATGGAGGCTCTGTTGGAACAGATGGATCTTGCGGCTGCTTTGAAGGGTGATGATGGCTTTGACACGGACTTTGATGCTGCAGAGAAGGCAAAGATCTTAAGGAAGGCATACACCATGCTGATTCTGTCCATTGGAGATAAAGCACTGAGGGAGATAACAAAAGAGAAAATTGGTAAGGATGTCTGGGAGAAGTCGGAGAAGGTTTTCAAGGTGAAAACAACAGACAACAAGATATTCTTGAAGCAGAGGTTACTTGGTTTTAAGATGACTACGGATCAGTCTGTGTTGCAGCAGCTTGGGGAGTTTGACAAGCTCGTGGATGATCTGACCAATGTAGGAGATAAAACAAGTGATGCAGACAAGGCTCTTGTATTGTTGAACTCCTTGCCAAAGGAATATGACCATTTCAGAGAGACAATGGTGTTTGGCAATAATGGAGTGGAACCAACATTGGAGTTTGTCAGGGATGCCATCAAGACGAAGGAGAGACATTCACAGTCAAAACAACCTGGGAGCAGTGCTGGTTAAGGACTGGTGGTCAAGTATGCTGGGAAGAAACAATAGAATAAAACCAAGGGAGCTTAAAACTGATGAACGTGTATTTTACACTTTCATTCGAGTCATTTTCACCAATTTAGCTATCCTCTAGGTTAATTTAGCTTATATTTTAGTGCATTTTATTAGAATAGTGTCACGTTTTCCTTTTCTTTGAATTTTTCAGGTTTTAGGTAAAAAAACGTATGTTTATGGGCAATATTGATGAAGAGGATGAAGTTTTGGTGTTTCGAGGACATTCGTGGTGTATCTAGAAGGTTCCGGATGAGATTTGAGACCTAGGGGACGTGTTTCAAGGCTTAAAGGTCACTAGAAGGCAAAATCCGAGTCCAAAAAGGAAAAAAAGATCAAAAAACTCGCTCTCGCCAGTCTGGATGTCCCAGGCGAACCGCCTGGGACGTGGGGCGATTCGCCCCACACCAGGAGAATCGCCCGACACCTGGGACGGTTCGCCTGGGAGTTTCCGAACATTATATATAGTTTGCCTATTTTTCTACGTTTTTGAGACCTTTTCACATTATTTTGAGAGACAAATTCTCTAGAGCCTGTTCTGGGAATTACTAGCATAGAAGACTCTTTTTCTTATTGATTTGGAAGCTTTAGCATAGAGATTGGACATCTTTGATTTTTAATTCTTGCTTGTGAGGTAGCAATTCATCGGAGATTGACAACCTTCGTTGGTAACTTGTATCTCATGATTTTTCTGCTTTTATTTATTTCATTCAACATGTTTTCCTTCAATCTTGCTTTGATTCTTGTTGATTGCAATATGAGTAGCTAAATCTATCGTTGGTGATAGTATGTGATTTCTTAGCTAGGGTTCATGATTATGCATGAGTGGCTTCGCGCGTTTAAGATTTGATTTATTGTTTTATTTCTTTGATCTATCTAAGCCATCTATCTTTGTAGTGTTGAATTGAAAGGAACACGTAGGACAATTCATGATCATCTCTATACAAACTTCAAGTACTTCATGCATGATTATTACCCGTTGCTTTGAATGACCATATTATCACTGACTTCCATCATATTGATAAGAAAAATCTGTGTTTTGCTTGATTTCTGATTTATAGTTTAAGTTAAATTTGATAAATCTAGTTATAGTCCTTAGAGATCGACACTCGAGGTTATTTTACTTCTACACTATGTGCCTTGGTTTTCGTTGTAGTTGTAAATTGCCTTTGGCTAAAAACAAATTTATTTGATTAATTGAGTCTGACAATCTCGTTCATCAAATTGGCGCCATTGCCGGGGACTATACTCCTTTTTCTCTTTAGCTTATTTATAGTTTCAGCTTTCAATTCTCAGAGTTAGTACTTACTTTGTTTCAAGAATTTTGCGACTTCTAACAGGACTAATTTTCAGTTTTGAGTTACTCCTGTTACAGATATTCAGGTATGACGTCCATGAAAGCTCGCATGATGCCCCAATTCTCGCAAGTTAGGAGAAGTTCAGCTATATACTTGGAGGAAGACTTGAAGAAGTACGAAGCGACAAGTTCAGCGGTGAGAGACATACCGAGGTTCGAAGATGGAGTGGGGATGAATCCGTTAAGTTTCATCAGATCCTATGAGGAAGAAATAGCAAAAGTTCCAACAAAGGGGTTCACTGAGGACCAATTGTGCAGGAGATAATTTTCTTTCGCTCTCGGATATGAGCCAAGGCTTTGGATATCCAGGTTAGCACCGAGATCGCTGAAAACATGGAGCCAAGTAGTAGAGGAGTTCTTGGCGCGATTTATGCCTTACCATGAGACAATTGCCTTACGAAATAGGATCGAACACTTCAAGCAAGGAGAGTATGAGCGGTTTTGTGACACCTACGAACGTTTTGAGTTGTATAAACGTGAGTGCCCCCATCACCGTTTCGACGACGGGGAGCTGATTTGGTATTTTGTTGGTGGTCTACGTGATGATGTTAGGCTTCAAGTGGATGGGATGTGTGGAGGATTAGAAGAATGTACAATTGAAGAGGTAGAGAAGGTCCTTCGAAGGTACGCCAGTGGTTCTGCACAATCCGAGAGGCTAATGTCGAGTCAAGTCACCAGTGGGGATCCAAATCGGGGTGAAACTAAAGGCTTATACGAAGGATATTCTGAAAATGATGATATCAGTGAGGAGGATGAACTTGCGTTTTACGCAGGAATGAAGGCCATCGAAAGTGTTTATGAAATTGCACACCCCGGGCAAGTTGAAGATAATCTCCGTTTAGCGAAAGTTTTTGAAGGGGTCGAAGTAACTAAGCAGCTACTGGAGAAATTAAGCTTGTTAAAGTGTGAAAAAAGTGGAGGAGGTTCATAAACTCGAAGATGGAAAGGTTTTTGACAAAAACGCCCCTCTGGAGGTGGGGGGCGAACCGCCCAGCATAGTGGGCGAATCGCCCCCCACATGCAGAGAGCTGGGGGCATCCCAGCTCGCCCGGGGAAGGGGGCGAATCCCCGCCCAGCTCCAGGGAGCTGGACGACCTCAGCTTCGGTGTTTCGACACCCGAAGCTGATTTCATCGATCCCAAGCCACTTCCAACTGTTACTACTGAGGTTCCTGAGTACGAGGAAGTGAAACTACTCCTCCGAGGTGGAAAGGTAACTACAATTACTAATTTTGTACGTCCTAAACATATTAAATCTACTGTGACTAACGATGCAGGAACAAACACTGAACAAGAAGTTGGTCAAAGTTCGGAAGAACCTCAAGTGCAGGACGATACACCTCAAACACCCGAAGGAGATGTTTTCGATGATGAGGTTATGGGGGATACGCCTAATAATACGGAGGTGCTTCATAAGTCCTCCAATTCATATGTGCCGCCAAAACCTCATGTACCATTCCCTAGTAGAATCAAACCGGTCAAGAAGGATATAATGGAGTCACCGCTGTACCAACGCCTCTCTAAAGTCGAAGTTAATGTGCCTCTTTTGGAGTTAATTCAGAATAAAGAGGAGTTAATTCAGAATATTCCCGCCTACACGAAGTTCTTTCGGGAGGTGAAGAGTAACAAAGAATTTCTTCGGGGAAGGAAGTGAATGGGATCGAGACGGTGAATTCTATTGTGTAACTTCCAACGAAGCAACGTGATCCGGGAAGCTTCATAATTGACATTACTATGGGAAATGGGCGGTCCACCAAGGCTATGCTCGACTTAGGAGCTAGCATCAATCTCATGCCATACTCAGTCTATAAAGCTCTAGATCTTGGAGAAGTGAAGCCAACCGAGATGGTAGTACAAATGGCAGACCATAGCGTGAAGCGTCCTGTGGGGATAGTTGAAGATATCCTTGTAAAAGTTGATAAACTAATAATTCCTGCAGATTTTGTGATCATGAAATCGGTTGATGAAGGGAAGAGCCATGTTCGCGAGCATGTGGTGCTGCTTGGAAGATCATTCATGGCCACTACCAATACATGCCTTGAACTCAAAGGCAAGAAAATCTCCATGGAGGTAATGGGTGAGAAAATTGAATTGTTAGGATGTAGCATAGGAGATAAGGAAGTCGTAGAAGAATTAAATTTTGTCGATTGCTATGATTCTGTGATTTCTGAATTTCATCATTGCTATGATAATCGTGAACCTCTTGAAGAGGCACTAACCATGCAGGTTGAGACTTGCTACTTATCCGAAGAAGCAAGGGAGCTAGTTGAGATGATGGATAGTACGCCTGAAATTCCGTAGGAGAAGAAGTACTTGAACCTTTAGATGAAGAAGAGGGAGAGAGCAAATTCCCAGAAGAGCCTAGCTTAGAATTAAAACCCCTTCCTGCACACCTCAAGTATGTCTACTTAGGGGAAAATAAGAAAAAAACTGTGATAGTCTCTTCACACCTCTCTAGCGATCAAGAAGGTAAGCTAATTGATGTCTTAAGAAAAAATTCTGCTGCCATAGGATGGGGGATTAGCGATATAAAAGGAATTAGCCCAACACGGTGTGTGCACAATATCACTCTAGAGCAAGATGCCAAACCCGTTAGGCAACCTCAGCGTAGGATAAATCCTGCGATGCAAGAAGTAGTGAAGAAAGAGGTGATTAAGTTGCTAGACGCCGATAAGATCTATCCCATTCCTGGTAGTCGATGGGTGAGCCCCGTCCATATAGTTCCTAAGAAATCTGGGATTACGGTAGAAGAGAATGAGAAGGGTGAGTTAGTACCTGTTAGGAAAATAACGGGATGGCGAATGTGAATTGATTATAGGAGGTTGAATGCCGCCACCAAGAAAGACCACTTCCCTCTGCCATTTATTGATGACATGCTAAACCGCCTTGCGGGACGGCAATTTTATTGTTTTCTTGATGGCTTGTCAGGTTTCTACCAGATTCCGATTGCACCGGAGGATCAGGAGATGACGACATTCACTTGCCCATTCGGGACATTTTCTTATAGGAAGATGCCATTCGGGCTATGTAACGCCCCCGCCACTTTTCAAAGGTGCATGCTTTCTGTTTTCTCTGATATGGTGACCAAATTTGTTGAAGTTTTTATGGATGATTTTTGTCTCTTTGGTGATTCTTTTGATGAGTGTTTGCATAGACTAGATCTTGTTTTGAAAAGATGCATCGAATGCAATCTAACTTTGAGTTGGGAGAAAAGTCATTATATGGTCAGAGAAGGCATTGTTCTGGGACATGTGGTTTCTGAAAGGGGGATTGAGGTTGATAAGGCTAAGATCGAAATAATTGAGAAACTTCCCCCACCCACTTGTGTGAAAGAATTGCAATCTTTTCTTGGTCATGTAGGTTTTCATAGGAGGTTTATTAAAGACTTTTCGAAAATTGCTAAACCTTTAAGTAACTTACAAGCAAAAGATGTGGTTTACCATTTTTCTGATGAATGCTTGGTTGCTTTTAATACCCTTAAAGAAAAGCTTGTTACTGCTCCTATTGTTGTGCCACCTGATTGGAAACTTCCTTTTGAGATAATGTGTGATGCTTCGAATTTTTCTATGGGTGCTATTCTATGCCAAAAAGTTGATAAGCAGTATCGTGTGATTTATTATGTTAGTAAGACTTTAGACTCAGCTCAAGTTAATTATACAACTACTGAAAATGAATTTTTAGCTGTTATTTTTGCTTTACAAAAGTTTAGGTCTTACTTGATTGGTCATCCTGTGAATGTCCATACTGATCATGCTGCTTTACGACATTTAATTGCCAAACAAGATTCTAAGCCAAGGTTAATCCGTTGGGTCTTATTGTTACAAGATTTTGATTTGACCATAGTTTACAGAGAGCTGGTAGGGAGAATTTGGTTACTGATCACTTGTCTAGAATTCCTAATATTCCCATGGATTCGATTCCTATTAATGATGATCTTCCTGATGAGCACTTAATGAAAGTCACTGAATAACCATGGTATGCTTATATTGTGAACTATTTGGCTATGGGTATTTGCCCAACTAATTTTTCAGCCTCCGATAGGAGAGCTCTTGTCAAGCGTTGCAGGTATTCATATGGGATGATCCGAATCTTTTTAAAGAAGGAGCTGATGGAATTCTGAGAAGGTGCATTCCGCAAGAAGAACAACAAAGTGTGCTAAGTCATTTCCATGAGCTTCATTGCGGCGGACATTATAGTGGCATTAAAACGGCTCGCAAGGTGCTACAAGCGGGATTTTTCTGGCCAAGTTTGCACCAAGATGCTCGAAGTTTTGTGAAAAATTGTGACCCATGTCAAGGAGGGGGTAATATTGGCAAGAAGGAGGAAATGCCCCTTCAAGGGAATCTAGTGGTCGAGCCTTTCGACGTGTGGGGCATTGATTTGATGGGACCGTTTCCATCAAGTGGAGGCTACGAATACATTCTCGTCGCGGTGGATTATGTGACAAAGTGGGTAGAGGCAATTCCCACAAGAAAGAATGATGCCGCGGTTGTTACGAAGTTCCTAAAGGATGTGATCTTTTCTAAATTTGGATGTCCTAGGACAATCATCAGTGATGGAGGTTCGCACTTCGTCAACAGAACCTTTGCTTCTCTTCTTAAGAAGTACGATGTCACCCATAGTGTTGCTACGCTATATCATCCACAGACTTCGGGACAAGTTGAATTTAGCAACCGCCAGATTAAGAAGATTCTCGAGCGAGTGGTGAAGCCTAGTAGGAAAGATTGGTCTGGAAAATTGAATGATGCGCTTTGGGCGTATAGAACTAGCTACAAGACGGTGATTGGAACCACTCCGTATAGACTTGTGTATGGGAAAGCATGCCATCTTCCTGTAGAATTGGAGCACAAGGCATATTTGGCTATTAAAGAGCTAAACCTTGCTTTGGGAAAAGCTGGTGAAGAACGGTTGTTACAACTTGATGAGCTTGATGAATTACGCCTCGGTGCCTATGAGAATGCTAAGATCTACAAGGAGCGTACCAAGAAGTATCACGATCGTGGTATAGTACGTAAGGAACTGATTCCTGGTCAAAAAGCTTTGGTGTTTAATTCTCGCCCTCGTCTATTTCCTGGAAAGCTCCGTACTCGTTGGGATGGACCATACGAGATTGTCCAAGTTGCTCCCCATGGAGCTGTAGAACTCTTGGATCCAAAGACGGGTAATACTTTCAAAGTGAATGGGCAACGAGTGAAACCATACTTCGAGCTTCCTAGTGATGAAATAGAGGTTGATCATCTCGACCTAACCTTTCCCACCTCTACTTAAGGATACGTATGATGTATTTTGTTGTTTTGAGCATGTCATTGTGCTTTATTTTATATTTTCGTATGTTCTTGGTGATAAAATAGGTTTTAAGATGACAATTTTGCGTTTTGGGAGGACAAAGGCGTCTCAAGGAGTCTAGAGATGCTAGGCGAACCGCCCCCCACGTGGTGCGATTCGCCTGGCAAGTCCAGGCTGCCTGGGACGTTCTGGACGCCCCAGGCGAATCGCCCCCCATCTGGGGCGGTTCGCCCCGGGTCTCCAGAAACCCGGGACGTTCTGGACGCCCCAGGCGAATCGCCCCCCACCTGGGGCGGTTCGCCCCGGGTGTCCAGAAACCCGGAGGTCCGGATTTTTGTTCGGAACCCCATTTTTCTCCTATTATGCTAAATTATTGACCTTTTTACTTCTTTTATCGCCCGTTTTGGTTTCTCACGAGTTTCCTTGAGTCCTATAGGTTACAGGTACAAGTTAGCTCTCACCTTAAATCCACTTTCGACGTTCGGGACGAGCGACGACGTTCAGGTTTGGCGGGGGGTTATCGCTGGCTATCTCTATACTTGTTTTGCTTATGATAAACTCGTGAAACCCTTTGTTTTCATTTGCACGTTTACCGCTTTCTTAGTATTTAGTTGCATACACTACATTCATCCTAGTATAGTTTTGCATGTTTTGTGTGGAGTTGATTACCAAATTTTTTGAACTTTTTTATTGGGTAGATTAACTACTTATGACCTTTGACCATGCGTTTCATCTCTATGAATTTGTTTGAGGTTTTTCTCGCTTGGCTTGTCACATTTATATATGCACTTAGTTAAGCTTGGTAGTCTCGACATCACTTAGTGGTGTTTTCTCTGCTGCGGTTCACGAAGGCCTTTATAATAAGATGATGCATGTTAGAGTCTTGTGGTTGTTTTCCCGTGTAATTATGTACCTAAGAGGCAACAAGTCTTCACCTTTCTTTGAGATTGCTAAATGCCTAGGAAGGAGGTAGTGTGAGATTGTGTGATCCTTTGTTTGAAACCTATTCTAACGAATAGGTTTGGGGAGGGGGTTATGCTGTCATTATGACTTGTTTTTCGATTTTGAGTGTTGTGAGTTTGTTTTCCTTTTTCGTAAAGTTTGTGCTCCAACCTATTCTTTCGAATAGGTTTGGGGAGGTCGTTTGTGAGTCATTGTAATTTCTTTTCGTTGTGCTACTGCTGGCTATACAAAAAATAAAAACAAAGGAAAAAATCGAAAAAAAGAAAAAAAAGAAAAAAATCTGGAAAAGAAAAAAAAAGAAAAAAAAGAAAAGACCTCAAAAAAGCAAAGAAGGGTCCAAAGCCAAAAAGCAGTTTAGCAAAGTGTTTGTCTCGTTTTTCAATTCTTGTAATGTTCGTAATCGAGTTGTAAAGTTTGTCTTTTGTTTGTTTGAGTGTCATCTGTTCTAGACCACCCTCGTCCTGCCATTCAGGAAGTGGAGATTAGTTTATGACTTTGCTCGAGAGATGGGTAGAATAGGGGAGTGTGAACTTTTAGGGAACCCTCCTTCGTTTGATGAGAGCCAGTATTGGTTCGACCTCTTTGAGGGAAAGTCTTAACTTGGTGAACAGCAGTAAGTCCTCAGTTTCATAGGCACGGGACAACCATTCATATTTTAACATGTTTCATTACGTCGTCACTGACTAAGTCCAGAGGTAGAGAATGTTACGAGAGACTATCTTGTTTAACATAGTGTATATGTGAATGTGTATGAGTCAATCGAGGCATTCTTCAACCAATATCCATGTTATGATTTGTATGGTCATTGTTCATAAGTTTTTGATAGACTCAATAGATTAGTTCATTTCATTTGGCATGAGACTCCATTTTGTGTGTTGCATTGGTTTTTTACATTAGAGTCTAGCTTAGTTGCTTGAGGACAAGCAAAGGGTCGGTTTGGGGAGTTTGATGAACGTGTATTTTACACTTTCATTCGAGTCTTTTTCACCAATTTAGCTATCCTCTAGGTTAATTTAGCTTATATTTTAGTGCATTTTATTAGAATAGTGTCACATTTCCCTTTTCTTTGCATTTTTCAGGTTTTAGGTAAAAAACCTATGTTTATGGGCAATATTGATGAAGAGGACGAAGTTTTGGTGTTTCGAGGACATTCGTGGTGTATCTAGAAGGTTCCAGATGAGATTTGAGGCCTAGGGGACGAGTTTCAAGGCTTAAAGGTCACTAGAAGGCAAAATTCGAGTCCGAAAAGGAAAAGAAGACCAAAAAACTCGCTCTCGCTAGTCTAGATGTCCCAGGCGAACCGCCTGGGACGTGGGGTGATTCGTCCCACACCAGGCGAATCGCCCGACACCTGGGACGGTTCGCCTGGGAGTTTCCGAACATTATATATAGTTTGCCTATGTTTCTACGTTTTTGAGACCTTTTCACATTATTTTGAGAGACAAATTCTCCAGAGCCTGTTCTGGGAATTACTAGCATAGAAGACTCTTTTTCTTATTGATTTGGAAGCTTTAGCATAGAGATTGGACATCATTGATTTTCGATTCTTGCTTGTGAGTTAGCAATTCATCGAAGATTGACAGTCTTCGTTGGTAACTTGTATCTCACGATTTTTCTGCTTTTATTTATTCCATTCAACATGTTTTCATTCAATCTTGCTTTGATTCTTGTTGATTGCAATATGAGTAGCTAAATCTATCGTTGGTGATAGTATGTGATTTTTTAGCTAGGGTTCATGATTACGCATGAGTGGCTTCGCGCGTTTAAGACTTGATTTATTGTTTTATTTCTTTGATCTATCTAAGCCATCTATCTTCGTAGTGTTGAATTGAAAGGAACACGTAGGACAATTCATGATCATAGATCTCTATACGAACTTCAAGTACTTCATGCATGATTATTACCCGTTGCTTTGAATGACCATACTATCACTGACTTCCATCATATTGATAAGAAAAATCTGTGTTTTGCTTGATTTCTAATTTATAGTTTAAGTTAAATTTGATAAAGCTAGTTATAGTCCTTAGAGATCGACACTCGAGGTTATTTTACTTCTACACTACGTGCCTTGGTTTTCGTTATAGTTGTGAATTTCCTTTGGCTAAAAACTAATTTATTTGATTAATTGAGTCTGACAATCTCGTTCATCAACAACAACAAACAGTCAAGAGAACCTAGAGGGGTTGGGGTCGGGGTTGATGACAGGGTTGAGAACCGCAAATGTTTTCATTGTCACCAGAAAGGCCACCTCAAGAAGGACTGCTATGCATACAAGAATGCAAGGAAAGGCAAGTCTCCTCAAGGAGGTAATACTGTTGATTTTGTTGAAGCTAATGATGAATATGATACTTCTGAAGCTTTAAATATTTGTGAGTCTAGTATAGATGGATCATGGGTATTAGATTCAGGTTGCTCGTATCATATGAGTCCGGTTAAGGACTGGTTCTTTGGATGGTGGTATTGTGTTGCTTGGTAACAATATGTCTTGTAAAGTGAGAGGAGTTGGTAGCATTAAGCTTAAACTAGATGATGGAAGTGTGAAGATACTTACAAATGTAAGATATATCCCTGATTTGAAAAGAAACTTGATATCTCTTGGTGTTTTGGATACACTGGGTTACACATTCATTTCAAGGAATGGTGTATTGAGAGTGGTGAAGGGAGAAACACTTGTAATGGAGGGAATCAAGAGAAATGGGTTATATTTTCTGAATGGTCACACTGTCATTGGTACTTCTGCTGCTATTACACATAACAACAGTGGTTTGTGGCATAGAAGATTGGCTCATCTTGATGAAAAAGGGTTGAAGGAGCTATCTAACCAAGGGTTACTCTGTGGAGATGAGGTATGCAAGTTGCCATTCTGTGAAACATGTGTAATGGGGAAGTCTCACAAGACAAGTTTTGAAACTGGAAAGCACACAACCATGGCCAGATTAGACTATGTCCATTCAGATCTTTGGGGGCCAGCTAGGTCACAAACTCTAGGTGGAGGAAAGTACTTTATGTCACTTGTGGATGATTACTCAAGGAAGTCATGGGTTTATGTATTGAGATCCAAGGATCAGGCATTCAATAATTCAAGGAGTGGCTTGCTAAAATTGAGAATCAAACTGGTAGGAAGCTTAAGGTGTTCAGGACTGATAATGGTATGGAGTTCCTATCTGAAGAGTTCAATGAATTTTGTAAGCTCAAGGGAATTACCAGGCACAAGACAGTGGCAAGTACACCACAACAGAATGGAATAGCTGAGAGACTCAACAGAACATTACTTGAGAGGGTGAGATGCATGCTTCTCAGTTCTGGATTGAGCAAGAGGTTTTGGGGTGAAGCAATCACTACTGCTGTGATGTTGCTAAATAAGAGCCCATCTGCACCTCTGAAATTCAAAACACCAGATCAAATGTGGTATGGGTTAGTTGGAAGCTACTCTCATATGAAGGTGTTTGGTTGCTTAGCATTTGTCCACATCAAACAGGACAAATTGGAATCAAGAGCACTCAGGTGTGTATTCTTGGGTTTTCCTAAGGGTGTAAAAGGCTACAAGTTATGGTGCATAGAGTCCGGGAAGGAAAATGCATAATAAGCAGGGATGTGGTGTTTAATGAGCAAGTGTTGCCATTAAAGAAGAAAAGCACATCTGGTGAGCAGGATAATGCTCAGGATACATCATTTGAGGTGGATTCTGAGGATGAATCTGATGTTACACCAGATAATGTTATCAGGAACGTGGAACAGGCTGGAACAGAGGGTGAGGTTGAGCAAGGTGTTCAGTCAACCCCTGCCTCAACCACAAGACAACATATCTCAGATCAGGTCCCAGAAAGCCCAGATGAGGAATTTGAAGCTCTGAATGAGGAGTTTCAGAATGCTGCTGAGGAAGAGAGTGAAGGGTATCAACTGGTAAGGGATAGAACCAAGAGGGAAACAAAGCAACCTCCGGACATGTTTGTCTTTGGCAGAATTGGCAAGAGTTATATAGTTGCTTATGCTCTGAATACTGCTGAGGAGCTAGTGTCTACTGAGCCTAAGTCCTATCAAGAAGCAATCAGTTGCAAAGAAAAGAACAAGTGGATGGAAGCTATCATGGATGAACTTAATTCTTTAATCAAGAATGAAACCTGGAAGGTTGTAACTGTGCCTAAAGGGCAGAAACTAGCCAGTTGCAAGTGGTTGTTCAAGAAGAAGGTGGAGTTCAAAGATAGGGAGTACATCAGGTTCAAGTCCAGGTTGTTTGCAAGGGGGTTTTCTCAAAAGGAAGGCATAGACTACAATGAGATTTTCTCTCCAGTAGCGAAGCACACTTCCATTAGAGTTCTATTGTCACTTAGAGCTCAGTTTGATCTTCATCTACAGCAAATGGATGTTACGACAGCGTTATTAAATGGTGAGCTTGAGGAGAAAATCTTCATGACAGTACCTGAAGGGCTTGATGTAAAGGATAGAGCACAAAAGGCTTGTTTGCTCAAGAAATCACTTTATGGTCTGAAACAGAGTCCTAGGCAATGGTACTTGAGATTTGACAAGTTCATGACAGAAATTGGCTTCACAAGAAGCAAGTATGACAGTTGCATATACATGTCAAGGTCAGATCCAGAACTTGGAGTGTTCTTGTTGCTCTATGTTGATGATATGTTGATTGCGGGGAAGTCATTGAAAGACATTGATGCTTTGAAGAGAAAACTAAATAAAGAGTTTGAAATGAAGGACATGGGTGATGAACGTGCATTTTACACTTTCATTCGAGTCTTTTTCACCAATTTAGCTATCCTCTAGGTTAATTTAGCTTATATTTTAGTGCATTTTATTAGAATAGTGTCACGTTTCCCATTTCTTTGCATTTTTCAGGTTTTAGGTGAAAAACGTGTTTTTATGGGCAATATTGATGAAATGGACGAGGTTTTGGTGTTTCGAGGACATTCGTTGAGTATCTAGAAGGTTCCGGGTGAGATTTGAGGTCTAGGGGACGAGTTTCAAGGCTTAAAGGTCACTAGAAGGCAAAATCCGAGTTCGAAAAGGAAAAGAAGACTAAAATCTCGCTGAAGTTGATCTGGATATCCCAGGCGAATCGCCTGGGACGTGGGACAAATCGCCCCGTACCACGCGAATCGCCCGGCATCTGGGCGGTTCGCCCCGTGCAATTCCGAACATTATATATAGTTGCCTGTTTTTCTACGTTTTTCATACCTTTTCACATTATTTTGAGAGACAAATTCTCCAGAGCCTGTTCTGGGAATTCTTAGCATAGGAGACTCTTTTTCTTATCAATTTGGAGGATTAAGCATAGCAATTGGACCTCGTTGTTTATCAATTCTTGCTTGTGAGTTAGCAATTCTTCGGAGATTGACAACCTTCGTTGGTAACATTGTATCTCATGATTTTTCTACTTTTATTTATTTCTTTCAACATGTTTTCATTCAATCTTGCTTTGATTCTTGTTGATTGCAATTTATCTATGAGTAGCTAAATCTATCATTGGTGATAGTATGTGATTTCTTAGCTAGGGTTCTTAATTATGCATGAGTGGCTGTAACGCGATTTAAACTTGACTTATTGCTTTATTTCTTTGATCTATCTAAGCCCTCTATCTTCGTAGTCTTGAATTGAACAGAACACATTGGACAATTCATGATCTTAGATTTCTATGTAAACGTTCAAGTACTTCATGCATGTTTATTAACCTGATGCTTTGAATGATCATACTATCACTAACTTCCATTATTATTGATAAGAAAATATGTGCTAAGTCGTTTCTTGAGTTTATAGTTTAAGTTAAATTAGATGAAGCTAGTTATAGTCCTTACAGATCGACACTCGAGGTTATTTTACTTCTACACTACGTACCTTGGTTTTCGTTGTAGTTGTGAATTGCCTTTGGCTAAAAACAAATTTATTTGATTAATTGAGTCTGACAATCTCGTTCATCAATGGGAAAGGCTCAGAGGATCTTAGGGATGGAAATTTGTAGAAATTTATCAGAAGGAAGCTTGTTCCTTTCACAATCAAGCTATTTGTTGAAGGTTCTGTCCAGGTTCAACATGAGAAATTGTGGGGTTCAGTCAACATCTATGGTGTCAGGGATCCAGCTATCTGATGAGCAATGTCCCAAGACTCAGAGGGAGTTCAGTTACATGTCTAGGGTGCCATATGCAAATGCAGTAGGGAGCATCATGTATGCTATGGTATGTTGCAGGCCAGATTTGGCATTTGTGATGAGTGTCATTAGAAGGTACATGGGGAATCCTGGTTACAAGCATTGGGAGGCTGTTAAGGATGTGTTGAGATACCTTAAGGGATCAATAAACACTGGGTTACAGTTCAAGAAAAGGGCAAAAGGAGAAGCACCTTTGGTTGGTTATGCAGATTCTGATTTTGCTGCAAACTTGGATAATAGGAAGTCGGTTACCGGATGTGTTTTCACTTTGTATGGTTCAGCTGTGAGCTGGAAATGTAACCAGCAATCTGTAGTGGCTTTGTCAACTACTGAGGTTGAGTTCATGGCTCTTACTGAGGCTGTAAAGGAAGCATTGTGGTTGAAAGGTCTTCTTATGGAGTTTGGGATCAAGCAAGAGTCAGTCTCCATTTACTGTGATAATCAAAGCGCTATCATCTTAGCCAACCATCAGGCACACCATGAGAAGACAAAGCATGTCAATGTAAGGCTGTATTTTCATCAGAGATATAATTGGAAAAGGCATGGTTAGAGTTCTGAAAATTCACACATCTGCAAATGCTTCAGATTGTATGACAAAGGCACTACCAGGTCCTAAATTTCGATAAGACTTACCTAGTGATAGACACATATTGCTTGGAGAGTAAGTTGAGATTAGGTGAGAGAAAATCAGTGAGATTACAGGGAAGAACACTTCCTGATCTGCTGAGTCTTTTAAACTGAGGGTTTCTTGTAATCATCTATCTGGTTAGTGGATTGAGATCTACAGATCTCCATGGATGTAGGTTTATTCATAACCGAACAACGTTATAACGTATCTTGTGCTTTACTTTCTGTTCTTATCTTATTTACACTGTTACCTGGGTCTTAGTCTGTCATATTTCTCATACTAGTTCACAACCCGTCGAAAATCGACGGATATATTAAACTTTATATGATAAAATAGAATATCTAATTAAAAATAAATTAAAGACATATTGTGTTCCTTCTGCACCGGGTAATCCTTCCCCATTCAACCTCACGTAACAACTTTCAAACCAGTTAAACTATACCTAGTGCCATATGCTCAAAGTTAGATAGTATAGTTTATAAATTCGCTCCATGTGTGGGACACCATTTACAATAGGCACAAATCCATAAAGGTATAGATCACGAATTCGTTTCCCGTTTAGCACATAGTGTACTAGACTCAAACAAAAAAGGCATAGATAATAAACTCCCTCCTAAATGGACACCTATTACAATAGACTCAAATTAAAAAACGGTATAGATCACAAATTTATTTTCCGTGAAGCACGTAGTGTAATAGTCTCAAACTGAAAAGGCATAGATAACAAATTCGCTCCCCGTGGTCTATGGAGCACCTAGTGGAATAGGCTCAAATTCAAAAGGCATAGATAACAAATTAGTTTCCCGTTTAGCACATAGTGTAATATACTCAAACCAAAAAGGCATAGATCATAAATTCCCCCCTAATGGGACACCTATTACAATAGACGCAAATTCGAAACGGTACAGATCACAATTTTATTTACAGTGAAGCACGTAGCGTAATAGGCTCAAACCGAAAAAGCATAGATAACAAATCGCTCCCCGTGATCAGTGGAGCACCTAGTGGAATAGGCTCAAATTCAAAAGGCATAGATAACAAATTCATTTCCCGCTTAGCACATAGTGTAATAGACTCAAACCAGAACGGTACAATCACAATTTTATTTCCCGTAAAGCACGTAGTATAATAGGCTCAAACTGAAAAAGTATAGATAACAAATTCGCTTCCCGTGGTCCGTGGAGCACCTAGTGGAATAGGCTCAAATTCAAAAGGCATAGATAACAAATTCGTTTCCCGCGTAGCACATAGTGTAATAGACTCACACCAAAAAGGCATAGATCATAAATTCCCCCCCCCCCCAATGGGACACATATTACAATAGACGCGAATTCAAAACGGTATGGATCACAAATTTATTTCCGTGAAGCACGTAGTGTAATAGGCTCAAACTGAAAAAGCATATATAATAAATTCGCTCCCCGTGGTTCGTGTCGCACCTAGTGAAATAGGCTCAAATTCAAAAGGCATAGATCATAAATTCATTTCCCGTTCAGCACATAGTGTAATAGACTCAAACAAAAAAGGCATAGAACATAAACTCCCCCTAATGGGACACCTATTACAATATGTTAGAAAACTTGTAATTTTGATGAGCAATTAACCATGCTAAATTAAGGAAAGTCCAGTAACTAGTACTCTTAAGGTCCATAGGAATATAGAATTTTAAGGACATTGTAAAAGAGGAACGTTTGCTGAAGACTTATATTAGGTGCTAGATAGGTTGGTTTTTACCGCTTACGATGTATTTATTTTCTGAAAAGAAAATAACTTATTGAAGCTTTAGCTTATGATGTATCTTATTTTCTGAAAAGAAAATAACCTATTGAAGCATTTGCTGACGATGTACTTTATTTTTACAAACAAACTATTGAAGCATTTAGAAACCGCTCAGAATCTTGAAGATTATTGAAGATCTGAAAACTTGAAGAAATTCGAAAATCTGAAGACAAGAAGATTTCTGAAGACTGGTATCTACGAAGGCACGTGTTGCTCAGAAAGTGGAAACTTCAGCAACAGCATTGCATAAGTGAAAATCTGAAAGACAGAGTAGGTTGTGCTTGCTGAAACTGAGACTGACCACTTGCTGATGGAACATATGTGACCTCTTGCTGAAAGTACATAAGTTTGCGCTCCAATGTTACTGTTTGAATTCTATTCAAATATGCATTAAATGCAAAGCATGCACGCGAAGGACATGAAGACTAGAAGACAAACAAGGACGCTGCTGAAAGTACAAAAGCAAGATAGTGACATCTTAAGGATCAAAAGCCTTGGAATTTAAAATTCAAACGGCTCCTTATTTTCACTATTAATAGAGGTCATCCGGCGAAGAGTTGAAGTGTGTCAACAACGTGATCAAACTCTCACTTGTCCTTAAACTCACATACCTTCAAACTCTCTATACTGCCATTGATCCGTTCCAAGACTTAAAGCTTGAAAAAGCTACTTGTGAAGAAGTAGAACAAACTCGGCTAAGAAATTAGTTAAGTGTTCTTTCTTTCGAACAAGAACAAGTCTTGACACCAGAAACAATCAAACTTGTTTACTGCAAAGTATTCAAAGTTGTGTTTCTTAGATTACTTGTTGTAACTGAATAAGTTATAATTAAGTTATCTCACCCCAAACCTCTCTAACTGAAAATACACCCTTTGAGGCGTGATATTCAGGGGGGGAACTTAATCGAGCATAGTTTTGCTGATTAAAAGTACCAAGTTTGGTGGAGAACAAGGTTGCGTTCTCTAGATTAGGTTGGAGACGAAGCAAGTGTGCTTTGGTTTCTGTTTGAATCGCTCTAGATAGGAGATTGTAAGGAACCTCAATCATATCTTAGTGGATTCAGTCCTAGAAAGGACAAAGTGGATTAGTTGAGAGATTACGCCACTCTCAGATACCACTATAAAAGTATTTGTGTGATTTACTTACTGTACTTAGTTTTCAGCAAATCATATCTGTCTGTACACAGTCACTCACATCACTTGCTGAAACCTTTATTTACTGAAAGAGCACTTATTGTATCAAAGACTTCCGCTCTCTGATTTTAAGTATCAGCAAACCAAGCTACTGAAAAGTAACTTACGCTTGCTGAGAAAGTTAAGTATCAGCAAACTCATTACTGAAAAGTAACTAACGCTTGCTGAGAAAGTTAAGTATCAGCAAACTCATTACTGAAAGCACTTGCTGAGAAAGTTTTAAACGATGAAAGTTTGAAAAGACTATTCACCCCCCCCCCTCTAGTCTTTTCTTGTTGTTTAAAGGGACCAACAAGTGGTATCAGAGCTGGAGGTTCTTTAACCTTCAGCACTGAACCTAGATCCCCTTAGGTGCTTTCCGTAAATCACTCTCACTTGATCAGTTTGGTAGTGTTTTGCTGACAGGATGTCTTTAGGAGATGCTCCCTTGATGAAGCTAGAAAATTACGAGAAATGGCGAAACAACATGATGCTACATCTTGAGGCCATTAGTGATGAGATGGTCACCGTCATTAATGATGGACCCATCAAGATCACTAAGGTTGAAAGGAGTTTCCCTCACAAGACCACTGAAGCTGGAAAGGAAACTATCCTAGGCGAACCATCAGATACGGTTGTGCCAAAACCAAGAGAGGAATGGACTTCTGACGAAGCTAAGAGATTCCGTCTTGATGGCCAAGCAAGAAATATCATCATTCGATCAACTCCGGATACCATACAGTGCAAACTGTGGGGGTGCTAAGACTGCAAAGGAAGCATGGAAAATGGTTCAAGATCTTTGTGCTGGATCTGACAAAACCAAGGAAAACAAACTTGAAGTACTTAAATTAAAGTTTCAAAACTTTAAGCAAGGTACAAACGAGTCACTGGAAGACTTGGATTTCAGATTCACAACTCTTTATAGTGAAATGGCAGCCTTGGGTGTTGGAGACCTTTACTCAGATTTTGAGAAAGTGAAAACTATCATCAGAAGTCTGAATCAAGAATGGATCCACACTCAGAATTTCTATAATAATCAAGGAATGCCAGACATTACACCAACAGAGTTGTTCTCTCATCTTGCTACTGTCAACTATGAGACAAAGCAAAGAGAAAATGTGTTTGCTGAAAAATCGCAAAACATTGCTCTTGCTGCAAAGCCGTCATCTTCTGAAAAGAAGAATGAAAAAGAACCTACTGATGAAAACTCTTTGGTTAAAACATGAAGAAATTCATCAGCAAGGAACTTGAAAGGCGAAAAGCAAAAGAGAAGCTCAAAAAGCATCTTGGTAACAACTACCATAAGTACAAAAATGAGACTAGCTCGCTGAACAAGCAAGCTCAGCAAGCTACTTCATCAGAAGAACCAGCAGTTGGAAATGATCTATGTTTTTACTGCAAAAAGCCTGGACACTTCAAAGCTAATTGCCCTTTGTTGAAAGGCAAATCTGCTGAAAAGAAGAAGAAGTTCAAAAGAGCTTTATTGTTGAAGAAAAGAAGAAGCTTCAAGTAAAAATCGATGCATTGTGTATTGATACTAGCTCCGAAGACAGTGAGGATGAAAGTTCAGACACCGACAATGAAGAAGCCACTCTAGACGTGGAGATTGGCAAAGAAGTTTGTGGAATAGCTATGGAAGCTTATCCAGATGTGTCAAACTACGAATTCTGCCTCATGGCTGGTCAGGTAAACAACCCTACCTCTGACTCAGACTCAGAAAGTGAAGACGAGATTGACCTTGACAAGATTCAAGGAGAAATCGAAAGATTTGAGAAAACTCTGAGCAGACAGCAAGAGAAACTACAAATTGCTGAAACTCTGACCAAGCAGACTACTGAAAAGTACGTCTTGCTGAAGGAAGAGACAGAAGAAAAGGATGCTAAAATAAGGCGTCTTAAGAAGTTGATTGCTGAAGCTACAGAAAATAATTCTCAAATGGTATTAGAATTGGAAGAATATCAGTCCTCAATTCTAAAGTTACTTGCTGAAATCCAAGAGATGAAAAAGATGAAAATCAACTTCAAATCTTATGTGGACGCAAGTAATACGCTGACTGAACTAAACTCTTATTTGAGAGATCCATCTCAGAAAGAAGGTTTAGGCGCAATGTATGAAGGTGATGTCGTAGAAATCTTGAGTAAAGATAAATCACCTATCTCCTTTGTACGTGCTACTGATAGTGGTCTACCAGAAATCTATCAGTTTGGTCAATCTAAGGTTGCTGAAACAAGCAATCAAGTACCTATGACCATAAAGTCCGCTGTTGCTACTCAAAGTAACAAGACTTTAAAAGGAAAACAGGTTGCTGAGAAGCAAACTGGAAAGAAAAAGGATGTTGTGAAGCATCCCGCCAAACAAGTTGCTGAAAAGCAAGTTGTTAAGACTAAAGGAAAGATTACTAAAAGTAATCAGAAGTCCTTTGATGACAAACCTGAATCAAGTAAGGTTGCTGACGCAAAAGCTCAGCATTCTCCGAAAAGTGGACTCGGTTTCAAAACCAAGAAAGTCAACTCTTTCATGAGTATAAGCAAAGTCAACAAAGATACTTCAAAGAGATGAAGAAAACCAAGCCTAAGAGTTCTGAAAAGACTCCCAATGCTAGGACTAGAAGGAACCTTGCTAGAAAAGAACTTACTAAAAAGTATGTTCAGCAAAAAGGTCAACAGAGCAAGACACCACATCAGAAAGTGGATTTGACCAGCACGAGTCAAAAGTCTTTCAGCTCAAAACCTCCTAGTTCCTCAGCAAGTAGAAAACAAGTCAAAGTTGAAAAACTTCAGACTTGGGTTTCCACTGGACGCATTCTTGAACATGTTAATGGACATCCATCATTGGATAATTAACTTGTTTGCTCTTGATTGTGCAGACTGCAGCCACGGAGACAAACGATGCAATCTGGCACTTTGATAGTGGTTGTGGAAAGCACATGACGGGCAACAAGAATAACCTTATAAACTATAGACGGTGGTCTAAAGGTCCAACAATAAGGTTTGCTGGTGGAGGCTCCGGTTCTCGAAAAGGCTATGGTGACGTGAAGTTTGGATGCATAACCATTACTGGAGTTCTTTATGTCAAAAATCTTAAGTTTAACCTTTTCAGCATGAGTCAGTTTGCTGACAAAGGATACTTCATCAAAATCAAAAGTGATGAATGTAAACTTATAGATTTCGAGACTAGAAAGGTAATAATGATTGCAAGATGATCATGAGGCTTGTACACCGTTGATTGGTCTTCAGCAATTGTTGAAAAATGCCTTGTCTCAGATCATGATTGCCTTGCTGAAAAAGCATGGTTATGGCATAAACGAACAAGTCATCTAAACTTCAAGACGTTGAATACGCTGTCTAAAAAGGCACTTGTAGTTGGATTACCTAGGGTTACCTTTAAGAAGGATGGTGTTTGCAATGCATGTCAGCAAGGAAAGCAAACCAAATCTTCTTTCAAGAACAAGGCAGTACCGTCAACTACAAAACCTTTACAACTCTTGCACATGGACTTGTTTGAATCTTCTTCAACAAGCTTTGCTGGTAAGAAGTATGGTCTGGTGGTGGTAGATGACTATTCAAGATTCACTTGGGTAGTATTTATCAAGCAGAAATCTGAAACTAGGACTGAAATACCTAACTTGCTGAATAAGCTTGAAGTCATGAAAAATGACAAGGTAAAAGTCATAAGGACAGATCATGGTACTGAGTTTGTAAACCAGTACATAACTGAATATTGTACCTCAAAAGGAATACAACATCAGTTATCCTCAATAAGAACACCACAGCAAAACGGTGTTGCTGAACGGAAGAATCGTACCCTGAAAGAAGCCGCAAGAACAATGCTTGCTGACACTGAAATAAGTGAGGCTTATTGGGTTGAAGCGATTAATACCGCCTGTTATACTCAAAACAGATGTTTGATTACTAAGGAATACAACAAAACTCCTTATGAATTGTTTGTTGGAAGACCTCCTAACATCACTCATCTAAGAGTATTTGGTTGCAAGTGTTTCGTTCTTAACAATGGTAGAGAATACCTAAGAACATTTCAACCAAAGGCAGACGAAGTGATATTTCTCGGGTACTCCTTGCATAGTAAAGCTTATAGAGTTTACAACAAAAAGGCACAAAAGATTGAAGAATCAGTGCATGTTGTATTCTACGAAAAGTCACAAGGAGTGCCTGCTGAAGAAGAAATATCAGAATGTATGAAAAAGATAATCATACATGAGCAAAGAACTGAATCTGATGCTAGGCAAATCAAGTCAATTGAACTAAATGATGATTCTGACAATGACTCTCCTCCCCCTAGTCATGACAAGATAAATATAGTTCACGACAAATAATTTCCAGCAAAAGACGCGGTTGCTCCGGAAATTGCTGAAATTACGCAATCTCCAGTGCCTGCTGATGAACTACCTCAATCGAGCAATGCTGAACAAGCAGTTGCTGATGAACAAATCTCAGCAGAGACACAAATTCCCAGTAGTACTGAACAAGTACATACTGAAGAGTCACATGCTGATGAGCAAACATATCCTGATCCAACAAGCAGAAAACCTGTTAATAAATGGATTAGAGATCATCCCTCTACGGATATGATTGGCGATATTAATAAACGCCAAGTGACTAGATCCAAAGCTACTCATGGACTTGCTGAAGAAGCAATTGTCGTAGAAGTAGAATCATTGTTCTCTTGCTTTGTTTTCAGAAACTGAACCTAAAACCATAGAAGAAGCTTTGAAGCATTCTGAATGGATAAAGGCAATGCAAGAAGAACTGGATCAATTTGAAAGAAACAAAGTCTGGAAACTTGTGCCACTTGTTGAAGACAAGAAAGCTATTGGTACAAAGTGGGTGTTCAGAAACAAGCTGAGCGAGTCTGGTGAAGTAACAAGAAATAAAGCACGTTTAGTTGCTCAAGGTTACTATCAGACTGAAGGATTGGACTATGATGAGTCTTATGCACCAGTTGCAAGATTGGATGCAATTAGGCTTTTCTTGGCCTTTGCTGCTCACAATGACTTCATAGTTTACCAAATGGATGTTAAAAGTGCATTCTTGAATGGTGAACTTGCTGAAGAAGTCTACCTAGAACAACCCCCTGGCTTTGAACTTCCCTCAGAAATCAAGATGGTATACAAGTTTCAGAAAGCTGTATATGGTCTAAAGCAAGCACCAAGAGCATGGTATGATACCTTGGCTAAGTTCTTGCTGGAAAATGGTTTCAAGAAAGGTGAAGTTGACAAAACCTTATTTACCATGAACCATGATGGTAAAATACTCTTAGTTCAAATTTATGTGGATGACATAATTTTTGGATCTAAGGACAAGCAACTTTGTGATGATTTTGCCAAACTCATGACAAATAAGTTTGAAATGAGTATGATGGGAAATTGAATTATTTCCTTGGATTGCAAGTCAAGCAACTCAAAGATGGAATATTCATAAATCAAGCAAAGTATGCGAAAGAAATGCTCATAAAGTTTAGGATCAAAGAGGATGAGAAACCTGAAAGATCCCTATGAGTGTTGGTACAATATTGGGCTATACTAAAGAAGATAAAAGTGTTGAAGAACACAAGTATAGGAAGATCATTGGTTCCTTGTTGTATCTAACAGCAAGTAGACCTGACATTCAGTATGCTATTTGTGTGAGTGCAAGATTCCAATCTGATCCAAGAGAATCACACTACAAAAAGGCAATCAAGATACTGAAATATGTTAAAGGTACAGTCAATGTTGGATTATGGTATCCTAAAGATTCTGGACTTGAATTGGTTGGTTATTCTGATGCTGATCATGGAGGATCAACTCTTGATAGAAAAAGTACCTCTGGAACTTGTCAGTTTTTGGGTACTAGATTAATATCATGGTTCAGCAAGAAGCAAACCTGTGTTGCCAATTCATCTACTGAATCTGAATACATTGCAGCTGGTTGTTGCACAGCTCAAATCCTATGGATTCAGCAACAATTAAGAGATTATGGTATTTCTGCAAAGAAAACACCAATCTTTTGTGATAATACAAGTGCTATTGCAATCACGCAAAATCCTAAGTTTCACTCAAGGACTAAGCACATTGATATTAGACATCATTTCATTAGAGATCATGTAGAAAAATGAGATATTGAGGTTGTGAAAGTAGGCACTGATGATCAGCTTGCTGACATCTTTACCAAGCCCCTACCGGATAATAGGTTCGCAATGCTGAGGTATAACCTTGGATTGATTGAACTACCTCAATAAAGGATACACTTGGCAGAATGCTGAAACAGATATTCAGCAAGTCAAAGTATTCTTGTTTAAAAGACTCATTCACTGATTTCTCCTAAGAAATGATAAGTCACTACATGATTGCTGAAACAGGCATTCAGCAAGTAATTCCTTCAAAACAGGTATTTGTTAGGAAACTTGATAACTTGCTGAGACAGGCACTCAGTAAGAGAAAGAGCTAAAGGATTGCTGAAACAGGCATTCAGACAATCAAAGATACTGAAACAGGTATTCAAGTATCAAGGGAATATTCTGAGGCAGGAACTCAGAAAAAGAGCTAAGCTCATCTCTCAAATTTTACCAAAGGATATCTCAAGTACAAAAGAGTTTACTGATACGGGAAATCAGAAATATCTTGTAAACTTAAGAAAATTTGAGATATCTGAGTAAGAGGGAACTTTCAAACTCGCTGAAAAGATTCTTGTCTATGTCAGCAAGTAATCTAATCCCATAAAACTCGGTAAAATCAATTTGTGACGTTAATCGGGCACAGATAAACTCGTAATAATCATGACATGAAATTCAATCGTGGCCATTGATTAAAGGAGTTACTAATGTAACGGTTAATAAAACAAAGAGAGAGAGTGCTCTGACGGTTTCAAGTTAGTGGCCCACTACGCATTTAATGCAAAGGCTCCACTAACGCCGGTGTTTCTCTGTTTTACCCTTGCTGAGAGCTCAAATCGATTGAGTTTCTCACACACCAGAGACACTATATAAAGAAGGAGTTAGAGAAATGACCAAATTCTTTAACTCACATTTCCTTTCTCTGCAAATTTAGCCTGAATCTACTGTACCTCCGGTCAAAAAGCAAACTATCTCTTTTCGTACACATTTTCTTGCTCTATAAAAGAAATGGCTCCCAAGAGACAGTCTTCTAAGTCCTCAAAGTCGTCAAAGGTTGACAGTGCTGAAACACGCACTGCTCCGGTGACTACTCCGGCTACAAACACAACGAAAGTTGTGTTGAAAAACGACCGAATATCAGAAAAACCTATGCCTCCGTCATATCTTGACACTGCAAAGTGTGAGATGTTGATGCAATGGGGAGGTTTTGCAAAAGAAAAGTACATTAGGTACTTTTATGAACAAGAACTTGATGACGAGAATGAAGAGGCGCTTGAGTTATCAAGCAGCAAGGCCTCATGAACTTTATCTCTGCTCGCACTAAGCAAGTGAGCATGATTGATACTATGGAATTCTACAACAATGCAGAAATCCAGTCCCTTACTGATAGTAAAGGAGTCACTGAAAAAGTGATCTTTACTACAGTTCAGAACACGCAAATCGTCCTGAAATGGACTGATTTAGCGGAGATATTTCAGATTCCAACCACTGGAACTGAAGATGACGTCACTGCCACTGACGAAGAAATTGAAGCTTTCTACAGTGACGTCAGAAATGAGAAAATGAAGAAAGGCGAGATTGCTCCCGTGACTTGGACAAAGCACGTTAAGAGAAAGCATCTCTGCCATTCACTTGGTCTAGTAGCTCTGCTACTGATAAAAGTTCTTGACTCCCAAGTTGGAGGAATTGACCAAGTAGGCCTGAGAAGATGGCCATTGCTGATGCATATCCATGAAAATAAAACGGAACTTAACTGGGCTAAGTACATTTTCAACAGGCTTGTTGATTGTGTTACTAAGTTTAAGGTAAAGGTAGAAGACAACAAGGTCTCACCTTCCTTTCCAGTTATGTATGGAATCAAGATATGCTATATCCTTGAACATTTCAGGATTCAGCTAAGAAACCCATTGCCAATCAAGAAATCTGTGTGCAATGTGGGAAGATCATTCTACAAGCAGAATGTACCTAAGATTGCTGGAAAGAAAACTAAGAAGACAACAACTGCAAATGTTGTCAGCACAAGCCAGCAAGAAAGGTATACCAGCTGCAGATGTTACCACTCAGCAACTTAGAGATGAAACTGCTGTTGGTGGTGGTAACACAATGAAACTGCTGTAGAAAATCAACAAGGTACGTGTACAACAGCCGTTGCTGAAAATGCAACTAAGATGACTCTGGGAAACGGAGAAATCTAAAGAAAAAGAGGAAAGCTGATGATGACACTCAACTGCAGCGTCATCAGCAAATCCCGTACCTAAGAGGAAACGGACAACAACAAAAGGAAGAAACACTGGCCCGCAGTCATTCCTGCTGTCCAAGAATCAGACAAATCTCTCAGACATGCCCCAACAAATGCTGAAACGCATTTGCCAGTAGAGTTGCTGAGTGATACTGAAACCCTAATTCAGCAATGTTGAAGTGTTGGCGGAAGCCTTCAACATCAACTTACGTTGATACTTCTAC
>CM051457.1:71329438-71392963 GCA_028274465.1 Plantago ovata | reverse complement strand
AGGAAAGCAAACCACATCTTCTTTCAAGAACAACAGTAGTACCGTAACTAAAAACCTTACAACTCTTGCACATGACTTGTTTGAATCTTCTTCAACAAGCTATGCTGGTAAGAAGTATGGTCTAGGCGTGGTAGATGACTATTCAAGATTCACTTGGGAGTATTCATCAAGCACAAATCTGAAACCAAGACTGAAATACCTAACTTGCTGAATAAGCTTGAAGTCATGAAAAATGACAGGTAAAAGTCATAAGGACAGACCATGGTACTGAGTTTGTAACCCAGTACATAACTGAATATTGTACCTCAAAAGGAATACAACATCAGTTATCCTCAGTAAGAACACCACAAGCAAAACGGTGTTGCTGAACGGAAGAATCGTACCCTGAAAGAAGCCGCAAGAACAATGCTTGCTGACACTGAAATAAGTGAGGCTTATTGGGTTGAAGCGATTAATACCGCCTGTTATACTCAAAACAGATGTTTGATTACTAAGGAATACAACAAAACTCCTTATGAATTGTTTGTTGGAAGACCTCCTAACATCACTCATCTAAGAGTATTTGGTTGCAAGTGTTTCGTTCTTAACAATGGTAGAGAATACCTAAGAACATTTCAACCAAAGGCAGACGAAGCGATATTTCTCGGCTACTCCTTGCATAGTAAAGCTTATAGAGTTTACAACAAAAAGGCACAAAAGATTGAAGAATCAGTGCATGTTGTATTCTACGAAAGTCACAAGGAGTGCCTGCTGAAGAAGAAATATCAGAATGTATGAAAAAGCTAATCATACATGAGCAAAGAACTGAATCTGATGCTAGGCAAATCAAGTCAATTGAACTAAATGATGATTCTGACAATGACTCTCCTCCCCCTAGTCATGACAAGATAAATATAGTTCACGACAAAGAATTTCCAGCAAAAGACGCGGTTGCTCCGGAAGTTGCTGAAATTACGCAATCTCCAGTGCCTGCTGATGAACTACCTCAATCGAGCAATGCTGAACAAGCAGTTGCTGATGAACAAATCTCAGCAGAGACACAAATTCCCAGTAGTACTGAACAAGTACATACTGAAGAGTCACATGCTGATGAGCAAACATATCCTGATCCAACAAGCAGAAAACCTGTTAATAAATGGATTAGAGATCATCCCTCTACGGATATGATTGGCGATATTAATAAACGCCAAGTGACTAGATCCAAAGCTACTCATGGACTTGCTGAAGAAGCAATTGTCGTAGAAGTAGAATCATTGTTCTCTTGCTTTGTTTTCAGAAACTGAACCTAAAACCATAGAAGAAGCTTTGAAGCATTCTGAATGGATAAAGGCAATGCAAGAAGAACTGGATCAATTTGAAAGAAACAAAGTCTGGAAACTTGTGCCACTTGTTGAAGACAAGAAAGCTATTGGTACAAAGTGGGTGTTCAGAAACAAGCTGAGCGAGTCTGGTGAAGTAACAAGAAATAAAGCACGTTTAGTTGCTCAAGGTTACTATCAGACTGAAGGATTGGACTATGATGAGTCTTATGCACCAGTTGCAAGATTGGATGCAATTAGGCTTTTCTTGGCCTTTGCTGCTCACAATGACTTCATAGTTTACCAAATGGATGTTAAAAGTGCATTCTTGAATGGTGAACTTGCTGAAGAAGTCTACCTAGAACAACCCCCTGGCTTTGAACTTCCCTCAGAAATCAAGATGGTATACAAGTTTCAGAAAGCTGTATATGGTCTAAAGCAAGCACCAAGAGCATGGTATGATACCTTGGCTAAGTTCTTGCTGGAAAATGGTTTCAAGAAAGGTGAAGTTGACAAAACCTTATTTACCATGAACCATGATGGTAAAATACTCTTAGTTCAAATTTATGTGGATGACATAATTTTTGGATCTAAGGACAAGCAACTTTGTGATGATTTTGCCAAACTCATGACAAATAAGTTTGAAATGAGTATGATGGGAAAATTGAATTATTTCCTTGGATTGCAAGTCAAGCAACTCAAAGATGGAATATTCATAAATCAAGCAAAGTATGCGAAAGAAATGCTCATAAAGTTTAGGATCAAAGAGGATGAGAAACCTGAAAAGATCCCTATGAGTGTTGGTACAATATTGGGCTATACTAAAGAAGATAAAAGTGTTGAAGAACACAAGTATAGGAAGATCATTGGTTCCTTGTTGTATCTAACAGCAAGTAGACCTGACATTCAGTATGCTATTTGTGTGAGTGCAAGATTCCAATCTGATCCAAGAGAATCACACTACAAAAAGGCAATCAAGATACTGAAATATGTTAAAGGTACAGTCAATGTTGGATTATGGTATCCTAAAGATTCTGGACTTGAATTGGTTGGTTATTCTGATGCTGATCATGGAGGATCAACTCTTGATAGAAAAAGTACCTCTGGAACTTGTCAGTTTTTGGGTACTAGATTAATATCATGGTTCAGCAAGAAGCAAACCTGTGTTGCCAATTCATCTACTGAATCTGAATACATTGCAGCTGGTTGTTGCACAGCTCAAATCCTATGGATTCAGCAACAATTAAGAGATTATGGTATTTCTGCAAAGAAAACACCAATCTTTTGTGATAATACAAGTGCTATTGCAATCACGCAAAATCCTAAGTTTCACTCAAGGACTAAGCACATTGATATTAGACATCATTTCATTAGAGATCATGTAGAAAAATGAGATATTGAGGTTGTGAAAGTAGGCACTGATGATCAGCTTGCTGACATCTTTACCAAGCCCCTACCGGATAATAGGTTCGCAATGCTGAGGTATAACCTTGGATTGATTGAACTACCTCAATAAAGGATACACTTGGCAGAATGCTGAAACAGATATTCAGCAAGTCAAAGTATTCTTGTTTAAAAGACTCATTCACTGATTTCTCCTAAGAAATGATAAGTCACTACATGATTGCTGAAACAGGCATTCAGCAAGTAATTCCTTCAAAACAGGTATTTGTTAGGAAACTTGATAACTTGCTGAGACAGGCACTCAGTAAGAGAAAGAGCTAAAGGATTGCTGAAACAGGCATTCAGACAATCAAAGATACTGAAACAGGTATTCAAGTATCAAGGGAATATTCTGAGGCAGGAACTCAGAAAAAGAGCTAAGCTCATCTCTCAAATTTTACCAAAGGATATCTCAAGTACAAAAGAGTTTACTGATACGGGAAATCAGAAATATCTTGTAAACTTAAGAAAATTTGAGATATCTGAGTAAGAGGGAACTTTCAAACTCGCTGAAAGATTCTTGTCTATGTCAGCAAGTAATCTAATCCCATAAAACTCGGTAAAATCAATTTGTGACGTTAATCGGGCACAGATAAACTCGTAATAATCATGACATGAAATTCAATCGTGGCCATTGATTAAAAGGAGTTACTAATGTAACGGTTAATAAAACAAAGAGAGAGAGTGCTCTGACGGTTTCAAGTTAGTGGCCCACTACGCATTTAATGCAAAGGCTCCACTAACGCCGGTGTTTCTCTGTTTTACCCTTGCTGAGAGCTCAAATCGATTGAGTTTCTCACACACCAGAGACACTATATAAAGAAGGAGTTAGAGAAATGACCAAATTCTTTAACTCACATTTCCTTTCTCTGCAAATTTTAGCCTGAATCTACTGTACCTCCGGTCAAAAAGCAAACTATCTCTTTTCGTACACATTTTCTTTGCTCTATAAAATAAATGGCTCCCAAGAGACAGTCTTCTAAGTCCTCAAAGTCATCAAAGGTTGACAGTGCTGAAACACGCACTGCTCCGGTGACTACTCCGGCTACAAACACAACGAAAGTTGTGTTGAAAAACGACCGTATATCAGAAAAACCTATGCCTCTGTCATATCTTGACACTGCAAAGTGTGAGATGTTGATGCAATGGGGAGGTTTTGCAAAAGAAAAGTACATTAGGTACTTTTATGAACAAGAACTTGACGACGAGAATGAAGAGGCGCTTGAACTTATCAAGCAACAAGGCCTCATGAACTTTATCTCTGCTCGCACTAAGCAAGTGAGCATGATAGATACTATGGAATTCTACAACAATGCAGAAATCCAGTCCCTTACTGATAGTAAAGGAGTCCCGAAAAAGTGATCTTTACTACAATTCAGAACACGCAAATCGCCCTGAAATGGACTGATTTAGCGGAGATATTTCAGATTCCAACCACTGGAACTGAAGATGACGTCACTGCCACTGACGAAGAAATTGAAGCTTTCTACAGTGACGTCAGAAACGAGAAAATGAAGAAAGGCGAGATTGCTCCCGTGACTTGGACAAAGCACGTTAAGAGAAAGCATCTCTGCCACTCACTTGGTCTAGTAGCTCTGCTACTGATAAAAGTTCTTGACTCCCAAGTTGGAGGAATTGACCAAGTAGGCCTGAGAAGATGGCCATTGCTGATGCATATCCATGAAAATAAAACGGAACTTAACTGGGCTAAGTACATTTTCAACAGGCTTGTTGATTGTGTTACTAAGTTTAAGGTAATGGTTGAAGACAACAAGGTCTCACCTTCCTTTCCAGTTATATATGGAATCAAGATATGCTACATCCTTGAACATTTCAGGATTCAGCTAAGAAACCCATTGCCAATCAAGAAATCTGTATGCAATGTGGGAAGATCATTCTACAAGCAGAATGTACCTAAGACTGCTGGAAAGAAAACTAAGAAGACAACAACTGCAAATGTTGTCAGCACAAGCCAGCAAGAAAGGTATACAACAGCTGCAGATGTTACCACTCAGCAACTTAGAGATGAAACTGCTTTTGGTGGTGGTAACACAAATGAAACTGCTGTAGAAAATCAACAAGGTACGTGTACAACAGCCGTTGCTGAAAATGCAACTATAGATGCCTCTGGGAAACTGGAGAAATCTAACAAGAAAAAGAGGAAAGCTGATGATGACACTCAGACTGCAGCGTCATCAGCAAACCCCGTACCTAAGAGGAAATGGACCAGCAACACAAGGAAGAAAACACTGGCCCGCAAGTCAGTTCCTGCTGTCCAAGACCTCTCAGACAATTCCCAAACAAATGCTGAAACGCATTTGCAAGTAGATGTTGCTGAGGTGATTACTGAAACCTATGTCAGCAATGTTGAAGTGTTTGCGGAAGCCTTCAACAATCAACTTAACGTTGATACTTCTACTGAGAATAGACCACAAGGCAGTGGAAATGAAATTCCTGCCCAAGTCCCAGATATCTACATTGTAGATAACTTAGATGATCCAACTTTGGAACCAGCAAGTGACATTGCTGCTGATCTGCAAAAAGCGGCACTCGCTGATGCTGCTGAAAAGATGGTTGTTGAACAAGCGACTCATCAAGTTGCTGAAACCCCGCTTGCTGAAGGACCAGTTGCTGAGACAGCAATGGTTCCAGTTCCAGAAGTTGCTGTAACACAAGAAGCATTATTCAACGACGCATCTCGTGATGCTGAGAATACAGGCCCAAGTTCACCCAAGACATCAATCGACAAAGTCCAACTTGTACTGGAAGAAATAAGCAAACAAATGGAGTTGGAGATTGAAGAATCATCCAACAAATCCATTGATGTCTTCATGACAAGCAGTGAGCTCAAGGGTCAAGATGCTTCTGCTCCACTTGTCATTTCAGAGACAAGGGAGATTGCTGAAACAGCACAACTTTCTCAAATAGAGCATGACAAGAAGTCTGCTGAAGAAACAGTCCAAGAAGCTGAAGAAACTATTAATGCTGAGAGGAGTGAGCCACAACCTGACCTTCTTCAGCAGGTAGTTAATTCAACCATCAGTAAAACTTCAATTTCTGAAACTTATTCTTTTGCTAATATTATATTATCTCTACAGACTTCTCAAGATGCAAGTCAGATGGTTGCTGAAGCCTCTACACCAGAACCAACACTCCCTGTTCAGCAGGATGAACAAATGGAGGATGCTACTCAAGCTCCTCATGGAATGGAAATTGTACAACATGAGCTTGCTGACTCTCAGCAGGCTCAAAAGGAGACAACTGAAGTGGTACTCATCACTGAAGATCATCAAGTAAGTTCTGAGGAACTGTACTTGAATTTCAAAAGAACAACTTTGTCAAGAGTTGCTAAGTCCGTCAGCAACTGGCAAAGATACAGGCGAATGAATTTTTCTGATCTCCATCTTCATCTATCTAATGAGAAAAAGAGATCTTCTCTGCTGAAGCTCGAAACATTTATCCACTCCATCCTTCCTGAAGAAATGACATATTCTCAGCAAATGAGCTCGAATCTGATTGCTCAAATCAGAGAGAATATGAAGGCAAAATTCAAGAGTGCCTCTCCAGCTGAACAAGCTGTGATGCTCAAAGGTTCATTTGTGCCTGTGGTGGCTGATCCCCACAAAATCAATGAGGAAGAGGAAGTGACAAGTGTTGCTTTATATAAGCACGTTGAGCTAGTAATTCTGACTGATGATGATGAAGAAGAAGAAGATGAAAACATTCCCACTGATCCAAGTGATGATGAAGGGAAAGATTCCAAGGACAAGAAAGACGATGATGATGACAATCAAGGTCCAAGTCCTGATGCTGGAGGGTTAAAGTTGACAGTTGCTGAAAATACTCAAACCGAAAATCAGCAAGCTGAACAACAACAACCTCAGCAAGAATCTCAACCTCCTCCTGCTACTGCTGAAAATCAAGCACCTGTACAAGGTGCTGATACTGAAGAAGAATATGCCAGAAAAAGGGCTGCCTTGAAAAATGGCAAAAGTCCAGTTTCTGATGCCAAGGTTACTGAAGAAAACCTTGATGATGATGATGATGAACAAGATGAAGATTACCAACGCGCTCTCCAGAACAGTCTCTTGATCCATGCAAGGCATACGCAGGATCTAGAAATTGATCAATCTTCAGGAGTAAGATCAAAGGAAGTCCCCTCCCTTCCATTTACTACTGGCGAAACTCCAGTCATTGAGTCTCAAACGTTGCCTTCAGCAACTACTCAATTAAAACTAACTACTGGTGAAACTCCAGCTGTTGAGTCTGAAGCGTTGCCATCAGCAACCACTCAACAAAAAGGAAGTGAAGCTACTGATAAAGGTTCAAAAGTTGCTCAACTTGATGAATCTGAGGATGACGACTACTTGTCAGAAAATGAGGATGAACAATCCAAGCGAGACCCCAAAGTTGTTCAGATTCCTCCTCCTGATTACATCAATGATTTAGACGATGGTCTAAGAGCAGAATTGCTGATACGGGATGATCAGTTTGCTTCCGAACTTAAGGTTCATTCCTTAACACCACATCTAGTGCCGTTCCCAAGAGTTGAGGAGTTTACTCCTAGAATTTTAGCACTAAAGCAAGTCCATGATGCCTGCAAAGCTGAAGATGAGGCATTGCTTGTTGAGAGCCCACTTGACTTTTGAAAGATATTGGCTACAGTGCTGAGACGCAGTACTACTTTGACCATAGCTCAAAAAGACATCAGTCTTTATCACAAAAGCTATGAAGAAGATGTAAGTCAAGCTCTAAAGCTAGCAAAGAATGCTCTCGTAAAGGCACAGACTTTCATGGATGAGAAGGCCGCAACAGAGAAAAGACATGAAGAGAACATGATGAGTATTCAAAGAGAGTTGTCAAAAATGACTTCGGACCAGCAACAAATCATCATGAAATATAACAGTTTAAGTACTCTTGCTGAAAATTGCAATGAGTTCTATTCTCTGCACATCACTCCGATGTTGCAATCCATGTCTAAGGGGGAAAAGAAGAGTACCAGAAAAAGAAACCAAACCCCTCCTCCTGCTGTTGATGTGCCACTGCCCATAGAACCGCTTGCTGAAAGAGAGCAAAGTTCTAAAAGGCAAGCAGAATCTGAGTTGAATTCAGCAAGTACCAAAAAGAGAAAAACCGCTGCTGAAACTCAAGATTTTTGCCATACTGAAAGTCATCACAATCTGAATGAAGATGATGAAGATGATAACAATCAAACAATAGCTCAAGCCATAAGAGCTAGACCCTTAACAGCCTTAACACCGTCTGGCCACTCAAAGCATTTTTCGTCTGACTCTTCATCAAGAGATCAAGGCAATGCTAAGACAAGAAGAAGAAGGCAAAGACAGGAAGAAAAGAGGCTGGCCAGCATTGCTATTGGCTCCGGCATTGAATACACAAAGACCAGCAATGAAGAAACCACTCAGAATGTAATCACAAACATTCATGGTTGCTGGATATTAGAGCTGGAAGATTTGCTGGTAAATGAGTTCTTTCCTACAGCCATATTGAATCAAATGTTCAAATGGATTGAACTCAAAGTCGAAAGAAATCAAAGGGAAGAATCCCTCCCAAGAAATATTGCTGGGAGATGGTTGAATCTTGAGGTCTCAGTAAGAAGAATCGCCATTGGTAAAACTTACAAACAAGAACCAAATCTTATTGGTTTTTGATTATGCAATTTACTTATGCTTACTGTTTAATTATTCAAGTATGCTCGCATTAATCAACTGATTTATTCAACATCAGAAACCTCTAAAAGGGTAACAATTAATTTAGCCATGGATTGCTAACATCAAAAAGGGGGAAATTTGTTAGGAAATTTGTAATTTTGATGAGCAATTAACCATGCTAAATTAAGGAAAGTCCAGTAACTAGTACTCTTAAGTTCCATAGGAATTTAGAATTTTAAGGACATTGTAAAAGAGGAACGTTTGCTGAAGACTTAGATTAGGTGCTAGATAGGTTGGTTTTTACCGCTTACGATGTATTTTATTTTCTGAAAAGAAAATAACTTATTGAAGTTTTAGCTTATGATGTATCTTATTTTCTGAAAAGAAAATAACCTATTGAAGCATTTGCTGACGATGTACTTTGTTTTTACAAACAAACTATTGAAGCATTTAGAAACCGCTCAGAATCTTGAAGATTATTGAAGATCTGAAGACTTGAAGAAATTCGAAGATCTGAAGACAAGAAGATTTCTGAAGACTGGTATCTACAAAGGCACGTGTTGCTCAGAAAGTGGAAACTTCAGCAACAGCATTGCATAAGTGAAAATCTGAAAGACAGAATAGGTTGTGCTTGCTGAAACTGAGACTGACCACTTGTTGATGGAACATATGTGACCTCTTGCTGAAAGTACATAAGTTTGCGCTCCAATGTTACTGTTTGAATTCTATTCAAATATGCATTAAATGCAAAGCATGCACGTGAAGGACATGAAGACTAGAAGACAAACAAGGACACTGCTGAAAGTACAAAAGCAAGATAGTGACATCTTAAGGATCAAAAGCCTTGGAATTTAAAATTCAAACGGCTCCTTATTTTCACTATAAATAGAGGTCATCCGGCGAAGAGTTGAAGTGTGTCAACAACGTGATCAAACTCTCACTTGTGCTTAAACTAACATACCTTCAAACTCTCTATACTGCCATTGATCCGTTCCAAGACTTAAAGCTTGAAAAAGCTACTTGTGAAGAAGTAGAACAAACTCGGCTAAGAAATTAGTTAAGTGTTCTTTCTTTCGAACAAGAACAAGTCTTGACACCAGAAACAATCAAACTTGTTTACTGCAAAGTATTCAAAGTTTTGTTTCTTAGATTACTTGTTGTAACTGATTAAGTTATAATTAAGTTATCTCACCCCAAACCTCTCTAGCTGAAAATACACCCTTTGAGGCGTGATATTCAGGGGGGAACTTAATCGAGCATAGTTTTGCTGATTAAAAGTACCAAGTTTGGTGGAGAACAAGGTTGCGTTCTCTAGATTAGGTTGGAGACGAAGCAAGTGTGCTTTGGTTTCTGTTTGAATCGCTCTAGATAGGAGATTGTAAGGAACCTCAATCATATCTTAGTGGATTCAGTCCTAGAAAGGACAAAGTGGATTAGTTGAGAGATTACGCCACTCTCAGATACCACTATAAAAGTGTTTGTGTGATTAACTTACTGTACTTAGTTTTCAGCAAATCATATCTGTCTGTACACAGTCACTCACATCACTTGCTGAAACCTTTATTTACTGAAAGAGCACTTATTGTATCAAAGACTTCCGCTCTCTGATTTTAAGTATCAGCAAACCAAGCTACTGAAAAGTAACTTACGCTTGCTGAGAAAGTTAAGTATCAGCAAACTCATTACTGAAAAGTAACTAACGCTTGCTGAGAAAGTTAAGTATCAGCAAACTCATTACTGAAAAGTAATAAGCACTTGCTGAGAAAGTTTTAAACGACGAAAGTTTGAAAAGACTATTCACCCCCCCCCCCTCTAGTCTTTTCTTGTTGTTTAAAGGGACCAACACAATAGACGCAAATTCAAAACAGTATAGATCACAAATTTATTTCTCGTGAAGCACGTAGTGTAATAGGCTCAAACTAAAAAACCATAGATAACAAATTCGCTCCTCGTGGTCCGTGGAACACCTAGTGGAATTAATAAGCTCAAATTCAAAAGGCACAGACCACAAATTCACTCTTTGTGGGACACCTATTACAATAAGTGCAAATTCAATAAGGTATAGATCACAAATTCATTTTCCGTTGAGCATGTAGTGTAAGGGACTGAAACCCAAAAAGCATAGATAACAAATTCACTATCCCCATGGTACGCGGAAAACCTAGTGGAATAGGTTCAAATCTAAAAGGTATAAGGTATAGATTACAAATTGGTTCCTCGTAAAAGTCGAAGGGTATAATTTGAACATACATGGAAGAATTATACACTTAAAAATAATAGAATATATAATGAAAATAAATAAATAAACACACGTATTCTAATAACTATATTACAAACATATCGTGATATACTACACAATTCCTGTTCATTTAACGCATTGATCACAAACTTACTCCCTTTCAGACACCAGATGATATGTTGTATTATTTCAGCTACATATCCGCCATTTACCAATCCAATATCCTAACGCACTCAAGTGATAGATTCTAAATTGGCTTCCCATATAGGGCACCCATGATATGTTGTTTCGTGACACATATGTGTATGACATTTACTAACCCACTATCCCTATGCATTTATAAATTACAAATTCGCTCCCCAGAGAACATCCAATGCAAATGATCAAAAGTAATAAATGACAAATTAACTTCCTCATGTCTCGGTTTAAATTGTGACAGAGAATATGCTGCTATTATATTTTAACAAACTAAGCCGTCCTTACCGTTAATTCTTTATATATTATTTATAATATTTATTCTCTATTAAAATTAAATACGTATACCTTATTTTGTTGTCAAGAAAATGTAAATAGATGTTATTTTCTGGACTAAAGTTTTGTACTCCTTGTTTGTTTGAACTAAACTGAACTGAATTGAATTGAATTGAACTGAATGAAGTTGGACTAAACTGAACTGAACTGAATTTATTTGTAATATAAAATAGTAAAATACTATTAAGTAAATCTGAACTGAACATAATTTAATGTATTTGAACAGATCTGAACTGAATTTGAAGTAACAGTTTTCAGACCAAGAGAACAATATAAGGATAACATGCAAAAACACAACGATACGCATGCATGGTATACATTGAATTTTAATATGGACATTTTAGTACATAAACTTGTTTTTACTTTAATTTCTCAAAAGCCGTTGTCAAGTTTATTTTACTTTCCATGTCAAGTCAACTATATTATGGGTGTACAAAAATTTTATCCGTCCCTGCCTGGCTGCCTCAGGCTCCTAGTCAAGTTGTTAGAATGTCCGCTATCGCATTTTATTTTATAAGTATTTAATTTAAATAAAATTAGTTTTATATAATTCTTATGAATTTAATTCAAGTAAATTCAAATTGGATGAGTTGAGGTTAAATTTGATTTTGATCGGATGAACTCCAACCAACTTTAATTAGGGTAGTCTTGGATCAGAAGTTTCGGGTCAAATTTATTCGGTTAATTTCGACTCGGGTGATTTTGACTCGGATATTGGGTCAAAGTTTGGATAGTTACATTAACCATAATAATTCATGTTAGATTTCGAATTGAATTTTAAGTTCAAGTCACTTTTGTTAGCACTAATTGAACCTAGCAAATGGGTCGTTTAGATTGAATAGAGATCATGCTGCTCGAATTGGATCATTTGAGTTATTGATTTTATTTCATATCAAATTCCGGATCGAACCGGGTTCATTCGGATCAGATCAAGTTAAATTTAGGTTGATTGAATAAATAAAAAATTATATAGTATATTATTACAATTACAAGTTATAGATGAAATATTCATTATAAATGAAAATTTAATTAGTAATATATTATTTACAAATTTCATTTATAATTGATCCAAATTAAATGAAATATTATTATATAGTGAAGAGTATATCTATCAATTTGTTTTCTTATAAGAATCTCCGAGTATATCAAATTTAATTAGATAGTAAGAGTATGACGTATCAATTTGTTTTCCATTGATACAAATTGGGTGATTAAGATCGGGTATTGAGTTAAAATTTAAATAGTTGACTACAACATATTAGATTAAAATCTGTGTTCAAATCAAAATTTGAATTCGAGTCAACATCTCTATTCTTGATGCTTATAAGTAAACATTTCAAATGATATGTTCCGTCCGATTTGAATATAGAATGTTCGAATCGTATAAATAATATTAAAAGGTAAAGTTGTAAAATAATTACTAATATTGAACCATTATTTTAGGGTGGATGGAAAAAGTCACAATGATACTTAGTAATTAAATAAACATAAAAATGAGAATCTACCAACTACCATAAAAAATAGAAGAACAGTATATTAATTAAGAGTGGAAAGCTTAAAAATAATTTTATGTTGTTCATCACTACATTAGTTAAAATTGAACCGGTTCAATTATCGATCTTTTAATGGAGTTGTTGAATTTCAGAATTAAAAAGAGTAGAGAGAGACTATTGCAAATTTTTTAGGAGACCAGGCGTAAATTTTTTTATGTCTTGGGTATGTGAGTATTGAGTAAAAGGATTGGTTTAGAATTAGGCTAGAGTCTCAATTAATTTATTTTTAATTAATTATAGGTATTTATCTGCCTAATTAATTCAAGACTCTGTCCGCATTTACTACACCATTAGCTTTTGAGGATGTATGGTGTGAAATAGTAGGCTGGAATTAGGTTTGTTATGGAATAAAAATAAATTCAAAATTCTACTAAAATGACACGTAGGAATAGGAATGGATTAGGTTTGGATGGAATACTTGATTGTTATTGGTCATTGAATGGTAATGTAGGAATGGAGGACTCTCCTTTATAGAATAATATAGATTACTTCTGTATTGCTTTGAGGTTGATCTTGGGGTTGAGTAAACGTCTGTCTCTTGTTGGAACCCAACAAGGGGTTCAAACCCAGGTGAGTAGGATCTAACTAACTAAAAAAACAAAAAAATTCACACCCGCATGCTACGCTATAGTAAAAAAATAAACTGTATCGATCGATCTCTTGTTCCGCGTGATTCGTGAAATTTATGAATTGGGTAGACCATAGTTTAATTTTTCCGTGCAGTTGGAAGCATTGATTATGTAGTATAGAATTAGAAAAGAATGGTGGTGGCTTTTGCACCTCAATTGAGTAGACTGAATTCTCTGTAGACACGGCGTGTTTGTTGTTAGACCCAAACGTGGTCTATGCCAGGCCTTTTGTTTCCTTTCCTTTTCTTTTGGTTACAATCCTGCCAGGCCATTTCAGGTCAACTTCATTAAAGGGCACAACTCCTTGTTTTCCTTTCCTTTTTCTAGGGGGTCTACCTGCCCACCTCACCTCCGTCCGACTTTAAATTGTATCTGTCAGTTAACTTTGTCCGCGATTAAAATAAAAATGCAATGGAATGTCACCAGCGCTGATTAAAGTGAAGAACAGAGAGAAATCGATTCAGTTTGTGTAAGTTGCAAATTAGGTAGCTTTAACTGCAAAATGTAGTTTGACAAGACAAAGTCAGTCATCATGGGTTATCTGAATAGAATTGATGTGCCAATTAATCTAATTCTCAGCCAATTGGGCTACCAACGTAACACCAAGAACCTCCGCATATCCTGATTGGTGGTGTTCATAGTTGCATGGACGAAAATGTTCATTTGGTTATAAATAGAAATTAATTACATAGGGGTCCATAACTATATATTTCAAATTATTCTGCTCTGTACTTCACATTCCACCATCTTGTGATCGACCACTCGACCTAACCCCTTTTAATGTTTGGATAAATAAACACATAGAAGTATCTTACATGGGTGGGTGGATGGACCTTCTGGTTGGCGGACCGCAGATCCAAAAATATATTTTTTGTTGTATAAATTAAAAATAATTTTACACATTTTCAACAATCTCTTATTGTTACTTAAATAAAAAAAAAAAAGATCCCTTATTGGTTATGTAATTATGTATATTCTTCCGTTCGAGCATTTCTTATTTCTTATGTTGGTTCTTATCAATAAAGGAATTTTTTAACCATTATTAAAAAAATAAAAATTCTTACACCTTCAACCAAAATCACAAACTTTATATACTAGACATTTACATTTTAGAGATAATCATATTAGTACCCTCTTATAGCCCCTAAATTCGAAAAAAGGGTCTCTTATTCCAACTGATATAACCAAAAGCTATATACCCTCTATGTACCCGTATAAATACACGGTAAGTTTACGTATAAGCCATGAACTCTACGAACGGTGACCCTCCTTGGTTGAATGTACTCTCCGCAGGCTGAGATACATGCGCGTATGGGAGAAAGGGGGTTAAATCCCCTTTTGTCCGGCTTGCTTTGGACAAACCGGTACAAGACTTTACTTGAAGGTTGGAAGGGTTGTTTAGAGAGTAGTATATTGACAATGAAGTGAGTGTTACCTCAAAATGTGAGACACTCCTCGTATTTATAGAGTCAACTTGAGTGACAGACCTTTCTTCCTCGATTTTCGGCTCTCCCACTGTTCTTCTGTACTTCTTGTCTGCAAGGCGCAGACAAGTTTTTCGTAGGCGAAACCTCCCTCTGTTGGAGGTGTTGGTCCCTTTAGACAACAAGTAAAGACTAGAGGGGGGTGAATAGTCTTTAAAACTTTTTCGTCGTCTAAAAACTTTCTCGGGGCTTTCTATTTTCAGGTCGACTTCATACCGACCTAAATGTAGGTCTTTATTATATATTTCATTCTAATTTATTAAATTTTGATAAAAATATATAAATGTGCAGTTATACCCCTACTTTCAAAAAATTCATTTAAATAATTTAAATAAGTTCTTACTATTTTATAAGTATTAAATTAATTCTTTTTTTTACTTTAACTAAAATTAAAATTAACCAATATATATCAAATTAATTTCAACAACAGTTGAATGGAATATTCATTTTCCATAATCTAATTGCACTAGCTATCAACATTTGTAGAGGACAATAACAGAGGCTTATTTTTTTAGCTACGAAGTATATTATTTAGAAGTGTTCGATAGTTTATATATCATTAAAATGGATAAATTATTGTGATCGATTAACTTTGATTTGTGATTAAGATTAATTAATAAGGTTTACGTATATGTAATCATATAAATTGAAATTAAGGGCATTATAGTTAATTTGTATTTTTGTGGTGATTTTTAATGTTAAAGAAAATTAATTATAATCCATCGTACCAAAAATGACTTTGAACCGAAATGAATGGATGAGATTAAATTAAGCGCCACATGGCAACTATTGAATGAAGACCTGAGTTTAGGTCGGTACAAAGCCGACCTGAGAATAGAAAGTCCCAACTTTCTCAGCAAGTGCTTATTACTTTTCAGTAATGAGTTTGCTGGTACTTAACTTTCTCAGCAAGTACTTGTTGCTTTGCAGTGAAAGGTTACTGATACTTAAAACCAGAATGCGGAAGTCTTGTACAATAAGTGCTTTTATTAGAGAGCGAGTTTCAGCAAGTAAATAAACAAATAGATCATAACAGAGTAACTTGCTGAAAGATAACTGCAGGAAAGTAAATCACACAAACACTTTTATAGTGGTATCTGAGGGTGGCGTAATCCCTCAACTAATCCACTTTGTCCTTTCTAGGACTGAATCCACTATGATAAGATATGAGTTTCCTTACAAATCCTATCACTAATGATTCTCAGAAACCAAAGCACACCAGCCTTGTTTTCAACCTAAACTTGAGAACTGTAACCTTGTTCTCCACCAAACTTGGGGCACTTTATCAGCAAAATTATGTTTGATTAGTTCCCCCTGACAAACACGCCTGAAAGGTGGTTTTTATCAGTTAGAGAGGTTTGAGTTGAGATAACTTGAAAATAACTTTTCAGCTATAACAAGTAACCTAAAGAAACTCAACTTGTAATAGTTCACAGTAACCAAGTTTATTATTTCCGGTGTTAAGACTTGTTCTTGTTTAGAGGAAAGAACAATTAACTAGTTTCTTAGCTTTTAGTATTCTACTTCTTCACAAGTAGCTTTTGTTTCAAATTTAAGTCTTGGAACGGATCAATAGGCAGTTTGAGAGTAGGGAAGGATTTGAGTGTTTAAAGCACAAGTTAGAATTTGATCACGTTGTTGACACACCCTTCTACTCAGCCTAAGGACCTCTATTTATAGTGTCTAAAGGTAGCCGTTTGAATTTCAAATTCTAAGACTTGTACCTTAAGATGTCACTATCTCTTGCCAGAATAGTACTATCAGCAACGTTCTTCTTTTGTCTTCTTGTCTTCATGTCTTCAGCGTGCTTTAGCATTTAATGCTCTTTGAAAATTCAAATGTGAACGTTGGAGCCAAAATGCAAAGTACTTCTTCAGCAAGGAGGTCACATGTGTTATCAGCAAGTAAGCAGTCTCAGTTAAGCAAACACAACATACTCTGTCATATAGATTTTCACTTATGCAAACTGATTGCTGACTTACTCACTTTCTGAGATAAAATGCGCCTTTGTAGATACCTTCTTAGAAATCTTCTAAGTCTTCAGTCTTCAAATCTTCAACTTTATGAGTGGTTCTAGGTCTTCAATAGATTGTTTGTGAAAACAAAGTACATCATCAGCAAACATAAGAACCTAACTGGTACCTACACTAAGTCATCAGCACACGTTCCTCTTTTACAATGTCCTAAAAAATTTAAATTCCTATGGACCTTAAGAGTACTAGTTACTGGACTTTAACTTAATTTAGCATGGTTAATTGCTCATAAAAATTACAAGTTTCCTAACAAATTTCTCCCTTTTTGATGTTAGCAATCCATGGCTAAATTAATTACAAATCTTTATAAGTTTCTGATGTTCAATAAATCAGTGGAATAATGCAATTGTTGGTCCCTTTAAACAACAAGAAAAGACTGGGGGGGGGGGGTGAATAGTCTTTTCAAACTTTTCGTGGTTTAAAACTTTATCAGCAAGTGCTTATTACTTTTCAGTAATGAGTTTGTTGGTACTTAACTTTCTCAGCAAGTACTTATTACTTTTCAGTAACAAGTTTGCTGGTACTTAAAAACAAAGTGTGGAAGTCTTTTTACAATAAGTGATTTTTAGAGAGTGCTAGTTTCAGCAAGTGAGCAGAGTGTCAGTGTACAATAAATGTTGCTTGCTGAAAACTAAATGCGGTGAAGTAAATCACACAAACACTTTTATAGTGGTATCTGAGAGTGGTGTAATCCCTCAACTAATCAACTTTGTCCTTTCTAGGACTGACTCCATTAATATAAGATGTGAGGTTCCTTACAAATCCTATCACTAATGATTCTTCAGAAACCAAAGCACACTTGCTTCGTTTCCAACCTAACTAGAGAACTGTAACATTGTTCTCCACCAAACTTGGGACTTATAATCAGCAACATTATGCTTGATTAATTCCCCTTGAATTTCACGCCTGAAAAGGGTGTTTATCAGTTAGAGAGGTTTGGGATGAGATCGCTTGAATATAACTTTTTCAGCTATAACAAGTTATCTAAAGAAACATAACTTGTAATACTTTTCAGTAAGCAAGTTAAGTTGTTTCTGGTATCAAGACTTGTTCTTGTTCGAAAGAAAGAACACTTAACTAATTTCTTAGCCGTGAATGTTCTACTTCTTCACAAGTAACTTTTGTTTCAAGCTTAAGTCTTGGAACGGATCAATAGGCAGTAAAGACTATGGAAGGTTTTGAGTGTTTAAAGCACAAGTGAGAGTTTGATCACGTTGTTCACACACTTCTACTCTTTCCCAGATGACCTCTATTTATAGTGTCTCAAGGGAGCCGTTTGAATTTCAAATTCTAAGGCTTTTCACCTTAAGATGTCACTATCTTGATTTTGTACTTTCAGCAGCGTCCTATATTTGTCTTCTTGTCTTCATGTTCTTCGCGTGCCTACTTTGCATTTAATGTTCATTTGAATCAAATTCAAATGTGAACGTTGGAGCCAAAATGCAAGTACTCTTCAGCAAGGAGGTCACATATGTTGTCAGCAAGTGGTTAGTCTCAGTTTCAGCAAGCACCACCTACTCTGTCACATAGATTTTCACTTATGCGAGTTGTTGCTGAAAATCTCACTTTCTGAGCAACATGTGCCTTTGTAGATACCTATCTCAGAATTCTTCTAAGTCTTCAATCTTCGAATCTTCAAGTTTATGAGCGGTTCTCGGTCTTCAATAGTTCGTTTGTAAAAACAAAGTACATCATCAGCAAACGAAATAACCTAACTAGTATCTACACTAAGTCTTTCAGCAAACGTTCCTCTTTTACAATGTCCTTAAAATTCTGAATTCCTATGGACCTTATGAGTACTAATTACTGGACTTTCCTTAATTTAGCATGGTTAATTGCTCATCCAAATTACAAGTTGCCTAACAAATTTCCCCCTTTTTGAAGTTAGCAATCCATGGCTAAATTAATTGTTACCCTTTTAGAGGTTCCTGATGTTGAATAAATCAGTTGATTAGTGCAAACATACTTGAATAATAAAACAGTAAGCATAATCAAAAACCAATATGAGTAAAAAAGTTCATTGTTGATAGTTATATTTCAGTAAGTTTACAAGAAAGTTCATAGATAACCAAAGTAATCAGCAAACAAAACAAAGCTTTTCCAATAGACTAGTCTATTCCAGCAGAAGATTTTCTAAAAATCTCCTTTACACTCTTCTCAGCAAGAGCAGTGAATTCAACACAGCCGTTCTCGTAATCTTCATGTAGCTTACGGACTTCAAGTTGAATAATTCTTGCATTCTTGCAGGCAGTATAAAGATGGTTTTCACCATTCATCTCTTTGTAGTGTATTACCCACAAGTGCATGCCCCAATTGCTAGCATGTAGAAGTTGAGTGTCTGAAATACCCTTGTTGGCATGAATCTTCCTTAACCAGAGAAGATCTTCTTCTTGATCCTTAGTAGTGAAATAAAACTACTCATAAGGAATCAAGCCATATTTCTTTTTGGACTTCTTGGTTATAGGATCACTATAGTAAGCAACATCCATCGTCTTGATTAAATCAGGCTCTTGCTTCATCTTCTTGCTGATGGAAGTTCATTTTACCAAAATTTCTAAGTTCAACAATTTAATAACAATGTTCCTTGGGTAGGGAGGAGGATCCCTTTCTTTTCTTGCAACTTTCAATTCAATCCAAGTGTACATTTGATTCAGTACAGCAGTTGGAAAGAAATCATTGGCCAAAAGATCTTCCAGCTTTATGATCCAGCAACCATGGAGGTTTCTGATCACGTTCTAAGTGGTTTCCTCATTGCTGGTCTTTGTGTAATCAATGACAGTGCCAATGGAAATGTTAGCTTTTCTAATTTCTTCGTGTCTTTGCTTTTTTCTTCTTGACTTAGTGATGAGTCGTTTTTTCAACAATTAAATTTGTTTAATAGCCAAAGAACACTTATCACTACACAAACTAGAGTGCAATGGCAAGTTGTCCCCGAGTGTCGTTCTCTCGGAACCTAACGTGGCTTTGTTTGAGGTTTTTGTAAGATAATTCAGTCAACTAGTTCAAGTGGTTTTGAGAAAATTGTTTTGCACAAAAGCAAGCAAGAAATCAGATTGATGTAATCAAGTTTAGAAAACGGTCGGTGGTAGAAATCAAATACACATTCATGGACTACGAATATGCTCACAAGTTCGATGCGTAAAACCTTCGACTAAGTCGGCTAAGCAACCTGTCTAGGTAACTTTCAAGACACACGTCATAAAAGACCACTATCAATACTTTAGAGGTGCTTGTCACGGACACCATTTATCTAGCATGCTGCAAATCACTAACATACAATCCTATAGCTTTCATTGACCACGAGCTTGTCACATACTCTATTCGAATATATTTTATAGGCAACTACGAATCATATGAAGTAATTTGCAGCAAGATTGAATCACAATCTCATGTAAGCATAAACGTAATCCACAGCATGCATATTCTACATTCTACCACCAACAGAAGGAGTTTAGCTACTCATATTCATCAACATAGACATTAAATCATATGAATCACAATCAGAATACATCAAATCAAACTACTAGACAAGAGATAATGATACAATGTTACCTCCAAAGCTGTCACTAATCGATGGTTATTGATGAAAACCTCTCCGTAGATGAAACAAAGGATGAATTCTATGCCAAATCCTTCAATCCAAAGCTAAAATACAATATAAATCTGAGTTTCTCTGAAATTGGGGCTTAGAAGCTCTCCCAGAATGTTTACCAATGTCAAAAGTTTTGTAAAGTAACTGAAAATCTGTGTCTTGAAGGTGAAATCCGAAAACGTAACTACTGCCAAGAGCTCCGCTTTGGAGCTGCCAAGCGGAGCGCTTCGCTTGGGGGAAGCCAAGCGAAGCGCTTGGCTGCTGTTCCGGAATCCTTGGCTACTGAAAATTGAAGCGCCCCGCTTCACTTCCTCCAAGCGCTTAGCTTGGTTCCTGGGCAGAATTTTGTCTTGAAACTCAATCTTTTGCCCACAACCGGCCCTCGGGTGCCTTAGACTCGTCCTTCTCAACACTTATTGATGCTCAAACACTCACGAACAAAGCCATGGAGATCAAGGAACTTCAACGGGGCCATTTTCCATCAAAAAAGCTCGTTTTTAGCTCCAAAAATGCCATTTTGTTCCTAAGTGCCTGAAAATGCAGAAAACACAAAACGTGACACTATTCTACAAAACTAACCAAAAACTAAGCAAAAATATAGCAAAAGAAGGTAAAAAAGACAAGATGAACGTGTCAAAAATACGTTCATCAATCTACCCAAACCAAACCCTTGCTTGTCCACAAGCAACAAACTAATCTAAATGCAACACAAAAAGGAGTCTGATGCCAAGTAAAGTGAACTAATCTATTGAATCTACCAAGTGTTTATAAATAAGACAATATGAGCATGACATGCAAGTAGGTTGAAGAATGCCTCGATTGTTAATATACACATTCTCATGTGCACTTTGTTAAACAAAGGAGTCTCTCGTAACATCCTCTACCTGGACCTGGTCAGTGACGACACAATGATGCATATTATCATACTACAATTGGCCCGTGCAACTGAGGGCTAACTACTGTTCACCAAGCGAGACTTTTCCTCAAGAAAGTGCGAACCAATACTGGCTCTCATCAAACGAAGGAGGGTTCCCTAAAAAGATAACACTCCCTTATTCTACCCAGACTCTCAAAGAATGAGTCTCTTTCAACCACTTCTTGAATGGCAAGACGAGGGTGGTCAAGAACAGGCCTTGGACAAAGGCGACACGAAACAAAAGATAGAATTTACAACTCGATAACTTCACAAGAACAAATATTTACATGACACTTGACACTTTACAAGGCTGCTTTTTGGCTTGCAACGATCCTTCTTTTGTTTTTTTGGGTCTTATTCTTTATTCTTTTTCTTTTTGTTTTTTTTTTCTCTTTCTTTTATTTTTCTTTTCTTTTTGTTTCTTTTTTTTTTTTTATGTATGGGGGCAAGCAGCAACACTAAGTGACAAAAACACCTCCCCAAACCTATTCGAGAGAATAGGTTTGAGCACAAAGACGAAAAGAAAAAGGACAAACTTTACAAGACGCCTCCCCAAACCTATTCGCAAGAATAGGTTGGGACACGAAACAAAAAGAAAAAGGAAAATTTTACAATGACTCAAAGATGAAAAACAAGTAAAACGAAGCAACCCCCTCCCCAAAACCTATTCGATAGAATAGGTTTAACACAATGAATCACACACCTGACACTACCTCCTTCCTAGGAATTTGGCAATCTCTAATCGAGGTGAAGAACTTGTCGCCTGTTACGTACATATTACACGGGTTACAACCATAGATTCTAACATGCATCATTTTATAAGGTCATCGTGAACCGCAGTAGAAGAAACGCCACTCGAGGTGGTGTCGAGACTACTAAGCTTAACTAGTGCACATGTGAATGTGACAAACCAAGCGAGACAAGCCTCAAACTACTTGCAAAGTGATGCAACATATGATCAATGGTCATAAACACTTAGTCTACTCAATAAAAAAGTTCGAAAAAACTTGGCAATAGACTCCACACAACGACTAATCTAAGGATGATATGCATGCAAAAATTTTAAAAACACGACAAATCACAAGAACTTGAGTTAATAACAGGCATACACGAACTAAATAAGCACATAGTACTGAAAATCCAATGACCCCTCCCCAAACCTAAACTTTTGCTCGTCCTCGAGCAAAGAAAAGTTGATTAGAAAGGAAAAATTGGATTGAAAGTATACTTCCCTGAGATAAAGGTTCGTGTCCAACTCCTATAATTGAGTAGTACCTGAAAGCACTCAAGAAACAAGTGAAAACGGGGGTCCAAGGTGGGAGAAAAAGCGAGAAAGTATTGAATTCTGGAGTTGGGGCCCAAGCGGACCGCTTGGAGGGATCCAAGCGGAGCGCTTATCAAGCGGCTCGCTTGGCCCCATCCAAGCGCTTCGCGTGGAATTCCAGTAGTTTTTGAAAACTACTGGAATTCCAAGCGGGCCGCTTGGTAGGAACCAAGCGAAGCGCTTGGGACAAGCGCTCCGCTTGGATTTTCAGTGATTTTGTAGAAATCACCGATTTTCCAAGCGAAGCGCTTGGTGTTCCCATGCGGTCCACTTGACCGGAACACCAGAATTCATCACTTTTTCACTCTTTCTTCTAACCTTTGGACCAAGACGAATGCAAACTAATGTAAAGCAAGAAAACTAACTAAATGCAAAACACTTTACCACCTAGGGTTGCTTCCTGAGAAGCGCCTTTGTTTACATGTCGTTGGCTCGACTCTTCAAGGCTCAATTGGGGTTGAATTCATATTGGGTACTAGACTTCCCCATCAATGCCCTCTTCAATCGGTGAAATCCCTGCACATTTGAACGAAGAAATAGAGGACCAAAGTATCCTAATAGTTTGTTAGTGCAAGTCTTATCAACACATGAATTAACAATGGCTTGCAACGTGTGTCGCTTGTCATCTACCTCAAAACTGCATGTACGACGGTACATGTCAATCACCATGTGTACCTTATTGATAAATGCTCTTCCCAAAAGGACCACATCCTTAAGCTTCGCTTCCGAAGTTGGCATAACTATGAAGCTCATCTTCACCTAACTCCGGCAACTCTCACAACCAAGTCCTCGAGAACTCCCAAAGGTCTCCTCATGGACCCGTCAGCAAGTTGAATCATAACTTTCATTGGCTTCAAACCAGTCAACCGGGACTCTTCATACACGTTCATCGGCAAAATATTGACTCCAGCTCCCGTGTCCAGTGTAGCTAATATACCATCCTTCGTGCCAAGACCGATTTCCACATCGAAGCTCTCAAGTGCGGGTACTTCCACCATCTCATTTTCAGACGATGAGCTTTCTTCTTCAATATGCGAAGCTTCTTCCTCAACCATAGAGGACATAGGATCCTCGTTAGCAACGCAAGGCTCAGAGATTTTCTTGCTATTTGGCACCTCTACTTGTGCTCCTCCTTTTGTGACCGTGATCTCAACTGGAATATCAGTCACTACCGTGATGGCCATAGCTCTCTCAGTATTACCCAAAAGCTTCTCTTGCTCACGACTAGCTCCTCTATCAATGAGCTCTTACAACTTCTTGTTAAGAGAAGAAGTACTAGCCTCCAAGTTCTCAAACCGCTTCTCGTTCATAGCCTGATTCTTGTAATAAGATTCCATAAACTTGTCGGTCTTTTCTACCAAGCTTTGCACCATGGCGAGCAAAGAAGATGGAGCATATTCGGGTACCCTGTAGTTTACCTCAGCATGTTGACGTTGATTGGCGGATCCTTGCTCATAGTGATCACCACGACCCACTTTCTCTTCAAAAGACGCTATGGGTTCTTCTCTAGGTTCCTTTGAAAGAACCTTGGCTCTTATATTCCGGTTCTGAGAATTCCGGTACATTATATCCAACTTAGCTTGAGCTTGACTCGGAAACAACTCTCCCATGCTTCCTCCACAAATGCTATCCACTTGTGCTTGAATTCCCGGATGCAAACCATTATAGAAGAATTGGATGAGCTGACCTCTATCGAAGCCATGATGTGGGCACCGATATTGCAACCCCTTAAACCGATCATAAGCCTCATGGAAGGCTTCATCATACTTCTTCTCAAAAGTGTTCATTTGTCTCTTCATATCCATAGTCTTGGAAGCGGGATAATACCGATCCATAAATTTTTCAAACACTTGAGCCCATGTGGTCAAAGATCCAGCTTCTAAAGATCTCAACCAAGCCTTCGCTCTATCCCCGACTCCCATAGCGAAAACCTTCATCCGGAAATCATCATCAGTAATTCCAGCATCCGGTCTAGGCAAGTAGAGCACGAAATTCTCTAAGTCATTCAAATACCCAATGACATCCTCATTGTCCATGCCATAGAACTTGGGTATTTGCTGGAACATGTGACCTTTAAGTTCCAGATTCCTTGTTGCATCATTGAGAACAACAGCTGGACCACTAGGCCCAACCGTAACGTTTGAAATCAACTTCAATGGTTTCTTAGCCATCTTGCTTGAAATTCTAGTGTAATCAACAAAACACTCAGACAAGGATTAGTTCCCGTTAGTGTCGCAAAAACTTTCACACAATTCAACCAAGAAAGAAATAGGGAAGGGAAGAGATGTTGGCTGAAAAATCAAAACAAAAACACCAACCAAAGGAGTTAAGTCCCCGGCAACGACGCCAAATTGATGAGTCGTTTTTTCACCAATTAAATTTGTTTAATAGCCAAAGAACACTTATCACTACACAAACTAGAGTGCAATGGCAAGTTGTCCCCGAGTGTCGTTCTCTTTAACGTGGCTTTGTTTGAGGTTTTTGTAAGCTAATTCAGTCAACTAGTTCAAGTGGTTTTGAGAAAATTGTTTTGCACAAAAGCAAGCAAGAAATCAGATTGATGTACTCAAGTTTGGAAAACGGTCGGTGGTAGAAATCATATACACATGCATGAACTACGAATATGCCCACAAGTTCGGTGCGTAAACACTTCGACTAAGTCTGCTAAGCAACCTGTCTAGGTAACTTTCAAGACACACGTCATAAAAGACCACTATCAATACTTTAGAGGTGCTTGTCACGGACACCATTTATCTAGCATGCTTCAAATCACTAACATACAATCCTATAGCTTTCATTGACCACGAGTTTGTCACATACTCTATTCGAATATATTTTATAGGCAACTACGAATCATATGAAGTAATTGGCAGCAAGATTGAATCACAATCTCATGTAAGCATAAACGTAATCCATAGCATGCATATTCTACATTCTACCACCAACACAAGGCGTTTAGCTACACATATTCATCAACATAGATATTAAATCATATGAATAACAATCATAATACATCAAGTCAAACTACTAGACATGAGATAATGATACAATGTTACCACCAAAGCTGTCACTAATCGGTGGGTATTGATGAAAACCTCTCCGTAGATGAAATAAAGGATGAATTCTATGCCAAATCCTTCAATCAAAAGCTAAAATACAATATAAATATGAGTTTCTCTGAAATTGGGGCTTAGAAGCTCTCCCAGAATGTTTGCCAATGTCAAAACTTTTCTAAAGTAACTGAAAATCTGTGTCTTGAAGGTGAAATCCGGAAACGTAACTACTGCCAAGCGCTCCGCTTTGGAGTTGCCAAGCGGAGCGCTTCGCTTGGGGGCAGCCAAGCGAAGCGCTTGGCTGCTGTTCTAGAATCCTTGGCTACTGAAAATTGAAGCGCTCCGCTTCACTTCCTTCAAGCGCTTAGCTTGGTTCCTGGGCAGAATTTTGTCTTGAAACACAATCTTTTGCCCACGACCGGCCCTCGGGTGCCTTGGACTCGTCCTTCTCAACGCTTATTGATGCTCAAACACTCACGAACAAAGCCATGGAGATCAAGGAACTTCAACGGGACCATTTTCCATCATAAAAGCTCGTTTTTAGCTCCAAAAACGCCATTTCGTTCCTAAGTGCCTGAAAATGCAGAAAACACAAAACGTGACACTATTCTACAAAACTAACCAAAAAACTAAGAAAAAATATAACAAAAGAAGGTAAAAAGACAAGATGAACGTGTCAAAAATACGTTCATCACTTAGCATTTTCATGATCTTTTGCTGAAGATCTGGAGTCAGAAGAGAAGATTTTGGATTGGCCAGATGGAGTTAAGGCAGAAAGAGGCTTGGCCCTTATAGCTTGAGCTATTGTTTGGTCATCATCATTGTCATCATCTTCATTCATGTCTTGATGACTTTCAGTGTGATAGAATTCTTGAGTATCAGCAGAAGTTCTTTTCCTTTTAGGATTTGCTGAACTTCTCTCAGAATCTGTTTCAGCTCTTTTCTTAGAACTTTGCTCTATTTCAGCAAGAGGTTCTCTGGGAGGTGGTCCAGACAGCTTTAATGGAGCTTCAGCTTCATAGGGATTGGTTGATTTGTCTCTTGAAGACTTTCTTTTTCTAGAATCCCCCCCTTAGACATGGATTACATCATCGGTCTGTTGTGTAAAGAGAAAAACACATTGCAGTTTTCAGCAATAGTACTTAGGCTGTTGTATTTCAAAATCATGTCTTGCTGATCTGTAGTTAGCTTAGACAATTCTTCTTTAATAAAAGCCAGATTCTCCTCATGTCTGCGCTCATTGTTGACTTTTTCTTCAAGTATAGCCTGAGCCTTTGTCAATGCGCATTTAGCAAGCTTGAGTGCCTGACTGACATCATCTTCATAGCTTTTGTGATGTAGACTTATGTCTTTTTGAGCTATGGTAAGTGTAGTAGTGCGTCTCAGCACAGTAGTCAGTATTTTGCCAATGTCGAGTGGACTCTCAGCAAGAAGGCATCATCCTCTTCTTGGCATGCTTTGTGAACAACCATTAGTGCTCTTATTCTAGGAGTAAACTCCTCAATATTTGGGAACGGCACTAGAGAGGGAGTAAGTGAGTGACCATTGATTTCAGTGGCGATCTGATCACCGTTTCTCAGCAAGCGACTTCTCTCCATATCTCCTTCATCATTAATGAGAGGTGGTGGAGGAATTTCTACCACTTTGGGTTCAGCTTTCTTTGACTTTTCTTCGTCATTTGCTGAGAAGTTAGATAGATCTTCTTCTTCGTCAGATTCATCAAGGCCAGCAACCTTGATACCTAAATCCTTAGCTTCAGTCACTTCTGGTTGAGTGGTTGCTGAAGGCAACTCTTTGGACTCAACAACTGGAGTTTCACTAGTAGAAAGTGGAAGGGAGGAGACTACCTTGTTGTTCACTCCTGAAGATTGAGCAATATCAAGATTTTTAGTGTGTCTGTCATGAATCTGTAGACTATTCTGTAATGCTCTTTGGTAATCTTCATCTTCATCTTCTCCAAGGTTTGAATCAGTGACCTTAGCTTCAAGTGATGCTAACTCGGCATCAGAAAGCTTAGCTTTCTGGCATACTCTTCTTCAGTCTCTATCGTATCCGATCAAAAACTTTATTTCGATTATATCATTTATATATCATTAACCATTTCTTAACCATTTTTTTTAGGAGACAAAATTTATGAAAAATCAAAGTCGGGGTCAAAAAAACTCTATGGTTTTACTTCCTTTTATTAAGAAAGAATTAAAGGGCGATTATGGGATGAGTCAGCAACTTGTTCAGTTGCTGGAGTACTTTTCTCAACAGGAGTGGGAGTAGATTCTTGTTGCTGACTGGGAGGTTGTTCAGCTTGCTGATTTTCAGTATTGTCTTGATTTTCATGATCAACAACTGCCAACTTTACTCCGCCGGCATCCGGACTAGGACCTTGATTATCATCATCATCGTCCTTGTTGTCCTTAGAATCTTGGGCTTCATCATCACTGGTATCTTTAAGGATATTTTCATTCTCTTCTTCTTCATCATCATCCGTCAGTATGACCAACTCCAGATGTTTGTACTTTGCAACACTTGTAACTTCCTCTTCCTCATTGATTTTGTGAGGATCAGCCACCACGGGTACAAAGGAACCCTTGACCAGCTTGTTCAGCTGGAGAGGCACTCTTGAACTTCGCTTTCATATTCTCTCTGATTGTTGCAATCAGATTTGAATTTATTTGCTGAGACTATGAGAGTTCTTCAGGAAGTATTGAGTGTACAAACGTCTCAAGTTGGAATAGAGAGTTTCTCTTCTTTTCATTGGATAGATGGATGTGAAGATCTGAAAATTCCATCCTTCTGTATCTTTGCCAGTTGCTGACAGACTTAGCAACTCTGGTCAAAGTGTTTCTTTTGAAGTTTGAGTATAGTTCTTTGGAACTAACTTCAAGAGCTTCCGTGATGTGAACCACTTCATCATTCTCCTTTTGAGCCTGAATAAGAGTATTGTTATTGTCAGGAAAGTTTTGAAAAATAGTTTTAGAGTCTAAAACTGTAACATGAATTACCTTCTGACTTTCAGCAAGCTCATGTTGCACACTGAGTTGTGCGGGAACTATTTCCATTGCTTCAGGAGCTGTAGAAGCATCCTTGAATTGTTTATCTTGAAATAACTCTTTGTTAGATACAAGTACTAAGTTTTCAAACTTAGTAAAAGTACCAAAATTTTCATCTACCTGCTGAACAGGAGTTGTGGATTCTGGTGCAGACGTTTCAGCAATATTATGACTTATATCTTGAGAAGTCTGTAAAGAAAAGATCATATTAGCTAAAGATAAAGTTTCAGATAGTGAAGTTTTGCTTATATCTGAGTTAACTTCCTGCTGAAGAAGGGCAGGTGGTGACTCAATCCTTTCAACATTGATAGCATCTTCATTATCTGGGACTTGTTCTTCAACAGACTTCTTCTCTTGCTCTATTTGAGAAGGTTGTGCAGATTCAACAATCTCCCTTGTCTCTAAATTGACAAGTTGAGCAGAGATATCTAGACCTTTAAGTTCACTACTTGTCATGAACAGGTCTACTGACTTATTGGAGTTGTCATCAATCTCCATGTTCATTTGCTGGCTTAGGTCAGTCAGCATCAGTTGGACTTTGTCAATAGAAGTTATTGGTGAACTTGGTCTAATATTCTCAGCATCATGAGATGCGTCGTCGAACAATGTCTCTTGTTTTGTTTCAGCAACCTCTGGGACTTGTTGCTGACTCGGAGGTTGTTCAGCTTGCTGATTTTAAGTATTGTCTTGATTTTCATGATCAACAACTGCCAGCTTTACTCCGCCGACATCCGGACTAGGACCTTGATTATCATCATCATCTTCCTTGCTGTCCTTAGAATCTTGGGCTTCATCATCACTGGTATCTTTAAGGATATTTTCATTCTCTTCTTCTTCATCATCATCCGTCAGTATGACCAACTCTAGATGTTTGTACTTTGCAGCACTTGTAACTTCCTCTTCCTCATTGATTTTGTGGGCATCAGCCACCACGGGTACAAAGGAACCCTTGAACAGCTTGTTCAGTGATGTAACCAAGTTCGTCAGACTCAATTAATCAAAAAAATTTGTTATTTAGCCAAAGGCAATTCACAACTACAACGAAAACCGTAGTGTAGCAGTAGAATGACCTCGAGTGTCGTTCTCTAAGGACTATAACTAGCTTTATCTATTTAACTAAAGAATATAAAAACAGCAGACGGTATAGCAAAGGTTTTTCTAACAGACAATGGAGATTGGTGATAGTATGGTCCTTCAAAGCATAACGGGTTAATAATCATGCCTAAATTCCTCGGTTTTGCATGGAGATCTTTGATCAATCAATTGTCCAGTTGTAATTATCAAACACTACGAAGATAAATAGATAGGTCAAAAGACTATTAAATTGTCCAATTGTGTTCCGTAATTATTCAACACTACGAAGATATAGATATGCTAGTCTAATGAATTGTCCAATTGTGCATAATAATTAATCAACATACGAAGATATAGATTCCGCCTGATCAAAGAAATAAAGCAATAACACGGAGTATAATGCGCGATATAGCCATTAGCATGATTATCAACCCTCGCTAAGAATTCACATACTATCGAACAACTATAAGTTTAGCTACTCGTAATTGTCATGCAATCAATAGAAATCATAGAAGAAAACATATTGAAAGATATATAAAAATAAGTAGAAAAACTGTAAGATACAATGTTACCGAAGGTTGTCAGTCTCCGAAGAATCGTGATCTTACAAGCTCCAAACTGCTATGAAAAAGTGTCTCCTAAGCTACGAACCCCCAGAACAGGCTCTGGGAAGTTCCTACCTAAAAGTACAGAGAAAGGTGAGAGAATAGGTCTGGAAAAGTATGAATTTCGGAGAAAAACAGAGCAACTATATATAGGCTTCGAATTTGTGTGGGGCGAAGGGCCCCACACACCGGGCGATTCGCCTGGTGTGGGGCGATTCGCCCCACGTCCTAGGCGATTCGCCCGGGAGTAAAATTCCGGAATTTCCGCGTTTTCGATGCGTTTTTGGATTTCTTCCCCTTTTCGGACTCGGTTTCTAACTTCTAGTGGCCTTCTAATCTCCAGATTCGACCCCTCGACTCCAAATCCTATCCTGAAACCTTCAGATACTCCAAATAGGCTTCTGGAACACCAATTCCGTGTCAACTTCAATATAATTGCCCTGAAATCCTCGTTTTTCAACCAAAACCTGTAAAATAAAAACTAAAGGGAAACGTGACACTTTCACTAAAATATAGCTAAATTATCATAGAGGATAGCTAAAATAGGTGAAAAAGACTCGAATGAAAGTGTAAAATACACATTCATCAAACTCCCCAAACCGAACCTTTGCTTGTCCTCAAGCAACTAAACTGGACTCTAATGCAAAAAACAATGCAAGACACAAAATGGAGTCTCATGCCAAATAAAATGAACTAATCTACTGAATCTATCAAAAAACATATGAACAAAAACCATATAAATCAAAGAATGAATATAGGTTGGAGAATACCTCGATTGACTTATACACATCCACATAAGCACTTAAGTCAAGACAAGATAGTCTCTCGTAACATTCTCTACCTGGACCTAGTCAGTGATGACGTAATGAAGCATGCTAAGATACGAATGGTTGTCCCGTGCCTATGAAACTGAGGACTTACTGCTGTTCACCAAGTTTAAGACTTTCCCTCAAAGAGGTCGAACCAGTACTGGCTCCATCAAACGAAGGAGGGTTCCCTATAAAAGATAACACTCCCCTATTCTACCCATCTCTCAAGTAAAGTCTTAAGCTATTCACCACTTCCTGAATGGCAGGACGAGGGTGGTCTAGAACAGATGACACTCAAAAACAAAAGACAAAAATAGAAAATTACAACACGATTACGAGCATTACAAAAAATGGAAAATGAGACACAACACTTTCCTAAACTGCTATTTGGCTTTCTTTTTTGGACCCTTCTTTGCTTTTGGGGTCTTTTCTCTTTTTTTTCTTTTTTTTTCTTTCCAGTTTCATTTTTTCTTTTGTTTCTGGAATTTTTTCTTTCTTTTTTTCGATTTTTTTTAGCCAGCAGTAGCATAACAAAAAGAGAAACAAAATGACTCACAATGACTTCCCCAAACCTATTCGAAAGAATAGGTTGGTGTACAAAATCTACGAGAAAGGAAAAATAAACTCACAATACGGAAATGAAAAACGAAAAACAAGTCTAATGATGGTGTAACCCCCTCCCCAAACCTATTCGGAAGAATAGGTTATAAACAAAGGATGACACAACCTCACACTACCTCCTTCCTAGGCATTTAGCAATCTCAAAGCATGGTGAAGACTTGTTGCCTCTTAGGTACATAATTACTCGGGAAAACAACCATAAGACCCTAACATGCATCATCCTATTATAAAGGCCTTCGTGAACCGCAGTAGAGAAAACACCACTAAGTGATGTCGAGACTACCAAGCTTAACTAAGAGCAATACATAAATGTGACAAGCCAAGCGAGAAAAATCTCAAACAAATTCATAGAGATGAAGCATACGATTAATGGCATAGTTAGTTAATCTACCCAATAAAAAAGTCAAAAAATTCGGCAATAAACTCCATATAAAACATGCAAGACTATCCTAGGACGAATGTAGTGAATGCAACCTAAAAAACTAAGAAAGCGGTAAACGTGCAAATGCAAATGCAGACGGATAAAACATGCAAGGTACTATACTCATCCTACCAATGTCAAGCTCCAAACTAACAACACTAGATCACTTAAATCCCATCCCCCCTCATGAAATTAACGCTAGTCCCTAGCAGTAAGAAAATGAGGAAATAAGATGTGATAGTAGATGTTACCGCATGGTTTGGCCTCGGTCGGCTGAGTATGCTGCTTGTGAGTTATTGGGACTGCTCTGGGAGCCTTATAGGGTGTCAGGTCTTCTGGTATGCGCGGTAGTTCCATTCATAGGCCGGATAGGTACAACTCCTCCATCTGTATCATCATTGTCCCTATTGTCTTCATTGTCACTACTGTCACGCACATCCTCACTAGTAGAGTTGCAGTGTCGAAGAGAATCTTCAAGATTGGCCGCCTCTGTTATGGAATCTTCCACCCGGTATCTCTCCAATAGGTTGTGAACTGTTGAAGGGGAAAGGGCAGTGGTATCAGAGCCTCCTTCTCCAATGTTTTACACCCCGTGGAGGTTACAGCGAGCTGCTCGGGTATTTAGAGGTTGTCTTCCATTTTTTCCTATGTCGACCACATTCCCTACGGTTGATCCGACCGATGTCTATATGATGCTCCCTTTAGAGGTAGTCAAGGGGTACCCCTAAGAGGGGCCGGGCACCCATGTCATTATGTTTTGGAACCAAGCTAGCGCTTCAGAACCATCTAGCAACTGCGAATTCAAGATTGAATCCGTCGCGGCAAGATTGTCCAGGTGCCTTCCAGTTCACTCGAACTTTGCATTCCTTGTGATGAATTGCTGACGTAATAATGATTTATGTCCCTTCGGTGGTGCATGAATAGGCATAGGAGTCCTTACTCCAGGTGCACTCTAGCTCCTCCTCTTGGATAATCCACGACGTTGTTGCAAAACCCCTTCGCTCGAACGCACATCTAACGAGGTCACTCTTCTTGACATGGTTGTAATCGATCCCCCTCCAATACTTCATAGTAATCATACGGGAATGCTCCTCTCCCTTGGCATGGTTCCTACAAAGAACAGTTAGTACCTCGTATGACACAAACTGACTCATGCATATGCTAGTGTAAGAACGAAACACACAAGTGATAAAATCAACAGTCGAGCTCCCCAAACCTTATATGTCTAGCCTAACTTCTTCAACATGCAACATACCAATGTAACTACTACATGTAATACATCACATTATGCTCTTGCTAGACAACCAATAACCTAGATAACAAGGCTCAATTCATACCATAGTAGCGAAAAATTCTAGCATCATAAATCCTCATACTCAACAATTAAGCATTCTATCATCAAATCCATCATCATTACATCAATAAACACAATCATATGCAAGAAATCAAAGATAAAGATATATTACATAACAAGATATACCATCTAGTAGCAAAATTCCAAAATCAACAATCCAAGCATAATTAAGCATGCAATTGATAGTAAATAACGCTTCTAATCACACAAACAACCTACCCATGCATCAAATAAGCATAATTGAACCTCAAATTAGAAAACCCCCAAATTTGAAAATTAGGGTTCATAAGAAGATACCTCAGATCTGAAAAACTAATGCACTAGGGCGAAATCTGTTCGGATGAAAAGATAGATCACGTAATAGGCTTCGATTGAAGCTAAAGAACACTAAATTTGGTGAAGAAATGAAGAAGTTATGAAGTTTTGAAGTTATTTTCGCAATTCTCGGTTTTTTGGGGAGAAGAAGGTGGAGAGAATGAAGAAAATGAGCTGAAGGGGAAAGAAGCTGCGTTTTTATCTTACTGGGATCGTGGGGCGAGTCGCCCCCGGTGCGGGGCGAGTCGCCCCACACGGGGCGATTCGCCCCCCGCTCCCCGATGTGGGGAGACGTTCGTTTCGACAAAAATGCGGTTTTTAATCCCCGAAACCAATTTTTTTCATAAAACCACTCGAAAAATCTCACTCAAACATAACATAAGCACATACGACACAGAGATGAACAAATTCACATATGAGAAGCAAATTGTTCAAGAATGAATGCATGCAAAAAAGCAGTAAAGAAAGCGATAAAAACCCCGGGTTGCCTCCCGGATAGCCTCATTGTTTAAAGTCTTTGACTCGACTCCTGTCTGCGCCTAGCTCTTCTTCTTGAGGGTATTAGTCTTCCACTTCATGGATCTCTTCCTCATGCCTCAAACCTGTGAATAAGAAAGAATATAGGCTGCAAGACCATAGTAGTGAGTAGTGTAAGAAATATCGGGCAGATCAGGTGGATCAGATATGGCTTGCAACACGTGTTGCTTGCCATCCACTTCAATAGTGCAAGTTCTTTGGTAGATGTCCATCATGGATCGTAGCTTAGTCAAGAACGTTCGCCCCAAGAGAATGACATCCCCCGTCCCAGGTGCAGATGCTGGCATAACTACAAAATTGGTGTATACAGAAGCTTCTCCAATCTTGACCAACACATTTTCACAACGCCTTCGGGTCTCACAAAGGATCCATCTGCCAGTTGCAAAATAGCCCTATGGTCAGATAGTTTTCCAAGGCTACTCTTCTCAAACACATTCAAAGGGAGCACGTTAGAGTAGGATCCCGTGTCTAGTGTGGCACGGACATCTTCAAGCTCACCAATCCTGACCTTAACATCGAAGCTTTTAGGGAGTGGCTCAGGATCCTCTTGCTCCTCTTCACTCTCGTCAGAACCAAGGTCCTTCTCTTCTTCCTTAGCCTGTGGAGGTTCTTCCTTCTTGCAACACTCGCACTTAGCAACCTTCTTGATGGTGATTTTGACAGGTAGATCATCAGCCAATGTAATGGAATTTGACTTTTCAGTGTTGCTAGGCAGTTTGCCGTGTTCCCTACTTGCTCCTCGGTCGATCAATTCTTGCATCTTTTGATGGGCAAGCCTAGTGCTTTCTTCCAACTTATCAAGCCTTGCCCTAGTCTTCTCAGAATCTTCTTCATAACGTTTGAGAAAGCTTTGGGTGTGATCAACCATCTTTTGCAAGTTCTCCATAAGTTGAGCCGACTTTGACTTCGGTGGCTCTTTCGGAGCGGGGTTTTCGCAGTGGTCATTACCATAGTTAAGCCTACTACGGTCTTGGTTAGGGCCATAAGTTTGGCTAGCCGGTGCATATCCTTGATTGTTTCGGAATCCCCTTCTCCAAAATCCACCTCGAGAATTCCTACCGTCTTGTCCGTAGCTAGCTTCTTGAGTACCAAACTCCGTAGCAAAGGCTTCTTCTTCACCTCCTCGAGCCCAGTTGCCATCATCATACGCAATCTCCTATCTACACATATGAGCCCCATGCCCATAGTTCTTGCATATTCGGCATACTTCGTTCGAAACAGTTGTTCCAGTGGCGCTCTTGAGGACTTGCTTCAATTCGTTGGTAAAACACTCGAATTGATCCCCATTCCCCCTATACATAGGGGCTTCTTGAGTTGGTAGAGCTTCAGGTCCACGTCTCCTAACCATTGCCCTTGGGTCCTTGAACGGTGAACCCTTAGCAAGCCTTTCGAAAACTGCCCAGATGGCTTCTGCGGTTTCCTCCCAAATATTGCCTCGGCATTGGAAATCCACCACTTGTTGGTTCTCGAAGGTTAGTCCATTGTAGAAGTGTTGGACTAGGTCAGAAAGCTCAAAACCATGGTGAGGGCACTTGTTCGTGAGATCTTGGAACCTCTCAAACGCGGTGTAGATGGTCTCATCATAGTCCTGCTTGAATCCAGTGATTTGCGCCTTTAGCGCGGTAGTCAAGCTGTGAGGGAAGTATTTTTCCATGAAAGCTGAAAAAACCTTCTCCCAAGTGTCCAGCGAGCCTGCTGGTAGAGAACTCAACCATGACTTGGCTCTGTCGCCAAGTCCCATAGCAAAAACCTTCATCCGCAACTCATCCGTTGTTATTTCAGCTCCGGGTCGTGGGAGTTGATTGACGAAATCATCGATATCGTGCAAGTACCCCATCACATCTTCCCTTGCTAAGCCATAGAACCTCGGAAGTTGTTGGAATGCGTGGTTCTTGATTTCCAGATCTCGGGTTGCAGATGAAAGAACAATCGCCGGTCCCCTCATACGATCCTTGGTGGGTTGAACCCATGCTTTCAGTGGTCAAGCTTCTGCCATTCCGTCGATTTCCTTGAAAAGACTGTGTAGAGACTCAGAGAAATCGGTATCCTCTATTTCCTCTAGCTCACGCCTTTGAAGTAGTCGCCTTCTTTGGTGGTAGACTCTGTCGATCTCAGCAATTGAATCAGCAAGCGGTGTTCCCCTAGATCGTGTATATGGCATACACTATCTGTAACAGACTAGGAAAGCAGTATCCGAGAGAGATTAAAAAGGAAAACTAAAACTACTAGAATTAGGAGTTGAATGCTGAAAATATAAACAAATTAAACAGAAAAAAGGAGTATAGTCCCCGGCAACGGCGCCAATTTGACGTAACCAAGTTCGTCAGACTCAATTAATCAAATAAATTTGTTATTTAGCCAAAGACAATTCACACCTACAACGAAAACCGTAGTGTAGCAGTAGAATGACCTCGAGTGTCGTTCTCTAAGGACTATAACTAGCTTTATCTATTTAACTAAAGAATATAAAAACAGCAGACGGTATAGCAAAGGTTTTTCTAACAGACAATGGAGATTGGTGATAGTATGGTCCTTCAAAGCATAACGGGTTAATAATCATGCGTAAATTCCTCGGTTTTGCATGGAGATCTTTGATCAATCAATTGTCCTATTGTAATTATCAAACACTACGAAGATAAATAGATAGGTCAAAAGACTATTAAATTGTTCAATTGTGTTCCGTAATTATTCAACACTACGAAGATATAGATATGCTAGTCTAATGAATTGTCCAATTGTGCATAATAATTAATCAACATACGAAGATATAGATTCCGCCTGATCAAAGAAATAAAGCAATAACACGGAGTATAATGCGCGATATAGCCATTAGCATGATTATCAACCCTTCGCTAAGAATTCACATACTATCACCAACGATAAGTTTAGCTACTCGTAATTGTCATGCAATCAATAGAAATCATAGAAGAAAACATATTGAAAGATATATAAAAATAAGTAGAAAAACTGTAAGATACAATGTTACCGAAGGTTGTCAGTCTCCGAAGAATCGTGATCTTACAAGCTCCAAACTGCTATGAAAAAGTGTCTCCTAAGCTACGAACCCCCAGAACAGGCTCTGGGAAGTTCCTACCTAAAAGTACAGAGAAAGGTGAGAGAATAGGTCTGGAAAAGTATGAATTTCGGAGAAAAACTGAGCAACTATATATAGGCTTCGAATTTGGGTGGGGCGAAGGGCCCCACACACCGGGAGATTGGCCTGGTGTGGGGCGATTCGCCCCACGTCCCGGGCGATTCGCCCGGGAGTAAAATTCCGGAATTTCCGCGTTTTCGACGCGCTTTTGGATTTCTTCCCCTTTTCGGACTCGGTTTCTGACTTCTAGTAGCCTTCTAATCTCCAGATTCGACCCCTAGACTCCAAATCCTATCCGGAAACCTTCAGATACTCCAAATAGGCTTCTGGAACACCAATTCCTTGTCAACTTCAATATAATTGCCCTGAAATCCTCGTTTTTCAACCAAAACCTGTAAAATAAGAACTAAAGGGAAACGTGACACTATTCTAATAAAAATGCACTAAAATATAGCTAAATTATCATAGAGGATATCTAAAATTGGTGAAAAGGACTCAAATGAAAGTGTAAAATACACATTCATCATTCAGCTGGAGAGGCACTCTTGAACTTCGCTTTCATATTCTCTCTGATTGTTGCAATCAGATTTGAACTTATTTGCTGAGAATATGAGAGTTCTTCAGGAAGTATTGAGTGTACAAACGTCTCGAGTTGGAATAGAGAGTTTCTCTTCTTTTCATTGGATATATGGATGTGAAGATCTGAAAAGTCCATCCTTCTGTATCTTTGCCAGTTGCTGACAGACTTAGCAACTCTGGTCAAAGTGTTTCTTTTGAAGTTTGAGTATAGTTCTTTGGAACTAACTTCAAGAGCTTCCGTGATGTGAACCACTTCATCATTCTCCTTTTGAGCCTGAATAAGAGTATTGTTATTGTAAGGAATGTTTTGGAAAATAGTTTTAGAGTCTAAAACTGTAACATGAATCACCTTCTGACTTTCAGCAAGCTCATGTTGCACACTGAGTTGTGCGGGAACTATTTCCATTGCTTCAGGAGCTGTAGCAGCATCCTTGAATTGTTTATCTTGAAATAACTCTTTGTTAGATACAAGTACTAAGTTTTCAAACTTAGTAAATTTATCAAAATTTTCATCTACCTGCTGAACATGAGTTGTGGATTCTGGTGCAGAAGTTTCAGCAATATTACGACTTGTATCTTGAGAAGTCTGTAAAGAAATGATCATATTAGCTAAAGATAAAGTTTCAGATAGTGAAGTTTTGCTTATATCTGAGTTAACTACCTGCTGAAGAAGGGCAGGTGGTGACTCAGTCCTTTCAACATTGATAGCATCTTCATTATCTGGGACTTGTTCTTCAGCAGACTTCTTCTCTTGCTCTATTTGCGAAGGCTGTGCAGATTCAACAATCTTCTTTGTCTCTGAATTGACAAGTTGAGCAGAGACATCTAGACCTTTAAGTTCACTACTTGTCATGAACAGGTCTACTGACTTATTGGAGTTGTCATCAATCTCCATGTTCATTTGCTGGCTTAGGTCAGTCAGCACCAATTGGACTTTGTCAATAGAAGTTATTGGTGAACTTGCTCTAATATTCTCAGCATCATGAGATGCGTCGTCGAACAATGTCTCTTGTTGTGTTTCAGCAACCTCTAGGACTTGAACCATTGCAGTCTCAGCAACTGGTCTTCAGCAATTGCAGCTTCAGCAATTTCTCGGACTTGACTAGTTGCTATTTCAGCAATTGTTTTTTTTGTTGCTTTGCTGGCAACATTTTCAGCAAGAGCAGCTTTTCTTAAGTCTGCAGCAATGTTTATTGCTGGTTCCAGAGTGTTGTCATCAAGATTATCTACTATGTAGACATCTTCTAATCTTTCTAAGGCAAGATTTTCATTTCCACTGCCTTGTGGTCTTGCTCCAGTAGATGGATCCTAGTTAATTGGATTTGTGAAGGCTTCAGCAAACACTTCAGCAACATCTACTACAGTGGTTTGTGTTTCAGCAACCACTGGAATGTCATCATCTTGAATGACATGGACAACCGGAACGGGCTTTCTTGTTGTTGTTTTCTTTCTTGGGAAAGTGGTCTTTGTCCTTGACTTTTTTCAAAATAGGATCAACTGATGAAGCTGCAGTCTGAGTATCATCATCATCTTTCCTCTTTTTCTTCGATGTTTTGCTGGGTGCAGTAGTGTCAGCAACCACAACAGTATTAGCAGCTGTTGCATTCTCAGCAACATTTGCAGCTATTGTATTCCTAGACTGCTAGTCAGTCTTAGCAACATTTGCAGCTGTTGTATTCCTAGTCTGGTTATCAGTCTCAACAACATTTGCAGATGTTGATAGTGTATATGTCCTAGAGACAGTCCTTATTAAGGGCATGCAGCCCTTATAGAGGGCATATATGTACTATTACACAGGTCAACGTAATATAATATATGTTTGTTGTTTGACTATTTAGTATCGCTTTCATATTTATATTACACCAGGCATGCAGCATGTCATATCTCTATTTCTGTCTGTATTGATATTAAACATGTCCCCTCGGATAGATGACCGATCACACAGATACTGGGAGCTATTTGAGTTATCATCTATCCCAAACTCTCCCTAGTCGAGGTTCATCTCGGATGTAGGGGTCTGAATGAACCAACTGAGACTAGTATACGTGGAGGTTATACTTGTTGGAGCAAGTGTGAGCCGATCCCACGGCCACGGAACGGATTGTTGGACAATCAAGAAACGTTCCCATAACTGCGCATAGTTGTTCGAAGGATGATTACCGAACAATGGAAGTACCCACCGGACACTCCCATCGATGTATACTCTACACCGAAGTGTCTATGGGAACCGGTAAGTTGTCGAAGTGATGCCAGTCGTCCTTTGGACTTACAGGACTTTATCATCACATTTGTTGCCACATATCCTTGGTGGACCCATCGATGTCAGCTCTGAATAAGCAGTTGACCTAAGACACGGTCCAGGATTATGGCTACATACAAATGGGGATGATAAGTGTTTTTGTGAAGGATTCATCTCTCATGTGTAGCACAGGAGAGTACTGCTCATAGTCTTCATAGTTGTGTTGGTAAAGTCACTGGCCAGTGCATCGATATATTATGATGGTCATAAGTATATCTTCATAACCAAACAACTTCCGGAGACGCCCGTGGATGTATTATTGGGATAGACACATCATCGATCCTAGATGCATTCGAGTCAGTCAGATGAAGGGACGTTACCATCGCCGCGTTGAGCGCAACAGGCTTCGCAACGAAAGGGTTTGCTTTGAGAAACCTCTCAAACATCCTCATGTATTAATATTGCAAATGGAACCGTCTAGGAATTCCATTTTGCCTAGTCTAGGACTTGCTTAATACAATGACGCCTTATGGGTCACACTATGTGGTGATTCAGCTCATCAGAATATCCTTCAAGATGGAATCGCAATTGATTTGGAATTAATTGTGATTGATGGATTATAATTTATTAGGAATTAATTATAATATTTAGTGGCTCAATTAATGATTTGGAATTATTAATTGAATGGCTAATTAATTGTATTTTATGTAAACACAATTAAAAATTATATTTTAGAAATATAATAGAGGTTTGATTTGAAAGGATATGTTAATTTAGAATTAATATATGCACATGGGTAAAATCTACTTGGAGTTCGAATTGCCTTAGAACTATAAGTGGGTCCCAAAATCGGGACCCACCTATTACCCCTGGGAGAGCGCGCGCGCGCGCAGATGGTATAGGGGAAGGAATTCGACTCCTTCCTCTATTAGAAGTCCAAGGGATAAGTTAGATTTTCCTGATTGAGTTTTAATTTGATTGGGAATGAATCTAGACTTGAAATTGGTTTCCTAGTGCGATAAGAATTAGATTCTTATTCCTTTACGAAGTCTAATTGCTTGTGCTTTAGGCTTCTATTGACTACTATATATAGTAGAATATTAGAGAGCTTTTGACACACAGTTCAATAGACATTCATACAGTTGAATACCCAGTTTTCTTAGAGAAAATAAAGCTCTTCCCACTCCTCTATAAGCCACGCGCGCCACCCCTCTTGCCGGAGGAAAACCGCCGCCCCATCTTCTTGGTCACACAAAGAATATCCTAGCATTCTTCCAATTGGCTGTTCATCCGTGGATACCAAGGTTGAGGTTCTAGGAGATGGAAACTAACTCTTATTTTCTTGCAGATAATCAGAGTATTGCAGATATCTTCGACTTCGACGAAGGAGAAGATACACCGGATTATTACGAAGACTTGAAAGCTATGCTTGATTTGGAAGTAAGGTTAGTCTTCTAATTGACATGTTTAAATATATACGGCATATACATAATCAATTAACCTGCATGTTAAGAAATTTTTTGAAATTCCGCTGCGTACCCTAGGGGTAACTCTGACCGTATTTTCTTCCAGTGGTATCGGAGCCAGGTTAATTGATTATGTATATACGTATATATGTTGTATGCTTTTGTAGTTTATGTGGATACAATTGATTCTATGATTAATTCGATTTTCAAAAGTTTTTTTTTTATGTAAATTTAGAATTTATATTTTTTCAAAAAAAAAAAAAAAAATATATATATATATATATATATATATATATATATATATATATATATATATATATATATATATATATATATATATATATATATATATATATATATATATATATATATATATATATATATATATATATATATATGCCTGCGGGCGCAGGCGCACCGCGCCTGCGTACGTAAGCGCCCGTGCGCCGCAGGCACAGTAGGGGACGGGACTAGGTCCCGTCTCGTATTTTAATATATATATATTTTTCGGGTTGGACCCAAATCGAATTTTTGAAAATTTTGAGGATTGAATTTTATATTTGGAATATAAATATGATTTAATTGTAATTTTTTCTAACTAGAGGGGTTAAATTTAATTAGTATAAAGTTAAAGGGCTTATTTGTAATTTATCAATTTATTGTTTATTGCAAATTAGTCCTTCTACTTTTGAATTTTAGATTTAACACCTCCAATGTTTCAAAAATTACAATTAAGTCCTTCGGGTTTTCGAAAATTGCTAACTGGTCAATAGAATTTTCGATTTTTCAATCTAGTCCAAATTTTCAATTATTTCATAGAGATTATAAGTATGGGATTATAATTTTCATAATGAGATTATGAAGTCATTTGGCATCCACATAGGCTACTACTTGTTTTGTTTTCTCGATATGCTATTGTTTGACAATGCATGTTTAAATACCATGTATTTTACTTTCCGTTCGACCGCTATGCATGCGAGGGTAGGCGGCGCCCTCTTATATGTCGGACCGCATATTTTATGTATGGGTAGGCGGCACCCATTATGTGCTTGACCGCGTTTAGAACTAGAATGGATAGGCGGCATCCATTACGTGTAGACCGCTCATGCATGATGGGTAGGCGGCGCCCTTATTTGTCTGTAAATGACTGATAACAACCCTCAAGCTACAAGCCCCAACCAATATAAGTGCAGAAATATATATATGTATGTATTTCTGAGATGCTTTCCATAGGGTGCTTTAATTCTGAACTTTCATTGCGTTTTCTTGTATTGGCGACCTCGTCTTACAGACTCGCAGTGATCGTCAGATTTGAGTAAGCCTATGGTTATAACTTACTGCATATTGTATCTAGAGACCTCGATAGGTACAATATGTAGAGCATCGGGTTAAATTAGATTTAACACCCAAGAGTTGCGTGACGCAATTGGATAGTCCTACCGGTCATATTATGCTATGCGACCAGCCCCCGTTCAAGTATAGCATAGTATGGATTTGGATCTTGGCCACTACGGTAACTTGTTGGACATTACCCGTATGTTTGTTTTGGGGGCAAGCATATGTGAAAATAGTGGGAGCTAAACAGCTAAAGGACCTTGTTGTTTAGTTATGTTGACTGTGTATTTAGAAATAATATTTCAATAGTTGATTTATTATTTTCGTTCTATACTATTTCTCCTAAGAAGAACCGAAATGGCGAGTATCTCACTCCGTGCTATCATAGAGAATCAAATTTTGACCGGACCAAACTTCCTAGATTGGATCAGCAATATACGTTTGGTGCTGAGGTACGAAAGGATTGAGTACGTCTTGGACGAGGCTAATCCCGTGTGTCCCGAGAATCAGACTGCCGATCAAGTTGCTGATTTGGAATCAAGCCAACAAGGCAAAGTCTGATAAGCATCATGAGGATGCTAGATCCGCGCATTGTATTATGCTGGCTGCAATGAGCAATGAGCTGCAGAGACAACATGATAGCATGTTGCCGTATGAGATGCTGAAGCATCTTGACTCGCTCTTTAAGACGACATCAAGAAGTGTTGAATTTGATTTGATCAAAGAGATACACAGATGCAAGCTCAATGAAGGAGGGAACATGTCTGAACATGTTCTCAAGATGAGAATAAGATCATGGTGATCTTTGTCCTTCAATCATTGCCGAGTTTGTATTCGCAGTTCATCATTAACCACCATGAATGCGAAGGACGTTACACTGCCTGAACTCCATAATCTGCTGAAGACATATGATCAAAATCTTCCTAAGAAGGAAAAATCGATCATGTATGTTGGGCAACCGTCTAACTCAAACCCGAGAAACAAAGGTGCTAAGGGTAAGGCAAAGTCGGGAGCCAAGGCTAACACTTCGAGTGATAGGCCTAAGCGTCTGAACCAGAAAAGGAAGTTCAAGAGGAGCGAAACGGTACACACAGATGAATGTCTTTTCTGTAAGCAGAAAGTGCATTGGAATAAAGATTGCCCTAAGCTAAGGGCAGATCAAGCTAAGAAGCCGCCGGCTTCTAGCTCAGGTATGTTTGTTATTGAAATAAACATGACTACTTTTGACTCCAATGGTTAGGTATTAGATACAGCCTGTGGCTCGCACATTTGTAATAATGTGCAAGGGCTCATTGAACACAGGCTAGTCAAACAAGGTGAAATCGACTTGCATGTTGGGAGCGGCAATCCAGTTGAATCCAAACGCGTCGGACGCTGCAAGATAGATTTACCTTCGGGATAATGTTTAGAACTTGATAACGTTTATTTTGTTCCATCCATTGTCAGAAATATTATTTCCATTCCATTGTTAGACAATATGGATTTTTTCCTTTCGATTTGCGAATAATACTTGTTATTTTTCATTGAATGACCAGTATTATGGAAAAGCTCGCTTAGTGAATGGTTTGTATATTTTGCAAACTAGTCTACCTTTATTTCAAATACATAACAAACAACCATCTTCAAGTAGGAAGAATAATCCATCTTATCTATGGCATTGTCGGCTAGGCCATATCAATGAAACACGGATTCAAAGACTAAGGAAGTTGGACTACTTAGAACCATTTGATTTTGAATCATATGGTACATGAGAATCATGTGTTAAGGGTAAGATGACGAACAAACCTTTTGTTGGACAAGGTGTTCATGCCACTCGCTGCTTAGAGCTCATACATACCGATGTATGTGGACCTTTTAAAGTCCATGCGCGTGGGGGTTATCCTTACTTCGTTACCTTTACTGACGATTTCTCAAGGTATGGATATATTTATCTTATGAAGAATAAATCCGAGACCTTTGGGAAATTCAAGGAGTTTAGGAATGAGGTCGAGAATGAATTGAACCTAAGGATAGTCACTCTTCGATCAGACCAAGGAGGTGAATACCTTAGTGAAGAATTTATCGACTACTTGAAGGAAAATGGAATTCAATCGCAATGGACTCCTCCTGGAACACCACAGTTAAATGGTGTGTCTCAGAGAAGGAATCGAACCCTGTTAGACATGGTAAGATCAATGATTGGATTCTCGACTCTTCCAAAATATCTGTGGGGATATGCACTACAAACTGCAATCTACATTCTGAACCGTGTACCATCTAAATCAGTGGAGAAAACTCCTTATGAGTTATGGAAGGGAAAGAAGCCATCACTGGGCTATCTTAAACCTTGGGGCTGTCCTGCGATAGTCAAACTGATGCTCACTGATAAGTTAGATTCCAAGGGTGTCAAAGTATATTTCATAGGCTATCCTCGTCAGACGAGAGGCTATGAATTCTATCATGCTGAAGATCACAAGGTGATAGTATCTAGAAACGTCAAGTTTTTAGAAGCAGAATACCTCGAAGAAGAGAGGTTAGATGACATGATAAAACTTGAAGAATTTCAAGACTTGGACACGCGCGAACATGAGTTCTCTAAATCTTCTGATTTGGACGCAAATTCAGTGGGAGCTTTCGAAGCAGACAAGGGTAATGATATGACACTTGCTAGGCATGTCATAGTCAGTGGGAGTCTTGTGATTAGATCAACAGTTGAAACCACACCAATAGAACCCGTTGTCAACCAACATGTGCAACAAGTTGCACAAGAGCAGCCTCCCGCAAGGGAACAGGGTCGCAGGGTGCGACCCCTGCGACCAGCTGCATCAGTACCCACTGATAATGTTCGTGTTACACAAAGCCAGAAAAGAAAAGCACCAGAACCAGTCGAGCTCCGTAGGTCGAAGAGGATCCTAAAAGGACCTCAAAAGCAAAGCCTTATGATAGAAGACATCAGTGAACTTGATGTCGGCTTATCAGATCGGGAAGATCCCGAGACCTACAAAGAGGCAATAATTGATATTGACTCAGACAAATGGCGAGAGGCCATGGAATTGGAAATGGACTCCATGTACCAGAACCAAGTTTGGAACTTGGTAGACTTGCCCCAAGGGGTTAGACCTATTGAGTGCAAATGGGTCTTTAAACGAAAGACAGATGTCGATGGCAAGGTAAAAACGCACAAGGCTAGACTTGTGGCGAAAGGCTACACGAAAAGGTATGGCATCGATTACGATGAAACCTTTTCACCGGTAGCAAAACTGAAGTCCATCCGAATTTTACTTGCGATAGCTGCCTACTATGATTATGAGATCTGGCAGATGGATGTAAAGACTGCCTTCCTCAATGGCAACCTTGAGGAAGAGGTCTATATTGTACAACCGGAAGGTTTTATTAGTAAAACCAGGCCAACTGCTGTATGCAAATTACAAAGATCCATCTATGGGCTAAAGCAAGCGTCTAGGAGCTGGAATATCCGCTTTGATGAAGCTGTCAAATCGTTTGACTTCATCAAAAGCAACGAAGATCCCTGTGTCTACGCTAGGCACAGCGACAAGGGAGTCGTTTCATGATCATCTATGTTGATGACATTTTGATCATGGGAAACAATGTCTCTATGCTAGAAGAGACTAAAGTTTGGTTATCAAGTACCTTCTGGATGAAGGACTTGGGTGAAGCGAACTACATCCTAGGGATCAAGATCTTTAGAGATAGATCCAAGAGGATGTTAGGATTGACACAGTCCACCTACATCGACAAAATACTGAAGCGTTATAAGATGGACGACTCAAAGAGAGGCTTTCTCCCAGCTAGGCATGGGATTGTCTTATCAATTAAGGATGGTCCTAAAACTGATGAAGAAAGAAATGCAATGAGTCGTGTTCCCTATGCTTCGGCAGTAGGGTCTATAATGTATGCGATGAATTGCACAAGGCCCGATGTGGCATATGCGCTTAGTGTCACTTGTCGGCACCAACAGAATCCAGGAGTACCTCACTGGACTGTTGTAAAGAACATTCTTAAGTACCTTCGACGGACTAAAGAGATGTTCTTGGTGTTTGGTGGAGAACCATAATTAAAGATGTCTGGGTATGTCGACGCTGGATTTGAATCAGATCCTGATGACTTTAAGTCACAGACAGGATACGTATTCAAATTGAACGGAGGAGCTATCTGTTGGAAGAGTTCTAAGCAAGCCACGGTTGCTGACTCATCCATAGAAGCCGAGTACATTGCTGCATCAGAAGCATCGAAAGAAGCTGTCTGAATTTCAGAGTTCTTGAAGGAATTTAGGGTTGTTCCTGCTCCTAGTCCAATAACAATTTATTGTGACAATATGGGCGCCGTCGCTCAAGCTAGGGAGCCTAGATATATAAACAAGAACAAACATGTACTTAGAAAATATCACGTTATACGAGAGATTATTGATAGAGGAGAAGTTAGTATAGAACGTGTCTCTACCACGGACAACGTGGCAGATCCTTTCACCAAGGTCTTAACAATGGAAGTCCACTTAAGACATTATGCTAATCTGGGTATTAAGCATAAAGGTGACTGACTCTAGTCCAAGTGGGAGATTGATAGTGTATATGTCCCAGAGACAGTCCTTATTAAGGGCATGCAGCCCTTATATAGGGCATATATGTACTATTACACAGGTCAACGTAATATAATATATGTTTGTTGTTTGACTATTGAGTATCGCTTTCATATTTATATTACACCAGGCATGCAGCATGTCATATCTCTATTTCTGTCTGTATTGATATTAAACATGTCCCCTCGGATAGATGACCGATCACATAGATAGTGGGAGCTATGTGACTTATCATCTATCCCAAACTCTCCCTAGTCGAGGTTCATCTCGGATGTAGGGGTCTGAATTAACCAGCTGAGACTAGTATGCGTGGAGGTTATACTTGTTGGAGCAAGTGTGAGCCGATCCCACGGCCACGGAACGGATTTTTGGACAATCATGAAACGTTCCCATAACTGCGCATAGTTGTTCGAAGGATGATTACCGAACAATGGAAGTTACCACCGGACACTCCCATCGATGTATACTCTACACCGAAGTGTCTATGGGAACCGGTAAGTTGTCGAAGTGATGCCAGTCGTCCTTTGGACTTACAGGACTTTATCATCACATTTGTTGCCACATATCCTTGGTGGACCCGTCGATGTAAGCTCTGAATAAGCAGTTAACCTAAGACACGATCCAGGATTATGGCTACATACAAATGGGGATGATAAGTGTTTCTGTGAAGGATTCATCTCTCATGTGTAGCACATGAGAGTACTGCTCATAGTGTTCATAGTTGTGTTGGTAAAGTCACTGGCTAGTGCATCGATATATTATGATGGTCATAAGTATATCTTCATAACCAAACAACTTTATCAGACGCCCGTGGTTGTATTATTGGGATAGACACATCATCAATCCTAGATGCATTCGAGTCAGTCAGATGAAGGGACGTTACCATCGCCGCGTTGAGCGCAACAGGCTTCGCAACGAAAGGGTTTGCTTTGAGAAACCTCTCAAATGTCCTCATGTATTAATATTGAAAATGGAACCGTCTAGGAATTCCATTTTACCTAGTCTAGGACTTGCTTAATACAATGAGGCCCTATGGGTCACACTATGTGGTGATTCAGCTTATCAGAATATCCTTGAAGATGGAATCGCAATTGATTTGAAATTAATTGTGATTGATGGATTATAATTGATTTGGAATTAATTATAATATTTAGTGGCTCAATTAATGATTTGGAATTATTAATTGAATTGACTAATTAATTGTATTTTATGTAAATACGATTAAAGATTATATTTTAGAAATATAATAGAGGTTTGATTTGAAAGGATATGTTAATTTAGAATTAACATATGCACATGGGCAAAATCTACTTGGAGTTCGAATTGCCTTAGAACTATAAGTGGGTCCCAATATCGGGACCCACCTATTACCCCTGGGAGAGCGCGCGCGCGCGCAGATTGTATAGGGGAAGGAGTTCGACTCCTTCCTCCATTAGAAGTCCAAGGGATAAGTTAGATTTTCCTGATTGAGTTTTAATTTGATTGGGAATGAATCTAGACTTGAAATTGGTTTCCTAGTGCGATAAGAATTAGATTCTTATTCCTTTACGAAGTCTAATTGCTTATGCTTTAGGCTTCTATTGACTACTATAGATAGTAGACTATTAGAGAGCTTTTGACACACAGTTCAATAGACATTCACACAGTTGAATACCCAGTTTTCTTAGAGAAAATAAAAGCTCTCCCCACTCCTCTATAAGCCACGCGCGCCACCCCTCTTGCCGGAGAAAAACCGCCGCCCCATCTTCTTGGTCACACAATGAATATCCTAGCATTCCTCCGATAGGCTGTTCATCCGTGCATACCAAGGTTGAGGTTCTAGGAGCTGGAAACTAACTCTTATTGTCTTGCAGATAATCAGAGTATTGCAGATATCTTCGACTTCGACGAAGGAGAAGATACACTGGATTATTACGAAGACTTGGAAGTTGTGCTTGCTTTGGAAGTAAGGTTAGTCTTCTAATTGGCGTGTTTAAATATATACGACATATACATAATCAATTAACCTGGATGTTAAGAAAATTTTTGAAATTCCGCTGCGTACCCTAGGGGTAACTATGACCGTATTTTTTTACAGCTGTTGTATTCCTAGACTGGTTATCAGTCTCAACAACATTTGTAGCTATTGCTTTCTTTGACTTCTTATCAGCAACCTTAGGTCCATTCAGCTTGTAGAAAGCTGTTCCCACATTGCATACTGATTTCTTAATCGGCAATTGGTTTCTCAGTTGAATCCTGTAATGTTCAAGGATGTAGCATATTTTCAATCCATACATCACTGGAAGGGAAGGTGAGACTGTGTTGTCTTCAACCTTGACCTTAAACTTTGTAACACAATCAACAAGTCTGTTGAAAATGTACTTAGCCCAGTTAATCTCGGTTTTGCTTTCATAGATATGCATCAGCAAAGGCAATCTCTAAGGCCTACTTGGTCTATTCCTCCAACTTGGGAGTCAAAAACTTTGATGTGTAGCAGAGCTACTAGACCAAGTGAATGGCAGAGATGCTTCCTTTTTACGTGCTTATTCCAAGTCACTGGAGTTATCTCTCCTTTCTTCATCCTTTCGTTTCTTACATCACTGTAGAAGGCTCCTATTTCTTCATCAGTAGCAGTGATTGTATGAAAATATGGTCAGAGTTACCCCTAGGGTACGCAGCGGAATTTCAAAAATTTTCTTAACATGCAGGTTAATTGATCATGTATATAGCGTATATATTAAACACATTAATCAGAAGACTTACAATACTCCAAAAGCAAGAATAGGTATTGAATTGATATGCCAATCGATGAAGTCTTCGTAATAGTCCGGTGAATCTTCTCCTTCGTCGAAGTCGAAGATATCTGCAATACTTTGATTATCTACAAGACAATAAAAGTTAGTTTCCAGCTCTTTGAACCTCAACCTTGGTATCCACGGATGAACATCTTATCGGAAAAAATGCTAGGATATTCTTTATGTGGCCAAGAAGATGGGGCGGCAGTTTTCCTCCGGTGGGAGTGGCGCGCGCGGCTTATAGAGAGGTACGGTAGAGCTTTTTATTTTCTCTAAGAAAACTGGTAGAAAGAATGATTCAGAATAATCTTCAATCAATCGTATATTCAACCATGTTAAAAAGCTCTCTAATAGTCTACTATATATAGTAATCAATAGAAGCCTAAACAAGAATCAATTAGACTTCATAGAGGAATAAGAATCTAATTCTTATTGCACAAGGAAACCAATTCAAGTCTAGATTCATTCCCAATCAAATTAGAACTCAATCAAGAAAATCTAACTTATCCCTTGACTTCTAATAGAGGAAGGAGTCGAACTCCTTCCCCTACTACTACTGCTGCGCGCGCGTCTAAGGGGGTTAGGTGGGTCCCGATTTTGGGACCCACTTATAATTCTAAGGCAATTCAAACTCCAAGTAGATTTTGCCCACGTGCATATATTAATTCTAAATTAACATATCCTTTCAAATCGAACCTCTATTATATTTCTAAAATATAATTTTTAATTGTATTTACATAAAATACAATTAATCAGCCAATTCAATTAACATTCCAAATTATTTGAGTGACAAATAATTATAATTAATTCCAAATCAATCATAATTCATCAATCACAATTAATTCTAAATTAATTGCGATTCCATCTTCAAGGATATTCGGATAAGCTGAATCACCACATAGTGTGACCCATAGGGCCTCATTGTATTAAGCAAGTGCTACACTAGGCAACATGGAATTCCTAGACGGTTCCATTTGCAATATTAATACATGAGGACGTTTGATAGGTTTCTCAAAGCAAACCCTTTCGTTGTGAAGTCTGTTGCGCTCAACGCGGCGATGGTAACGTCCCTTCATCTGACTGACTCGAATGCATCTAGGATCGATGAAGTGTCTATCCCAATAATACATCCACGGGCGTCTTCAGTGAGTTGCTTGGTGAATCCAATATCTATTATGACTATCATAATAATATTGATACGCTGGCCAGCGATTTGACCAATCACAACTATGAACGACTATGAGCAGTTCTCTCCTGTGCTACACATGAGAGATGAATCCTTCACAGAAGCACTTATCATCCCCATTTGTATGTAGCCATAATCCTGGATCGTGTCTTGGGTCAACTGCTTATTCAGAGCTGACATCGACGGGTCCACCAAGGATATGGGGCAACAAATGTGATGATAAAGTCCTGTAAGTCCAAAGGACGACTAGCATCACTTCGACAACTTTCCGTTTCCCATAGACACTTTGGTGTAGAGTATACATCGATGGGAGTTTCCGGTGGGTACTTCCATTGTTCGGTAATAACCCTTCGAACAACTATGCGGAGTTATGGGAACGTTTCTTGATTGTCTAACAATTCGTTCCGTGGTCGTGGGATCGGCTCACACTTGCTCTAACAAGTATAACCTCCACGCATACTAGTCTCATCTGGTTCATTCAGACCCCTACATCCGAGATGAACCTCGACTAGGGAGAGTTTGGGATAGATGATAACTCACATAGCTCCCACTATCTGTGTGATCGGTCATCTATCCGAGGGGACATGTTTGATATCAATACAAACAGGAATAGAGATATGACATGCTGAATGCCTGGTGTAATATAAATATGAAAGCGATACTCAATAGTCAAACAAACAAACAAATATTATATTAGGTTGACCTGTGTAATAGTACATATATGCCCTTAATAAGGGCTGTATGCCCTTAATAAAGACTGTCTCTAGGACATATACACTATCAAGGATGTCATCTTCAGTTCCAGTAGTTGGAATCTGAAAGATGTTAGCTAAATCAATCCATTTCAGGATGATTTGCTCTCCTTGAACTGTGTTAGAAATCACTTTTTCAGTGATTCCTTGTCCATCAGTAAGGGTTTGGATTTCTGCATTGTGGTAGAATTCCATTGTGTCCAGCATGCTCACTTTCTCAGTGCGAGCAGTAATGAAGAAAAGTAGGCCTTGTTGATTTATGTAATTCAACGCCTCAATGTTTTCTTCGTCTAATTCTTGTTCATAGAAGTATCGAATATACTTCTCTTTAGCAAACCACCCCATTGCATCATCTGCTCACACTTTTCATTGTTGAGATATGCAGGAGGCATGGGTCTTTCAGTTATACGGTTGTTGGCAAGCACGATTTTCACCGTGTTTTTCACCGGAGTAGGAGCAGTGCTTTTTCCAGAACTGTCTGCCTTTGATGACTTGGTGTTCTTAGATGATTGTCTTTTAGGAGCTATCTCTTATATAGTGTGAAGGGTTGAGAGTGTACGAAAAAGAGACTTTTCTTTTTGACCGGAGGTATAGTAATTCAGAGCACAGGCTAGGGAATATATGCAGAGAAAGGAAATGTGAGTTAAAGAATTTTGTCTTTCTCTAACTCTTCATTTATATAGTATCTCTGTTATGTGAGAAGCTCAATGGTTTTGAGTTCTCAGCAAGGGTAAAACAGAGATTCATCGAGTTAGTGGAGCCTTAGCATTAAATGCGTAGTGGACCAATAACACGAAACCGCCAGAGCATGCTTTCTCTTTGTAATATTAACCGTTAGATCATCAACTGCTTTAAAATCAATGGCCACGATTGTACTTCATGTCATGATTTACAGCGAGTTTATCTATGCCATGATTAACGTCACAATTAATTTTACCTTGATTCACGGAATTTGATCTCTTTTACTTCAACGCTAATTGCTTGCTGAAGTATACAAGAATCTTTTCAGCAATTTTAACCATTCTGACTTTAGCAATTACTTTTTCACGTAACAAGCCTTGTAGTTGCTGAAATTTCCCCCTTAATCAAATATCTCATTTTCTTAGGGTCAAAGATATTTCTGAGTTCCCGTCTCAGCAAATTCTTTTTATATTGAGATATTCTTAGGTAAATTCTAAGAAGCAATTTTTCTCTTTGCTGAGTTCCCGTCTCAGATATTTCTTTTGATACTTGAATACCTGTTTCAGTATCCTTGATTATCTGAATGCCAGTTTCAGCAATCTTTGAAGTTTTCTTACTGAGTTCTCGTCTCAGCAAGTGATCAAGTTTCCTAACAAATACCCGGTTTGAAGGAATTACTTGCTGAATGCTTGTTTCAGCAAACATTTAGTGTACAACCATCTCTTTTTAGAGAAGTCAGTGGAAGGAATTTTTTAAGGAATAATCTTTAAGCAACCATTGGCTTGCTGAAAGCCTGTTTCAGCAATCCACCAAATGTATCCCTTTTTATTGAGGTAGTTCAATCAATCCAAGGTTATACCTTAGCATTGCGGACCTATTATCTGGAAGGGGCTTGGTAAAGATGTCAGCAAGTTGATCATCTGTACCTACTTTTCCAACCTCAATGTCTTCTTTTTCCACATGATCTCTAATGAAATGATGTCTAATATCAATGTGCTTTGTCCTTGAGTGGAACTTACGATTTTGTGTGATAGCAATAGCACTTGTATTATCACAAAAGATTGGTGTTTTCTTTGCAGAAATATCATAATCTCTTAATTGTTGTTGAATCCATAGGATTTGAGCTGTGCAACAACCAGCTGCAATGTATTGAGATTCAGTGGATGAATTGACAACACAGGTTTGCTTCTTGCTGAACCATGATATTAATCTTGTACCTAGAAACTGACAAGTTCCAGAGGTACTTTTTCTATCGAGAGTTGATCCTCCATGACCAGCATCAGAATAACCTACCAATTCTAATCCAAAATCTTTTGGATACCATAATCCAACATTGACTGTGCCTTTGACATATTTCAGTATCTTGAGTGCCTTTTTGTAGTGTGATTCTCTTGGATCAGATTGGAATCTTGGACACACACAAACAACATACGGAATGTCAGGCCTAGTTACTGTTAGATACAGCAAGGAACCAATGAGCTTCCTATACTTGTGTTCATCAACAATTTTGTCTTGTTTAGTATAGCCCAATTTGATACCAACACTCATGGGGATCTTTTCATGTTTTTCTTCCTCTTTGATCCTGAACATTATGAACATTTCCTTTGCATACTTTGCTTGATTTATGTATATTCCATTTTTGAGTTGCTTGACTTGCAATCCTAGGAAGTAATTCAATTTTCCCATCATACTCATTTCAAATTTGTTTGTCATGAGTTTGGAAAAATCATCACAAAGTTGCTTGTCCTTAGATCCAAATATTATTTCATCCACATAAATCTGGACTAAGAGTATTTTACCATCATGGTTCATGGTAAATAAGGTCTTGTCAACTTCACCTTTCTTGAAACCATTATTGTTAGGAAACTTGTAATTTTGATGAGCAATTAAGCATGCTAAATTAAGAAAAGTCCAGTAACTAGTACTCTTAAGGTCCATAGGAATTTAGAATTTTAAGGACATTGTAAAAGAGGAACGTTTCCTGAAGACTTAGAGTAGGTGCTAGATAGGTTAGTTTTACCGCTTATGATGTATCTTGATTTCTAAAAAGAAATACAACCTATTGAAGCATTTGCTGATGATGTACTTTGTTTACACAAACAAACTATTGAAGCATTTAGAATCGTTCAGAAACTTGAAGAATTCGAAGAAATGAAGACTAGAAGATTTCTGAAGACTGGTATCTACAAAGGCACATGTTGCTCAGAAAGTGGAAACTCCAGCAACAACATTGCATAAGTGAAAATCTAAATGACAGAGTAGGTTGTGCTTGCTGAAACTGAGACTGACCACTTGTTGATAAACATTTGTGACCTCTTGCTGAAAGTACTTGTATTTGCGCTCCAATGTTACTGTTTGAATTTCATTCAAATGAGCATTAAATGCTTTTGCAAAGCATGCACGCGAAGGACATGAAGACTAGAAGACAAACAAAGGACGCTGCTGAAAGTACAAAAGCAAGATAGTGACATCTTAAGGAACAAAAGCCTTAGAATTTGAAATTCAAACGGCTCCTTATTTTCACTATAAATAGAGGTCATCCGGCAAAGAGTTGAAGTGTGTCAACAACGTGATCAAACTCTCATTTGTGCTTAAACTCACATACCCTTCAAATACTCTTTACTGCCATTGATCCGTTCCAAGACTTAAAGCTTGAAAGAGATACTTGTGAAGAAGTAGAACTTACACGACTAAGAAATTAGTTAAGTGTTCTTTCTTTATTTCGAACAAGAACAAGTCTTGACACCAGAAACAATCAAACTTCTTTACTGCAAAGTATTCAAAGTTTTGTTTCTTAGATTTATTGTTGTAACTGAATAAGTTATAATTAAGTTATCTCATCCCAAACCTCTCTAACTGAAAATACACCCTTTCAGGCGTGATATTCAAGGGGAACTTAATCGAGCATAGTGTTGCTGATTAAAAGTCCCAAGTTTGGTGGAGAACAAGGTTTCGTTCTCTAGTTAGGTTGGAAACGAAGCAAGTGTGCTTTGGTTTCTGTTTGGATCGCTCTAGGTAGGTGTTGTAAGGAACCTCAAACTTATCTTAGTGGATTCTGTCCTAGAAAGGACGAAGTGGATTAGTTGAGAGATTACGCCACTCTCAGATACCACTATAAAAAGTGTTTGTGTGATTTACTTACTGTATTTAGTTTTCAGCAAAGCATATCTATCTGTACACAGTCACTCACTTCACTTGCTGAAACTATCACTTACTGACAAAGCACTTATTGTATCAAAGACTTCCGCTCTCTGATTTTAAGTATCAGCAAAACTAGTTACTGAGAAGTAACTTGCGCTTGCTGAGAAAGTTAAGTATCAGCAAACTCATTACTGAAAAGTAATAAGTACTTGCTGAGAAAGTTTTTAAACGACGAAAATTTGAAAAGACTATTCACCCCCCCCCCCCACTCTAGTCTTTTCTTGTTGTTAAAAGGGACCAACAAGTGGTACCGGAGCCAGGTTCTTTAACCTTCAGCACTGAACCTATATCCCCTTAGGTGTTTTCCGTAAATCACTCTCACTTGATCAGTTTGGTAGTCTTTTGCTGACAGGATGTCTTTCGGAGATGCTCCTTTGCTAAAGCTGGAAAACTACGAAAAATGGCGAAACAACATGATGCTACATCTTGAGGCCATTAGTGATGTGATGGTTACTGTCATTAATGATGGACCTATCAAAATCACTAAGGTTGAAAGAAGTTTTCCTCACAAAACCACAAAAGCTGGAAAGGAAACTATCTTAGGCGAACCAGTTGATACTGTCGTTCCAAAACCAAGAGAGGAATGGACTTCCGACGAAGCCAAGAGATTCCGTCTTGATGGCCAAGAAAGAAACATCATCATTCGATCAACTCCGGATACTATACAGTGCAAACTGTGGGGTGCTAAAACTGCTAAGGAAGCTTGGAAAATGGTTCAAGATCTTTGTGCTGGATCTGACAAAACCAAGGAAAACAAACTCGAAGTGCTGAAGTTAAAGTTCCAGAACTTTAAACAAGGTACAAATGAGTCACTGGAAGACTTGGACTTCAGATTCACAACTCTAGTTAGTGAAATGGCAGCCTTGGGTGTTGGAAATCTTTACTCAGATTCTGAGAAGGTGAAAACCATCATCAGAAGTCTGAACCAAGAATGGATCCACACTCAGAACTTCTACTACAATCAAGGAATGCCAGACATTACACCAACAGAGTTGTTCTCTCATCTTGCTACTGTCACTACGAGACAAAGCAAAGAGAAAATGTGTTTGCTGAAAAATCGCAAAACATTGCTCTTGCTGCAAAGCCGTCATCTTCTGAAAAGAAGAATGATAAAGAGCCTGCTGATGAAAATGCTTTGGTTGTTAAAAACATGAAGAAATTCATCAGTAAGGAACTCGAAAGGCGAAAAGCAAAAGAGAAGCTGAAAAAACATCTTGGTAACAGCTACCATAAGTACAAGAATGAGACTGGCTCGCTGAACAAGCAAGCTCAGCAAGCAACCTCATCAGAAGAACCAACAGTTGGAAATATGATGAATGTGTATTTTACACTTTCATTTGAGTCTTTTTCACCTATTTTAGCTATCCTCTATGTTAATTTAGCTATATTTTAGTGCATTTTATTAGAATAATGTCACGTTTCCCTTTAGATTTTATTTTACAGGTTTTGGGTGAAAATCGAGGATTTCCGGGCAATTATATTGAAGTTGACAAGGAATTGGTGTTCCAGAAGCCTATTTGGAGTATCTGAAGGTTTCCGGATAGGATTTGGAGTCTAGGGGTCGAATCTGGAGGTTAGAAGGCCACTAGAAGTCAGAAACCGAGTCCGAAAAGGGGAAGAAATCCAAAAACGCGTCGAAAACGCGGAATTCCGCGAGAAATTCTCTGGGGCGAACCGCCCCACACCGGGCGAACCGTTCGCCCCACAGTATTTCGAGGCCTATATATAGTTGCTCAGTTTTCTCCGAAAATCATACTTTTCCAGACCTACTTCCTCACCTTTCTCTGTAGTTTTAGGTAGGGACTTCCCAGAGCCTGTTCTGGGGGTTAGTAGCTTAGGGGACTCTTTTTCATAGCAGTTTGGAGCTCGTAGGATCGCAATTCTCCGGAGATTGACAAACTTCGGTAACTTTGTATCTTACAGTTTATTCTACTTATTTTATTATATCTTTTAACATGTTTTCTTCTATGATTTCTGTTGATTGCATGCCTATTATGAGTAGCTAAACTTATCGTTGGTGGTAGTATGTGAATTCTTAGCGAAGGGAAGATAATCATGCTAATGGCTATATCGCGCATTATACTCCGTGTTATTGCTTTATTTTGTTGATCAGGCACAGCCTAAATTCTCGTATGTTGTATTAATTATTATGCACAATTGGACCCTCGTCGACCTGTACGCGAGTTTATCTTCGTAGTGTTGAATAATTACGGAACACATTAGGACAATAGTGATTGACTTGTCAAAATCGTTATCTTCGTAGTGCTTAATATTTACAACAGGACATTAGATTGATCAAAGATCTCCATGCAAGACCGAGGAATTTATGCATGATTATCGACCCGTTATGCTTTGAAGGATCATACTATCACCAATCTCCATTATCTGCTAGAAACCCCTTTGCTATTACGTCTGCTGTTTTATATTCTAAATTAGATTAGATAAAGCTAGTTATAGTCCTGAGAGAACGACACTCGAGTCATTCTACTGCTACACTACGGTTTTTGTTGTAGTTGTGGATTGCCTTTGGCTAAATAACAAATTTATTTGATTCGCTCGGAGCACGACATCCGCGCGTTCATCAAAATGATCTTTGCTTTTACTGCAAAAAGCCTGGACACTTCAAAGCAAATTGTCCTTTGCTGAAAGGCAAATCTGCTTAAAAGAAGAAGAAGTTCAAAAGAGCTTTTATTGCTGAAGAAAAGAAGAAGCTTCAAGCAAAAATCGATGCATTGTGCATTGATACTAGCTCCGAAGACAGTGAGGAAGAATGCTCAGACACTGACGATGAAGAAGCCACTCTTGATGTAGAGATTGGCAAGGAAGTTTGTGGAATAGCTATGGAAGCTTATCCAGATGTGTCAAACTACGAGTTCTGCCTCATGGCCGGTCAGGTAAACAATCCTACTTCTGACTCTGACTCAGAAAGTGAAGACGAGATTGGCCTTGACAAGTTCAAGGAGAAATCAAAAGATTTGAGAAAACTCTGAGCAAACAGCAAGAGAAACTACAAAATGCTGAAACTCTGACCAAGCAGACTACTGAAAAGTATGTCTTGCTGAAAGAAGAGACAGAAGAAAAGGATGCTGAAATAAGGCGTCTAAAGAAGTTGATTGCTGAAGCTACAGGGAAGAATTCTCAAATGGCAATAGAATTGGAAGAGTATCAGTCCTCAATTCTAAAGTTACTTGCTGAAATCAAAGAGATGAAAAAGATGAAAATCAATTTCAAATCTTATGCTGATGCAAGTAATACGCTGACTGGACTAAACTCTTACTTGAGAGATCCATCTCAGAAAGAAGGTTTAGGTGCAACGTATGAAGGTGATGACGTAATAATCTTGAGGAAAGACAAATCACCGATTTCCTTTGTACGTGCTACTGATAGTGGTCAATCAGAACTCTATCAATTTGGTCAATCTAAGGTTGCTGAAAAATGCAATCAAGTACCTACGACCGTAAAGCCCGCTGTTGCTACTCAAAGTAACAAGACTTTAAAAGGAAAACAGGTTGCTGAAAAGCAAACTGTAAAGAAAAAGGATGTTGTAAAGCATTCCGCCAAACAAGTTGCTGAAAAGCAATTTGTTAAGTCAAAAGGCAACATTACTAAAAGTAATCAGAAGACCTTTGCTGACAAACTTGAATCAAGTAAGGTTGCTGAGACAAAAGCTCAGCATTCTCCGAAAAGTGGACTAGGTTTCAAAACCAAGCAAAGTCAACTTTTTCACGAGTATAAGCAAAGTCAGCAAAGATACTTCAAAGAGATGAACAAAATCAAGCCTAAGAGTTCTGAAAAGACTCAATATGCTAGGGCTAGAAGGAACCTTGCTAGAAAAAAACTTACTGAAAAGTATGTTCAGCAAAAAGGTCAACCGAGCAAGACACCACATCAGAAAGTGGACTTGATCAGCACGAATCAAAAGTCTTTTGCTCAAACCCTTCTAGTTCCTCAGCATGTAGAAAACAAGTCAAAGTTGAAAAACTTAAGACTTGGGTTTCCAGTGGACGCATTCTTGAACATGTTAATGGACATCCAATATTGGATAATTAACTTGTTTGCTCTTGATTGTGCAGACTTCAGCCACGGAGACAAACGATGCAATCTGGCACTTTGCCAGTGGTTGTGGAAAGCACATGACGGGCAAAAGAATAACCTTATAAACTACAGACGGTGTCTAAAGGTCACACAATAACGGTTTGCTGGTGGAGGCTCCGGTTCGACAAAGGCTATGGTGACGTGAAGTTAGGATGCATTGTACCATTACGGGAGTTCTTTATGTCAAAAAATCTTAAATTTAATCTTTTCAGCATTGAGTCAGTTGCGACAAGGATTACTTCATCAAAATCAAAAGTGATGAATGTAAACTTATAGATTTCGAGACAAAGAAGTTTATTAGGTTTGCAAGAAGATCAGGCGGTTGTACACTGTAGATTGGTTCTTCAACAATCGTTGTTGAAAAATGCCTTGTCTCAGATCACGATTTGCCTTGCTGAAAAAGCATTGGTTTGGCATAAACGAACAAGTCATCTAAACTTCAAAGGACTGAATAAGCTGTCTAAAAAGGCACTTGTAGTGGATTACCTAGGTTATTTTAAGGAAGGATGTTGTTTGCAATGCATGTCAGCAAGAAAGCAAACAAATCTTCTTTTAACACGGCTTTAGAAGTTACAACAAGTACAGGGCAACACAAACCTTTACAACTCTTGCACATGGACTTGTTTGAATCTTCTTCAACAAGCATATGGTAGTGGTAAGAGTCTGGTCTGGTGGTGGGTAAGATGACTATTCAAGATTCATTGGGTAGTATTCATCAAGCACAAATCTGAACAAGGACTGAAAAACCTAACTTGCTGGAATAGCTTGAAGTCATGAAAACATGACAAAGCTAAAAGTCATAAGGACAGACCATGGTACTGAGTTTGTAAACTCGTACTAACTGAGTATTGCACTTCAAAAGGCATAACACCATCAGTTATCCTCAGTAAGGAACCACAAAACAACGATCGGTGTTGCTGAACGGAAGAATCGTTCCCTAAAAGAAGCCGCACGAACAATGCTTGCTGACACTGAATAAGTGATGTGCTTACTGGGTTGAAGCGATTATACCGCCTGTTACACTGCAAAACAGATGTCTGATTACTAAAGGCAACAACAAAACTCCATATGAGTTGTTGTTGGTTGACCTCCTAATATCACTCATCTAAGTGTATTTGGTTGTAAGTGTTTCGTTCATAATACAACGGTAGAGAATACCTAGAACATTTCAACAAAGGCCGAGAAGCCGCGCATATTTCTTGATTACTCCTTGCATAGTAAAAGATTATAGGTTTCACACAAAAGGCACAAAGATCAAAGAATCAGTGCATGTTGTATTCTACGAAAAGACACAAGGAGTGCTGCTGAGAAGAAATATCAGAATGTATGAAAAAGCTAATCATTACATGAGCAAAGAACTTGAAACTAATGCTAGGCAAATTTAAGTCAATTGAACTAAATGATGATTTCTGACAATGACTCTCTCCCCCAAGTCATGACAAGATAAATATAGTTCACGACAAGGAATTTCCAGCAAAAGACGCAGTTGCTCCAGGAAGTTGCTGAAACTACGCCAATCAACCCCTCCTGTGCCTGCTGAAGAGTTACCACAATCTAGCAATGATGAACAAGCAGTTGCTGATGAACTATCTCAACCGACGACACAAAATACCAGTAGTACTGAACCAGTACATGGAAGAGTCAATGCTGATGAGGAAAAACATATCCAGATCCAACGAGAAGAGAGACCTGTTAACAAATGGATTAGAGAGATCATCCCTCTACGGATATGATTGGTGATATTGATAAACGCCAAGTGACTAGATCCAAATAGTTTCTGCTACTAAATGGACTTGCTGACTAGCAAATGTCGTAGTAGAAGTAGAATCATTGTTCTCTTGCTATGTTTCAGAAATTGAACCTAAGACCATAGAAGAAGCTTTAAAGCATTCTGAATGGATCAAGGCAATGCAAGAAGAACTGATCAATTTGAAAGGAACAAGTCTGGAAACTTGTACCACTTGCTGAAGGCAAGAAACTATTGGTACAAAGTGGGGGTGTTCAGAAACAAGCTCAGTGAGTCTTGTGAAGTACAACAAGAAACAAAGAACGTTTAGTTGCTCCAGTTACTGTAGACTGAAGGATTGGACTATGATGAGTCTTATGCACCAGTTGCACGATTGGATGCAATTAGGCTTTCTTGTCTTTTGCTGCTCACAATGGACTTCATTGTTTACCAAATGGATGTTAAAAGTGCATTCTTTGATGGTGAACTTGCTGAAGAAGTCTACTTTAGAACAACCCCCTGGGTTTGAACTTCCCTCAAAAACCAAGCTTGGTATACAAGCTTCAGAAAGCTGTGGTTAGGTCTAAAGCAAGACCAAGAGCTTGGTATGATACCTTGGTCTAAGTTCTTGCTGGACAATGGTTTTCAAGAAGGTGAATGGTTGAATAAAACCTTGTTTACCATGAACCATGAGTAAAATACTCTTAGTTCAATTTATGTGGATGACATATTTTTGGACAAGCAACTTTGTGATGATTTTGCCAAACTCTGACAACACAATTTGAAATGAGTATGATGGGAAAATTGAATTATTTCCTAGGATTGCAACGTCAAACAACTCAAAGATGGAATATTCAATAAATCAAGCAAAGTATGCGAAAGAAAAGATGTCTCAAAGTTTAGGATCAAAGAGGAAGAGAAATCTGAAACGATCCCTATGGTGTTGGTACCAAATTGGGCTATACAAAGAAGATAAACGTGTTGAAGAACACAAGTATAGGAAGCTCATTGTTCCTTGTTGTATTTAACAACAAGTAGACCTACATTTCAGTATGCTGTTTGTGTGTGACAAGATTCCAATTCTGATTCCAAGGACCACAGACTACAAAAAGGACTACTAAGATACTGAAATATGTCAAAGGTACAGTCAATGTTGGATTATGTATTCCTAAAGCAACTGGACTTGAATGGTTGGTTATTCTGATGCTGCATCATGGAGGGATCAATTTTGAAGAAAAACTACCTCTGGAACTGTCAGGTTTTGGGTACTAGAT
>CM051457.1:71314153-71329338 GCA_028274465.1 Plantago ovata | reverse complement strand
ACTAACAATAGAACCTCTTGCTGAAAAAGAGCAAAGTTCTAAAAGACAAGCAGAATCTTGCTGAAAAAGAGCAAAGTCCCAGAGGTTGTTGAAACAACACTGATGAACGCGGATGTCGTGCTCCGAATTCAAGCAAATAAATTTGTAATTAGCCAAAGGCAATCCACAACTACAACGAAAACCGTAGTGTAGCTGTAGAATGACTCGAGTGTCGTTCTCTCAGGACTATAACTAGCTTTATCAAATCTAATTTAGAATATAAAAACAGCAATCAGATAGCAGAGGGGTTACTAGCAGATACTGGAGATTGGTGATAGTATGGTCCTTCTTAACATAACGGGTCGATAATCATGCATAAATTCCTCAGTCTTGCATAGAGATCTTTGAATCAATCTAGTGTCCTGTTGCAAATATTAAGCACTACGAAGATAATTGGTCTGACAAGTCAATCACGATTGTCCTAATGTGTTCAGTAATTATTCAACACTACGAAGATAATTGGTCTGAAGGTCGACAAGTGTCCAATTGTGCATAATAATTAATACAACATACGAGAATTTTGGTTACAACTGATCAACGAAATAAAGCAATGACACGGAGTATAATGCGCGATATAGCCATTAGCATGATTATCTTCCCTTCGCTAAGAATTCACATACTACCACCAACGATAAGTTTAGCTACTCATAATAGGCATGCAATCAACAGAAATCATAGAAGAAAACATGGTGAAAGAATATAATAAAATAAGTAGAATAAAACAGTAAGATACAAAGTTACCGAAGGTTGTCAATCAACGGATGATTGCGTTCCTACGAGCTCCAAACTGCTATGAAAAAGTATCCCCTAAGCTACGGAACTCCCAGGACAGGCCCCGGGAAGTTCCTACCTAAAACTATAGAGAGAGGTGAGAAAGTAGGTCTGGAAAGATATGATTTTCGGAGAAAAACTGAGCACTATATATAGGCCCCGAAAAACCACGGGGCGGTTCGCCCCAGCCATGCGGCAGTTCGCCCCCGAGTTTTTCTCGCGGAATTCCGCGTTTTCGACGCGTTTTTGGATTTCTTCACCTTTTCGGACTCGGTTTTTGACTTCTAGTAGCCCTCTAACCTCCACATTCGGCCCCTGGACTTCAAATCCTATCCGGAAACCTTCAGATACTCCAAATAGGCTTTTGGAACACCAATTCCATGTCAACTTCAATATAATTGCCCGGAAATCTTCGAATTTCAACCAAAACCTGTAAAATAAAATCTAAAGGGAAACGTGACACTATTCTAATAAAATGTATTAAAATATAGCTAAATTATCATAGAGGATAGCTAAAATAGGTGAAAAAGACTCGAATGAAAGTGTAAAATACACATTCATCAAACTCCCCAAGCCGAACCTTTGCTTGTCCTCAAGCAACTAAGCTAGACTCTAATACAAAAAACATGCAAGACACAAAATGGAGTTTCATGCCAAATAAAATGAACTAATCTACTGAATCTATCAAATAACATATGAACAAAAACCATATAAATCAAAGCATGAATATAGGTTGAAGAATACATCGATTGACTTATACACATCCACATAAGCACTTATGTCAAGACAAGATAATCTCTCGTAACATTCTCTACCTGGACCTAGTCAGTGACGACGTAATGAAGCATGCTAAGATACGAATGGTTGTCCCGTGCCTATGAAACTGAGGACTTACTACTGTTCCACCATGTTAAGACTTTCCCTCAAAGAGGTCGAACCAGTACTGGCTCTCATCAAACGAAGGAGGGTTCCCTATAAAAGATAACAGTCCCCTATTCTACCCATCTCTAAAGTAAAGTCTTAAGCTATTCACCACTTCCTGAATGGCAGGACGAGGGTGGTCTAGAACAGATGACACTCAAGAACAAAAGACAAAAAATAGAAAAACACGATTACGAACATTACAAGAATGGGAAAAGACTCAACACTTTGCTATCTGCTATTTGGCTTTCTTTTTGGACCCTTGTTTTGCTTTTTTGGGGTCTTTTCTTTTTTTTCTTTTCTTTTTTTTCTTTCCAGATTTTTTCTATTTTTCTGGAATCTTTTTTTCTTTCTTTTTTTTCGATTTTTTTTAGCCAGCAGTAGCATAACAAAGAGGAAAATAAAATGACTCATACGACTTCCCCAAACCTATTCGAAAGAATAGGTTGGAGTACAAAATTTACGGAAAAAGAAAAACAAACCCAAGATACAAAATGAAAAACAGAAACAAGTCTATGACGGTGTAACCCCCTCCCCAAACCTATTCGGCAGAATAGGTTATAAACAAAGGATCACACAACCTCACGCTACCTCCTTCCTAGGCATTTAGCAATCTCAAAGCATGGTGAAGACTTGTTGCCTCTTAGGTACATAATTAATCGGGAAAACAACCATAAGACCCTAACAGGCATCATCCTATTATAAAGGCCTTCGTGAACCGCAGTAGAGAAAACACCACTAAGTGATGTCGAGACTACCAAGCTTAACTAAATGCAATACATAAATGTGACAAGCCAAGCGAGAAAAACCTCAAATAAATTCATAGAGATGAAGCATACGATTAATGGCATAGTTAGTTGATCTACCCAATAAAAAAGTTCAAAAAATTCGGCAATAAACTCCATATAAAACATGCAAGACTATCCTAGGAAAGCAGTAAACGTGCAAATGCAAAAAACTTCACGATTTTATCATAAGCAAGATAAGTATAGAGATAACCAGCGATATCCTCCTCCCCAAACCTGAACGTCGTCGCTCGTCCCGAACGTCGAAAGTGGATCCAAGGTGAGAGCTAATGCTTGTATAAGTGACCTATAATACTCAATCAAACTCGTGAGATAAAATTTAAAGCGGTAAAGAAAGCGATAAAATCTCCGGGTTGCCTCCCGGATAGCGCCATTGTTTAAAGTCTTTGACTTGACTCCTGTCTGCGCTTATCTCTTCTTTTTGCGGGTACTAGGCTTCCCCTTCATTGATCTCCTCTCCATGCCACGAACCTGTGAATAAGAAAGAATATAGGCTGCAAGACCACAGTAGTGAGTAGTGAAAGAAATATCGGGCGGATCAGGTGGATCAGATATGGCGTGCAACATGTGTTGCTTTACGTCCACTTCGATGGTGCAATTTCTTTGGTAGATGTCCATCACGGAGCGTAGTTTAGTCAAGAATGGTTGCCCTAAGAGTATGATATCCCCCGTTCCAGGTGCAGACGCCGGCATAACTACAAAATTGGTGTAAACAGATGCTTCACCAATCTTGACCAACACATTTTTCACAACTCCTTCGGGTCTCATAAATGATCCATCCGCCAGTCGCACAATAGCTCTTTCCTCAGATAGTTTTCCAAGGTTACTCTTTTCAAACACATTCAAAGGAATTATGTTTGAGTAGGATCCCGTGTCTAGTGTGGCACGGACATCTTCAAGCTCACCAATCCCTACCTTAACATCGAAACTTTTAGGGAGTGGTTCGGGATCCTCTTGCTCCTCATCACTTACGTCAGAACCATGGTCCTCCTCTTCTTCCTTAGCCTGTAGAAGTTCTTCCTTCTTGCAACACTCGCACTTAACAACCTTCTTGATGGTGATTTCAACAGGTAGATCACCCACTATGTTAATGGACAACGACTTCTCAGTGTTGCTGGGCAGTTTGCCTTGCTCCCTACTTGCTCCTCGGTTGATCAACTCTTGCATCTTTTGATGGGCAAGTCTAGTGCTCTCTTCCAACCTATCGAGCCTTGCCCTAGTCTTCTCGGAGTCTTCTTCATAACGTTTGAGAAAACTTTGTGTGTGATCAACCATCTTTTGCAAGTTCTCCATTAGTTGAGCCGACTTCGACTTCGGTGGCTCTTTCGGAGAGAGGTTTTCGCAGTGATCATTACCATAGTTCAGCCTACTACGGTCTTGGTTAGGTCCATAAGTTTGGTTAGCCGGTGCATATCCTTGATTGTTACGGTATCCCCTTCTCCAAAATCCACCTCGAGGATTCCTACCGTCTTGTCCGTAGCTAACTTCTTGAGTACCAAACTCCGCAGCAAAGGCTTCTTCTTCACTTCCTCGAGCCCAGTTGCCATCATCGTATGCCAGCTCCGATCTACACATATGAGCCCCATGCCCATAGTTCTTGCATATTCGGCATACTTCGTTCGAAACAGTTGTTCCGGTGGCGCTCTTGAGGACTTGCTTCAATTCGTTGCTAAAGCACTCGAATTGATCCCCATTCCCCCTATACAAAGGGGCTTCTTGAGTCGGTGGAGCTTCAGGTCCACGTCTCCTAACCATTGCTCTTGGGTCCTTGAACTGCGAACCCTTAGCAAGCCTTTCGAAAACTGCCCAGACGGCTTCTGCGGTTTCCTCCCAGATATTGCCTCGGCATTGGAAATCCACCACTTGTTGGTTCTCGAAGGTTAGTCCATTGTAGAAGTGTTGGACTAGGTCGGAAAGTTCAAAACCATGGTGAGGGCACTTGTTCGTGAGATCTTGGGACCTCTCGAACGCGGTGTAGATGGTCTCATCATAGTCCTGCTTGAATCCAGTGATTTGCGCCTTAAGCGCGGTAGTCAAGGTGTGAGGGAAGTATTTTTCCATGAAAGCTGAAAAAACCTTTTCCCAAGTGTCCAGCGAGCCTGCTGGAAGAGAACTCAGCCATGACTTGGTTGTGTCGCCAATTCCCATAGCAAAAACCTTCATCCTCAACTCATCCGTTTTTATGTCAACTCCGGGTCGTGGGAGTTGGTTGACGAAATCATCGATATCGTGCAAGTACCCCATCACATCTTCCCTTGATAAGCCATAGAACCTCGGAAGTTGTTGGAATGCGTGGTTCTTGATCTCCAGATCTTGGGTTGCAGACGAAAGAACTATCGCCGGTCCCCTCATACGATCCTTGGTGGGTTGTACCCATGCCTTCAGTGCTCTAGCTTCTGCCATTCCGTCGATTTCCTTGAAGACACTGAGTAGAGATTCAGAGAAATTGGTTTCCTCTATTTCCTCTAGTGCGCGCCTTTCAAGTAGTCGTCTTCTCTGGTGGTAGACTCTGTCGATCTCAGCAATTGAATCAGCAAGCGGTGTTCCTGCAGAACGTGTATGCGGCATACACTATCTGTAACAGACTAGGAAAGGTGATTAGAAATAGACTAGGAAAGCAGTATCAGAGAGAGATTAAAAAGAAAACCTAAAACTAGTAGAATTAGGAATCTAAAGCTGTAAATATAAACAAATTAAACAGAAAAAAGGAGTATAGTCTCCGGCAACGGCGCCAATTTGATGAACGCGGATGTCGTGCTCCGAATTCAAGCAAATAAATTTGTAATTAGCCAAAGGCAATCCACAACTACAACGAAAACCGTAGTGTAGCAGTAGAATGACTCGAGTGTCGTTCTCTCAGGACTATAACTAGCTTTATCAAATCTTATTTAGAATATAAAAACAGCAATCAGATAGCAGAGGGGTTTCTAGCAGATAATGGAGATTGGTGATATTATGGTTCTTCTTAACATAACGGGTCGATAATCATGCATAAATTCCTCGGTCTTGCATAGAGATCTTTGAATCAATCTAGTGTCCTGTTGCAAATATTAAGCACTACGAAGATAATTTGTCTGACAAGTCAATCACGATTGTCCTAATGTGTTCCGTAATTATTCAACACTACGAAGATAATTGGTCTGAAGGTCGACAAGTGTCCAATTGTACATAATAATTAATACAACATACGAGAATTTTTGTTACAACTGATCAACGAAATAAAGCAATGACACGGAGTATAATGCGCAATATAGCCATTAGCATGATTATCTTCCCTTCGCTAAGAATTCACATACTACCACCAACGATAAGTTTAGCTACTTATAATAGGCATGCAATCAACAGAAATCATAGAAGAAAACATGTTGAAAGAATATAATAAAATTAGTAGAATAAAACTGTAAGATAAAAAGTTACCGAAGGTTGTCAATCTCCGATGATTGCGATCCTACGAGCTCCAAACTGCTATGAAAAAGTATCCCCTAAGCTACGGAACTCCCAGGACAGGCCCTTGGAAGTTCCTACCTAAAACTATAGAGAGAGGTGAGAAAGTAGGTCTGGAAAGATATGATTTTCGGAGAAAAACTGAGCACTATATATAGGCCCTGAAAAACCACGGGGCGGTTCGCCCCAGCCATGCGGCGGTTCACCCCGAGTTTTTCTCGCGGAATTCCGCGTTTTCGACGCGTTTTTGGATTTCTTCACCTTTTCGGACTCGGTTTCTGACTTCTAGTAGCCCTCTAACCTCCAGATTCGGCCCCTAGACTTCAAATCCTATCTGGAAACCTTCAGATACTCCAAATATGCTTCTGGAACACCAATTCCTTGTCAACTTCAATATAATTGCCCGGAAATCTTCGAATTTCAACCAAAACCTGTAAAATAAAATCGAAAGGGAAACGTGACACTATTCTAATAAAATGTATTAAAATATAGCTAAATTATCTTAGAGGATAGCTAAAATAGGTGAAAAAGACTCGAATGAAAGTGTAAAATACACATTCATCAAACACAAGAAGCATTATTCGACGACGCATCTCGTAATGCTGAGAATACTGGCCCCAGTTCACCAAAGACATCAATTGATAAAGTTCACCTTGTGCTGGAAGAAATAAGCCTTCAAATGGAGTTGGATATTGAAGAAACATCCAACAAATCAATCGATGTATTTATGACAAGCAGTGAGCTTAAGGGTCAAGATGCTTCTGCTCAACTTGCCATTTCAGAGACAAGGGAGATTGCTGAAACCGCACAGCATTCTCAAGCAGAGCAAGCAAAGAAGTCTACTGAAGAAACAGTCCCAGAAACTGAAGAAGTTGTTATTGCTGAAAGGACTGAGCCACAACCTGTCCTTCTTCAGCAGGTAGTTAACTCAACCATCAGCAAATCTTCACTTTCTGAAACTCAATCTTTTGCTAATATTATGATTTCTCTACAGACTTCTCAAGATACAAGTTAGACGGTTGCTGAAGCCTCTGCACCAGAATCAACACTTCCTGCTCAGCAGGTAGTTAAAGTTTTTGGTAATACTGATAGTGTATATGTCCTAGAGACAGTCCTTACTAAGGGCATGGTGCCCTTGTAGAGGACATATATGTACTATTACACAGGTCAACGTAATATAATATATGTTTGTTTCATTTTACTGTTGAGTATCGCTTTCATATTTATATTACACCAGGCTGCAGCATGTCATATCTATATTGTTGTCTGTATTGATATTAAACATGTCCCCTTGGATAGATGACCGATCACACAGTTAGTGGGAGCTATGTGAGTTATCATCTATCCCAAACTCTCCCTAGTCGTGGTACATCTCGGATGTGGGGGTCTGAATGAACCTGACAAGACTAGTATGCGTGGAGGTTATATTTGTTGGAGAAAGTGTGAGCCGATCCCACGGCCACGGAACGGATTGTTGGACAATCAAGGAACGTTCCCATAACTGCGCATAGTTGTTCGAAGAAGCTTTATCGAACAATGGAAGTACCAACCGGACACTCCCATCGATGTATACTCTACACCGACGTGTCTATGGGAACCGGTGAGTTGTCGAAGTGATGCCATTCGTCCTTTGCACTTATAGGACTTTATCATCACATTTGTTGCTCCATATCCTTGGTGGACCCGTCGATGTCAGCTCTGAATAAGCAGTTGACCTAAGACACGATCCAGGATTATGGATAAATACAAATGGGGGTGATAAGTGATTCTGTGAAGGATTCATCTCTCAAGTGTAGCACAGGAGAGCACTGCTCGTAGTCTGCATAGTTGTGTTGGTAAAGTCACTGGCCAGTGCAAATGATATATTATGATGGCCATAAGTATATCTTAACCAAACAACTTCCTGAGACGCCCGTGGATGTATTATTGGGATAGACACTTCATTGATCCTAGATACATCCGAGCAAGTCCGATGTAGGGACGTTACCATCGCCGCGTTGAGCGCAACAGGCTTCGCAACGAAAGGGTTAGCTTTGAGAAACCTCTCAAACGTCTTCACGTATTAATATTGCAAATGGAACCGTCTAGGAATTCCATGTTGCCTAGTCTAGGACTTGCTTAATACGATGAGGCCCTATGGGTCACACTATGTGGTGATTCAGCCTATCAGAATATCCTTGAAGATGGAATCGCAATTAATTTGGAATTAATTATGATTGATGGATTATAATTGATTTGGAATTAATTATAATATTTGGTGGCTCAATTAATGATTTGGAATTATTAATTGAATTGGCTAATTAATTGTATTTTATGTAAATACAATTAAAGATTATATTTTGGAAATATAATGGAGGTTTGATTGTAAAGGATATGTTAATTTAGAATTAACATATGCACTTGGGCAAAATCTACTTGGAGTTTGGATTGCCTTAGAAATATAAGTGGGACCCATGTCCCGTAGGACAGGGGCGCGCGCGCGCGTGGCTGAGTAGGGGAAGGAGTTCGACTCCTTCCTCTTTTAGAAGTCCAAGGGATAAGTTAGATTTTCCTGATTGAGTTTTGATTTGCTTGGGAATGAATCTAGACTTGATATTGGTTTCCTTGTGCGATAAGAATTAGATTCTTATTCCTTTACGAAGTCTAATTGCTTATGCTTTAGGCTTCTATAGACTACTATATATAGTGGACTATTAGAGAGAGTTTTACATACGATTTTGAAATACAGTTTCAGACATAGACTTTCACAGTCATTCTACCCAGTTTTCTTAGAGAAAATAAAACTCTCCCCTCCTCCCTTAGCCTCACGCGCGCGCACACCGCCACCGGAGGGAATTGCCGCCCCGTCTTCTTGGTCACATAAAGAATATCCTAGCATTCTTCCGATAGGCTGTTCATCCGTGGATACCAAGGTTGAGGTTCTAGGAGCTGGAAACTAACTCTTATTGTCTTGCAGATATACAGAGTATTGTAGGTATCTTCGACTTCGACGAAGGAGAAGATACACCGGAATATTACGAAGACTTGGAAGCTGCTTTGGAAGTAAGGTTAGTCTTCTAATTGACGTGTTTATATATATACGACATATGCATAATCAGTTAACCAGTATGTTAATAAATATTTTAAAATTCCGCTGCGTACCCTAGGGGTAACTCTAACAATATTTTCTTACAGTGGTATCAGAGCCAGGTTAATTGATTACGTATATACGTATATATATTGTATGATTTTGTAGATATGTGGAAGCAATTGATTCTATGATGAATTCGATTTTCAAAAGTTTTGTTTTTTTATATAAATTTAGAATTTATAATTTTTCAAAAAAAAAAAAAATTTTAATATATATATTTTTTTTACCGGGGCCGCTTGCGCGACGCAAGCGGCGACCGGCCGCCTGCGGCATACCGCAGGCGTCCGGGGCCTACGGGACGCAGGCGCTCGGGCGCCTTCGGTACCGCAGGCGCCCTGCCTGCGGCACGGGCGCTAGGCGCCCGTGCCGCGGGCAGCGCCTGCGGACGCAGGTGCCCGGCGCCTGCACCTGCGGCGTCCGGCACCCACGTTTTATATAAAAAAAAATAAAATATATATATATATATATATATATATATATATATATATATATATATATATATATATATATATATATATATATATATATATATATATATATATATATATATATATATATATATATATATATATATATATTCGGGATGGACCCAAAATCGAATTTTGAAAGTTTTGAGGATTGAATTTTATATTTGGAATATAAATATGATTTAATTGTAACTGTTTTAAACTAGAGGCGTTAAATTTAATTAGTGTAAAGTTAAAGGGCTTATTTGTAATTTATCAGTTTATTGTTTATGGCAAATTAGTCCTTCTACTTTTGAATTTAGATTTAACACCTCTAAGGTTTTTAAAATTACAATTAAGTCCTTCGGGTTTTCTACTTGGTCAATAGAATTTTCGAATGTTCAATCTAGTCCAAATTTTCAATTATTTCATAGAGATTATAAGTATGGGATTATAATTTTCATAATGAAATTATGAAGTCATTTGTCATCCACATAGGCTACTACTTGATTCATATGCTCTACATGCTATTGTTTGACAATGCATGTTTAAATACCATGTTTTTACATTCCGTTCGACCGCTATGCATGCGAGGGTAGGCGGCGCCCTCTTATATGTCGGACCGCATATTTATGTATGGGTAGGCGGCACCCATTATATGCTTGACCGCGTTTAGAACTAGAATGGATAGGCGGCATCCATTATGTGTAGACCGTTCATGCATGATGGGTAGGCGGCGCCCTTATTTGTTTGTAGATGACTGATAACAACCCTCAAGCTACAAGCCCCAACCAATATAAGTACGGAAATATGTATATATACATATATGTATTTCTGAGATGCTTTCCATAGGGTGATTTAATTTTGAACTTTCATTGCGTTTTCTTGTATTGGCGACCTCGTCTTACAAGACTCGCAGTAATCGTCAAATTAGAGTAAGCCTATGGTTATGACTTACTGCATATTGTATCTAGCGACCTCGATAGGTGCAATATGTAGGGCATCGGGTTAAATTAGATTTAACAACCAAGAGTTGCGTGACGCAATTGGATAGTCTTACTAGTCCTACCGGTCATATTATGCTATGCGACCAGCCCCCGTTGCAGTATGGCATAATATGGATTTGGATCTTGGCCACTACGGTAACTTGTTGGACATTACCCGTATGTTTGTTGTGGGGGCAAGCATATGTGAAAATAGTGGGAGCTAAACAGCTAAAGGACCTTGTTGTTTAGTTATGTTGACTGTGTATTTAGAAATGATATTTCAATAGTTGATTTATTGTTTTCGTTCTATATTATTTCTCCTTAGGATATTAGATATGGCGAGTATCTCGCTCCGTGCTGTCTTGGAGAAGAAAATTTTAACCGGACCAAACTTCCTAGATTGGATCAGGAATATACGTTTGGTGCTGAGGTACGAAAAGATTGAGTACGTCTTGGACGAGGTCATTCCCGTGTGCCCCGAAATCAGACTGCCGATCAGGTTGCTGCTTGGAATCAAGCCAACAAGGCAAGGTCTGATAAGCATCTTGAGGATGCTAAGTCCGCGCAGTGTATTATGCTGGCGGCAATGAGCAATGAGCTGCAGAGGCAACATGAAAGCATGTTGCCGTATGAGATGTTGAAACATCTTGAGTCGCTCTTTAAGACGACAGCTAGAAGTGTTGAATTTGATTTGATCAAAGACATACACAGGTGCAAGCTCAGTGAAGGAGGGAACATGTCTGAGCATGTTCTCAAAATGATTGGTCTCTTTGAAAAGCTTGCCAATGCCGGCGTTAAGCTAGAGAACAAGATCATGGTGATCTTTGTCCTTCAATCATTGCCGAGTTCGTATTCGCAGTTCATCATTAATTACACGATGAATGCGAAAGACGTCACACTGCCTGAACTTCATAATCTGCTGAAGACATATGATCAAACTCTTCCTAAGAAGGAAAAGTCGATCATGCTTGTTGGGCAACCGTCTAACTCGAACCCGAAATGCAAAGGTGCTAAGGGTAAGGGAAAGTCGGGAGCCAAGGCTAACACTTGGAGTGATAAGCCTAAGCGTCCGAACCAGAAAAGGAAGTTCAAGAGAAGCGGAACGGTGCGCACAGATGAATGTCTTTTCTGTAAGCAGAAAGGACATTGGAATAAAGATTGCCCTAAGCTTAGGGCAGATCAGGCCAAGAAGTCATCAGCTTCTGGCTCAGGTATGTTTGTTATTGAAATGAACATGACTACTGTTGACTCCAATGGTTGGGTATTAGATACAGCCTGTGGCTCACACATTTGTAATAATGTGCAGGGGCTAATTGATCACAGGCTAGTCAAGCGAGGTGAAATCGACTTGCATGTTGGGAACGGCAATCCAGTTGAAGCCAAACGCGTTGGACGCAGCAAGATAGATTTACCTCCGGGACAATGTTTAGAACTTGATAATGTTTATTTTGTTCCATCCATTATCAGAAATATTATTTCCATTCCATTGTTAGACAATATGGGTTTTTCCTTTCGATTTGCGAATAATACTTGTTATTTTTCATTAAATGATCAGTATTATGGAAAGGCTCGCTTGGTGAATGGTTTATATATTTTGCAAAGTAGTTAACCTTTATTTCAAATACATAACAAACAACCGTCTTCAAGTAAGAAGAATAATCCATCTTATCTATGGCATTGTAGGCTAGGCCATATCAATGAAACACGGATTCAAAGACTAAGGAAGTTGGACTACTTAGAACCATTTGATTTTGAATCATATGGTACATGTGAATCTTGTGTTAAGGGTAAGATGACAAACAAACCTTTTGTTGGACAAGGTGTTCGTGTCACTCGCTGCTTAGAGCTCATACATACCGATGTATGTGGACCGTTTAAAGTCCATGCGCGTGGGGGTTATCCTTACTTCGTTACCTTTACTGACGATTTCTCAAGGTATGGATATATCTTTCTTATGAAGAATAAATCCGAGACCTTTGGGAAATTCAAGGAGTTTAGGAATGAGGTCGAGAATGAATTGAACCTAAGGATAGTCACTCTTCGATCGGATCGAGGAGGTGAATACCTTAGTGAAGAATTTATCGATTACTTGAAGAAAAATGGGATTCAATTGCAATGGACTCCTCTTGGAACACCACAGTTAAACGGTGTGTCTGAGAGGAGGAATCGAACCCTGTTAGACATGGTAAGATCAATGATTGGATTCTCGACTCTTCCAAAGTATCTGTGGGGATATGCACTACAAACTGCAATCTACATTCTGAACCGTGTACCATCTAAATCAGTGGAGAAAACTCCTTATCAGTTATGGAAGGGAAAGAAGCCTTCACTAGGCTATCTTAGACATTGGGGCTGTTCTGCGATAGTCAAGCTGATGCTCACTGATAAGTTAGATGCCAAGGGTGTCAAAGTATATTTCATAGGCTATCCTCGTCAGACGAGAGGCTATGAATTCTATCATGCTGAAGATCACAAGGTGATCGTGTCTAGAAACGTGAAGTTTTTAGAAGCTGAATACCTCGAAGAAGAGAGGTTAGATGATATGATAGAACTTGAAGAAATTCAAGACTTTGACACGCGCGAACATGAGTTCTTTAAATCTTCTGATTTGGACTCAAGTTTAGTGGGAGCTTTCGAAGCAGACAAGGGTGATGATATGACACTTGCTAGGCATGTCATAGTCAGTGGGAGTCCTGTGATTAGATCAACAGTTGAAACCACACCTGTAGAACCCGTTGTCAACCAACCTGTGCAACAAGTTGCACAAGAGCAGCCTCCCGCAAGGGAACAGGGTCGTGCCCAACGAACAGCTGCATCAGTACCCACTGATAATGTTCGTGTTACACGAAGCCAGAAAAGAAAAGCACCAGAACAAGTCGAGCTCCGTAGGTCGAAGAGGATCCTTAGAGGACCTCAGAAGCAAAGCCTTATGATAGAAGACATCCGTGAACTTGATGTCGGTCTATCAGATCGGGAAGATCCCGAGACCTACAAAGAGGCAATAATTGATATTGACTCAGACAAATGGCAAGAGGCCATGGAATTAGAAATGGATTCAATGTACCAGAACCAAGTTTGGAACTTGGTAGACTTGCCCCAAGGGGTTAGACCAATTGGGTGAAAATGGGTCTTTAAACGAAAGACAGATGCCGACGGCAAGGTACAAACACACAAAGCTAGGCTTGTGGCAAAAGGCTACACGCAAAGGTATGGCATCGATTACGATGAAACCTTTTCACCAGTAGCAAAATTGAAGTCCATTCGAATTCTACTTGCGATAGCTGCCTACTATGATTATAAAATCTGGCAGATGGATGTAAAGACAGCCTTCCTCAATGGCAACCTTGAGGAAGAGGTCTATATGGTACAGCCGGAAGGTTTTGTAGTAAAACCAGGCCAACTGCTGTATGCAAATTACAAAGATCCATCTATGGGCTAAAGCAAGCGTCAGGAGCTGGAATATCCGCTTTGATGAAGCTGTCAAATCGTTTGACTTCATCAGAAGCAAGGAAGATCCCTGTGTCTATGCGAGACACAGCGACAAAGGAGTTGTTTTCATGATCATTTATGTAGATGACATTTTGATCATGGGAAACAATGTCTCTATGCTAGAAGAGACTAAAGTTTGGTTATCAAGTACCTTCTCGATGAAGGACTTGGGTGAAGCGAACTACATCCTAGGGATCAAGATCTTTAGAGATAGATCCAAGAGGATGTTGGGATTGACACAGTCCACCTACATCGACAAAATACTGAAGCGTTATAAGATGGACGACTCAAAGAGGCTTTCTCCCAGCTAGGCATGGGATTGTCTTATCAGTTAAGGATGGTCCTAAAACTGATGAAGAAAGAATGCAATGAGTCGTGTGCCCTATGCTTCGGCAGTAGGGTCTATAATGTATGCAATGAATTGCACAAGGCCCGATGTGGCATATGCGCTTAGTGTCACTTGTCGACACCAACAGAATCCAGGAGTACCTCACTGGACTGCTGTAAAGAACATTCTTAAGTACCTTAGACGGACTAAAGAGATGTTCTTGGTGTTTGGTGGAGAACCAGAATTAAAGATGTCTGGGTATGTCGACGCTGGATTTGAATCAGATCCTGATGACTTTAAGTCACAGACAGGATACGTATTCAAATTGAACGGAGGAGCTGTCTGTTGGAAGAGTTCTAAGCAAGCCACGTTGCTGACTCATCCACAGAGGCCGAGTACATTGCTGCATCAGAAGCATCGAAAGAAGCTGTCTGGATTTCAGAGTTCTTGAAGGAATTGAGGGTTGTTCCTGCTCCCAGTCCAATAACGATTTATTGTGACAATACGGGCGCCGTCGCTCAAGCTAGGGAGCCTAGATCTACAAACAAGAACAACATGTACTTAGAAAATATCACGTTATACGTGAGATTATAGATAGAGGAGAAGTTAGTATAGAACGTGTCTCTACCACGGACACGTGGCAGATCCTTTCACCAAGGTCTTATCAGTGGAAGTCCACTTAAGACATTATGCTAATCTGGGCATTAGGCATAAAGGTGACTGGCTCTAGTCCAAGTGGGAGATTGATAGTGTATATGTCCTAGAGACAGTCCTTAAAGGGCATGGTGCCCTGTAGAGGACATATATGTACTATTACACAGGTCC
>CM051457.1:71291943-71314053 GCA_028274465.1 Plantago ovata | reverse complement strand
TGAATACTGATAGTGTATATGTCCTAGAGACAGTCCTTACTAAGGGCATGGTGCCCTTGTAGAGGACATATATGTACTATTACACAGGTCAACGTAATATAATATATGTTTGTTTCATTTTAACGTTGAGTATCGCTTTCATATTTATATATACACCAGGCAGGCTGCAGCATGTCATATCTATATTGCTGTCTGTATTGATACTAAACATGTCCCCTCGGATAGATGACCGATCACAAGTTAGTGGGAGCTATGTGATTATATCAATCATCCCAAACTCTCCCTAGTCGTGGTACATCTCGGATGTGGGGGTCTGAATGAACCTGACAAGACTAGTATGCGTGGAGGTTATACTTGTTGGAGCAAGTGTGAGCCGATCCCACGGCCACGGAACGGATTGTTGGACAATCAAGGAACGTTCCCATAACTGCGCATAGTTGTTCGAAGAAGCTTTATCGAACAATGGAAGTACCCACCGGACACTCCCATCGATGTATACTCTACACCGACGTGTCTATGGGAACCGGTGAGTTGTCGAAGTGATGCCATTCGTCCTTTGCACTTACAGGACTTTATCATCACATTTGTTGCTCCATATCCTTGGTGGACCCGTCGATGTCAGCTCTGAATAAGCAGTTGACCTAAGACACGATCCAGGATTATGGCAAATACAAATGGGGGTGATAAGTGATTCTGTGAAGGATTCATCTCTCAAGTGTAGCACAGGAGAGCACTGCTCGTAGTCTGCATAGTTGTGTTGGTAAAGTCACTGGCCAGTGCAAATGATATATTATTGATGGTCATAAGTATATCTTAACCAAACAACTCCCTGAGACGCCCGTGTGTATTATTGGGATAGACACTTCATCGATCCTAGATACATCCGAGCAAGTCAGATGAAGGGACGTTACCATCGCCGCGTTGAGCGCAACAGGCTTCGCAACGAAAGGGTTAGCTTTGAGAAACCTCTCAAACGTCCTCACGTATTATATGCAAATGGAACCGTCTAGGAATTCCATGTTGCCTAGTCTAGGACTTGCTAATACGGTGAGGCCCTATGGGTCACACTATGTGGTGATTCAGCCTATCAGAATATCCTTGAAGATGGAATCGCAATTAATTTGGATTAATTGTGATTGATGGATTATAATTGATTTGGAATTAATTATAATATTTGGTGGCTCAATTAATGATTTGGAATTATTAATTGAATTGGCTAATTAATTGTATTTTATGTAAATACAATTAAAGATTATTTTGGAAATATAATGAGGTTTGATTGAAAGGATATGTTAATTTAGAATTAACATATGCACTTGGGCAAAATCTACTTGGAGTTTGGATTGCCTTAGAAATATAAGTGACCCATGTCCCGGAGACAGGGCGGCGCGCGCGTGGCTGAGTAGGGGAAGGAGTTCGACTCCTTCCTATTAGAAGTCCAAGGGATAAGTTAGATTTTCCTGATTGAGTTTTGATTTGATTGGGAATGAATCTAGACTTGATATTGGTTTCCTTGTGCGATAAGAATTAGATTCTTATTCCTTTACGAAGTCTAATTGCTTATGCTTTAGGCTTCTATAGACTACTATATAGTGACTATTAGAGAGAGTTTTACATACGATTTTGAAATACAGTTTCAGAATAGACTACAGTCATTACTACCCCAGTTTTCTTAGAGAAAATAAAACTCTCCCCTCCTCCCTTAGCCTCACGCGCGCGCACACCGCCACCGGAGGGAATTGCCGCCCCGTCTTCTTGGTCACATAAAGAATATCCTAGCATTCTTCCGATAGGCTGTTCATCCGTGGATACCAAGGTTGAGGTTCTAGGAGCTGGAAACTAACTCTTATTGTCTTGCAGATATACAGAGTATTGTAGATATCTTCGACTTCGACGAAGGAGAAGATACACCGGAATTTACGAAGACTTGGAAGCTGCTTTGGAAGTAAGGTTAGTCTTCTAATTGACGTGTTTATATATATACGACATATGCATAATCAATTAACCTGTATGTTAAGAAAATTTTTAAAATTCCGCTGCGTACCCTAGGGGTAACTCTGACCATATTTTCTTACAGTGGTATCAGAGCGAGGTTAATTGATTACGTATATACGTATATATTGTATGATTTTGTAGATATGTGGATGCAATTGATTCTATGATGAATTCGATTTTCAAAAGTTTTGTTTTTTATATAAATTTAGAATTTATATTTTTCAAAAAAAAAAAAAATTTTAATATATATATTTTTTTACCGGGCCGCTTGCGCGACGCAAGCGGCGGCCGGCCCCTGCGGCACGCAGGCGCCCGGGGCCTGCGGCGCGGCGCTCGGCGCCGGTACCGCGGCCCCTGCCTGCGGCACGGGCGCGAGGCGCCCGTGCCCGGGCAGCGCCTGGCGGACGCAGGTGCCGGCCTGGACCCGCGGCGCCGTCCCCACGTTTTAAAAAAAAAAAAATATATATATATATATATTATGGATATAAAATATATATATTAATATTGGATTTAAATTTTATTTATATAATATATATATATGATATATATTTATATATTTTCGGGTTGGACCCAAATCGAATTTTGAAAGTTTTGAGGATTGAATTTTATATTTGGAATAAATATGATTTAATGTAATGTTTAAACTAGAGCGTTAAATTTAATTAGTTAAAGTTAAAGGGCTATTTGTAATTTATCAATTTATTGTTTTTTGCAATTAGTCCTTCTACTTTTGAATTTTAGATTTAACACCTCTAAGGTTTTTAAAATTACAATTAAGTCCTTCGGGTTTTTACTTGGTCAATAGAATTTTCGAATGTTCAATCTAGTCCAAATTTTCAATTATTTCATAGAGATTATAAGTATGGGATTATAATTTTCATAATGAAATTATGAAGTCATTTGTCATCCACATAGGCTACTACTTGTTTCATATGCTCAATATGCTATTGTTTGACAATGCATGTTTAAATACCATGTTTTTACATTCCGTTCGACCGCTATGCATGCGAGGGTAGGCGGCGCCCTCTATATGTCGGACCGCATATTTATGTATGGGTAGGCGGCACCCATTATATGCTTGACCGCGTTTAGAACTAGAATGGATAGGCGGCATCCATTACGTGTAGACCGTTCATGCATGATGGGTAGGCGGCGCCCTTATTTGTTTGTAGATGACTGATAACAACCCTCAAGCTACAAGCCCAACCAATATAAGTACGGAAATATGTATATATATATATATGTATTTCTGAGATGCTTTCCATAGGGTGCTTTAATTTTGAACTTTCATTGCGTTTTCTTGTATTGGCGACCTCGTCTTACAAGACTCGCAGTAATCGTCAAATTAGAGTAAGCCTATGGTTATGACTTACTGCATATTGTATCTAGCGACCTCGATAGGTACAATATGTAGGGCATCGGGTTAAATTAGATTTAACAACCAAGAGTTGCGTGACGCAATTGGATAGTCTTACTAGTCCTACCGGTCATATTATGCTATGCGACCAGCCCCGTTGGAGTATGGCATAATATGGATTTGGATCTTGGCCACTACGGTAACTTGTTGGACATTACCCGTATGTTTGTTGTGGGGGCAAGCATATGTGAAAATAGTGGGAGCTAAACAGCTAAAGGACCTTGTTGTTTAGTTATGTTGACTGTGTATTTAGAAATAATATTTCAATAGTTGATTTATTGTTTTCGTTCTATATTATTTCTCCTTAGGATATTAGATATGGCGAGTATCTCGCTCCGTGCTGTCTTGGAGAAGCAAATTTTAACCGGACCAAACTTCCTAGATTGGATCAGGAATATACGTTTGGTGCTGAGGTACGAAAAGATTGAGTACGTCTTGGACGAGGTCATTCCCGTGTGCCCCGAAAATCAGACTGCCGATCAGGTTGCTGCTTGGAATCAAGCCAACAAGGCAAGGTCTGATAAGCATCTTGAGGATGCTAAGTCCGCGCAGTGTATTATGCTGGCGGCAATGAGCAATGAGCTGCAGAGGCAACATGAAAGCATGTTGCCGTATGAGATGTTGAAACATCTTGAGTCGCTCTTTAAGACGACAGCTAGAAGTGTTGAATTTGATTTGATCAAAGACATACACAGATGCAAGCTCAGTGAAGGAGGGAACATGTCTGAGCATGTTCTCAAAATGATTGGTCTCTTTGAAAAGCTTGCCGATGCCGGCGTTAAGCTAGAGAACAAGATCATGGTGATCTTTGTCCTTCAATCATTGCCGAGTTCGTATTCGCAGTTCATCATTAATTACACGATGAATGCGAAGGACGTCACACTGCCTGAACTTCATAATCTGCTGAAGACATATGATCAAACTCTTCCTAAGAAGGAAAAGTCGATCATGCTTGTTGGGCAACCGTCTAACTCGAACCCGAAAAGCAAAGGTGCTAAGGGTAAGGGAAAGTCGGGAGCCAAGGCTAACACTTGGAGTGATAAGCCTAAGCGTCCGAACCAGAAAAGGAAGTTCAAGAGAAGCGGAACGGTGCGCACAGATGAATGTCTTTTCTGTAAGCAGAAAGGACATTGGAATAAAGATTGCCCTAAGCTTAGGGCAGATCAGGCCAAGAAGTCATCAGCTTCTGGCTCAGGTATGTTTGTTATTGAAATGAACATGACTACTGTTGACTCCAATGGTTGGGTATTAGATACAGCCTGTGGCTCACACATTTGTAATAATGTGCAGGGGCTAATTGATCACAGGCTAGTCAAGCGAGGTGAAATCGACTTGCATGTTGGGAACGGCAATCCAGTTGAAGCCAAACGCGTTGGACGCAGCAAGATAGATTTACCTCCGGGACAATGTTTAGAACTTGATAATGTTTATTTTGTTCCATCCATTATCAGAAATATTATTTCCATTCCATTGTTAGACAATATGGTTTTTCCTTTCGATTTGCGAATAATACTTGTTATTTTTCATTAAATGATCAGTATTATGGAAAGGCTCGCTTGGTGAATGGTTTATATATTTTGCAAAGTAGTTAACCTTTATTTCAAATACATAACAAACAACCGTCTTCAAGTAAGAAGAATAATCCATCTTATCTATGGCATTGTAGGCTAGGCCATATCAATGAAACACGGATTCAAAGACTAAGGAAGTTGGACTACTTAGAACCATTTGATTTTGAATCATATGGTACATGTGAATCTTGTGTTAAGGGTAAGATGACAAACAAACCTTTTGTTGGACAAGGTGTTCGTGTCACTCGCTGCTTAGAGCTCATACATACCGATGTATGTGGACCGTTTAAAGTCCATGCGCGTGGGGGTTATCCTTACTTCGTTACCTTTACTGACGATTTCTCAAGGTATGGATATATCTTTCTTATGAAGAATAAATCCGAGACCTTTGGGAAATTCAAGGAGTTTAGGAATGAGGTCGAGAATGAATTGAACCTAAGGATAGTCACTCTTCGATCGGATCGAGGAGGTGAATACCTTAGTGAAGAATTTATCGATTACTTGAAGAAAAATGGGATTCAATTGCAATGGACTCCTCTTGGAACACCACAGTTAAACGGTGTGTCTGAGAGGAGGAATCGAACCCTGTTAGACATGGTAAGATCAATGATTGGATTCTCGACTCTTCCAAAGTATCTGTGGGGATATGCACTACAAACTGCAATCTACATTCTGAACCGTGTACCATCTAAATCAGTGGAGAAAACTCCTTATCAGTTATGGAAGGGAAAGAAGCCTTCACTAGGCTATCTTAGACATTGGGGCTGTTCTGCGATAGTCAAGCTGATGCTCACTGATAAGTTAGATGCCAAGGGTGTCAAAGTATATTTCATAGGCTATCCTCGTCAGACGAGAGGCTATGAATTCTATCATGCTGAAGATCACAAGGTGATCGTGTCTAGAAACGTGAAGTTTTAGAAGCTGAATACCTCGAAGAAGAGAGGTTAGATGATATGATAGAACTTGAAGAAATTCAAGACTTTGACACGCGCGAACATGAGTTCTTTAAATCTTCTGATTTGGACTCAAGTTTAGTGGGAGCTTTCGAAGCAGACAAGGGTGATGATATGACACTTGCTAGGCATGTCATAGTCAGTGGGAGTCCTGTGATTAGATCAACAGTTGAAACCACACCTGTAGAACCCGTTGTCAACCAACCTGTGCAACAAGTTGCACAAGAGCAGCCTCCCGCAAGGGAACAGGGTCGTGCCCAACGAACAGCTGCATCAGTACCCACTGATAATGTTCGTGTTACACGAAGCCAGAAAAGAAAAGCACCAGAACAAGTCGAGCTCCGTAGGTCGAAGAGGATCCTTAGAGGACCTCAGAAGCAAAGCCTTATGATAGAAGACATCCGTGAACTTGATGTCGGTCTATCAGATCGGGAAGATCCCGAGACCTACAAGAGGCAATAATTGATATTGACTCAGACAAATGGCAAGAGGCCATGGAATTAGAAATGGATTCAATGTACCAGAACCAAGTTTGGAACTTGGTAGACTTGCCCCAAGGGGTTAGACCAATTGGGTGAAAATGGGTCTTTAAACGAAAGACAGATGCCGACGGCAAGGTACAAACACACAAAGCTAGGCTTGTGGCAAAAGGCTACACGCAAAGGTATGGCATCGATTACGATGAAACCTTTTCACCAGTAGCAAAATTGAAGTCCATTCGAATTCTACTTGCGATAGCTGCCTACTATGATTATAAAATCTGGCAGATGGATGTAAAGACAGCCTTCCTCAATGGCAACCTTGAGGAAGAGGTCTATATGGTACAGCCGGAAGGTTTTGTTAGTAAAACCAGGCCAACTGCTGTATGCAAATTACAAAGATCCATCTATGGGCTAAAGCAAGCGTCAAGGAGCTGGAATATCCGCTTTGATGAAGCTGTCAAATCGTTTGACTTCATCAGAAGCAAGGAAGATCCGTGTGTATATGCGAGACACAGCGACAAAGGAGTTGTTTTCATGATCATTTATGTAGATGACATTTTGATCATGGGAAACAATGTCTCTATGTTAGAAGAGACTAAAGTTTGGTTATCAAGTACCTTCTCGATGAAGGACTTGGGTGAAGCGAACTACATCCTAGGGATCAAGATCTTTAGAGATAGACCCAAGAGGATGTTGGGATTGACACAGTCCACCTACATCGACAAAATACTGAAGCGTTATAAGATGGACGACTCAAAGAGAGGCTTTCTCCCAGCTAGGCATGGGATTGTCTTATCAGTTAAGGATGGTCCTAAAACTGATGAAGAAGGAAATGCAATGAGTCGTGTACCCTATGCTTCGGCAGTAGGGTCTATAATGTATGCAATGAATTGCACAAGGCCCGATGTGGCATATGCGCTTAGTGTCACTTGTCGACACCAACAAAATCCAGGAGTACCTCACTGGACTGCTGTAAAGAACATTCTTAAGTACCTTAGACGGACTAAATAGATGTTCTTGGTGTTTGGTGGAGAACCAGAATTAAAGATGTCTAGGTATGTCGACGCTGGATTTGAATCAGATCCTGATGACTTTAAGTCACAGACAGGATACGTATTCAAATTGAACGGAGGAGCTGTCTGTTGGAAGAGCTCTAAGCAAGCCACGGTTGCTGACTCATCCACAGAGGCCGAGTACATTGCTGCATCAGAAGCATCGTAAGAAGCTGTCTGGATTTCAGAGTTCTTGAAGGAATTGAGGGTTGTTCCTGCTCCCAGTCCAATAACGATTTATTGTGACAATACGGGCGCCGTCGCTCAAGCTAGGGAGCCTAGATCTACAAACAAGAACCAACATGTACTTAGAAAATATCACGTTATACGTGAGATTATAGATCGAGGAGAAGTTAGTATAGAACGTGTCTCAACCACGGACAACGTGGCAGATCCTCTCACCAAGGTCTTATCAGTGGAAGTCCACTTAAGACATTATGCTAATCTGGGCATTAGGCATAAAGGTGACTGGCTCTAGTCCAAGTGGGAGATTGATAGTGTATATGTCCTAGAGACAGTCCTTACTAAGGGCATGGTGCCCTTGTAGAGGACATATATGTACTATTACACAGGTCAACGTAATATAATATATGTTTGTTTCATTTTACTGTTGAGTATCGCTTTCATATTTATATTACACCAGGCTGCAGCATGTCATATCTATATTGCTGTCTGTATTGATATTAAACATGTCCCCTCGGATAGATGACCGATCACACAGTTAGTGGGAGCTATGTGAGTTATCATCTATCCCAAACTCTCCCTAGTCGTGGTACATCTCGGATGTGGGGGTCTGAATGAACCTGACAAGACTAGTATGCGTGGAGGTTATACTTGTTGGAGCAAGTGTGAGCCGATCCCACGGCCACGGAACGGATTGTTGGACAATCAAGGAACGTTCCCATAACTGCGCATAGTTGTTCGAAGAAGCTTTATCGAACAATGGAAGTACCCACCGGACACTCCCATCGATGTATACTCTACACCGACGTGTCTATGGGAACCGGTGAGTTGTCGAAGTGATGCCATTCGTCCTTTGCACTTACAGGACTTTATCATCACATTTGTTGCTCCATATCCTTGGTGGACACGTCGATGTCAGCTCTGAATAAGCAGTTGACCTAAGACACAATCCAGGATTATGGCTAAATACAAATGGGGGTGATAAGTGATTCTGTGAAGGATTCATCTCTCAAGTGTAGCACAGGAGATCACTGCTCGTAGTCTGCATAGTTGTGTTGGTAAAGTCACTGGCCAGTGCAAATGATATATTATGATGGTCATAAGTATATCTTAACCAAACAACTTCCTGAGACGCCCGTGGATGTATTATTGGGATAGACACTTCATCGATCCTAGATACATCCGAGCAAGTCAGATGAAGGGACGTTACCATCGCCGCGTTGAGCGCAACAGGCTTCACAACGAAAGGGTTAGCTTTGAGAAACCTCTCAAACGTCCTCGCGTATTAATATTGCAAATGAAACCATCTAGGAATTCCATGTTGCCTAGTCTAGGACTTGCTTAATACGGTGAGGCCCTATGGGTCACACTATGTGGTGATTCAGCCTATCAGAATATCCTTGAAGATGGAATCGCAATTAATTTGGAATTAATTGTGATTGATGGATTATAATTAATTTGGAATTAATTATAATAATTGGTGGCTCAATTAATGATTTGGAATTATTAATTGAATTGGCTAATTAATTGTATTTTATGTAAATACAATTAAAGATTATATTTTGGAAATATAATGGAGGTTTGATTGTAAAGGATATGTTAATTTAGAATTAACATATGCACTTGGGCAAAATCTACTTGGAGTTTGGATTGCCTTAGAAATATAAATGGGTCCCAAAAGTGGGACCCACGTCCCGTAGGACAGGCGCGCGCGCGCGTGGCTGAGTAGGGGAAGGAGTTCGACTCCTTCCTCTATTAGAAGTCCAAGGGATAAGTTAGATTTTCCTGATTGAGTTTTGATTTGATTGGGAATGAATCTAGACTTGATATTGGTTTCCTTGTGCGATAAGAATTAGATTCTTATTCCTTTACGAAGTCTAATTGCTTATGCTTTAGGCTTCTATAGACTACTATATATAGTGGACTATTAGAGAGAGTTTTACATACGATTTTGAAATACAGTTTCAGACATAGACTTTCACAGTCATTCTACCCAGTTTTCTTAGAGAAAATAAAACTCTCCCCTCCTCCCTAAGCCTCACGCGCGCGCACACCGCCACCGGAGGAAATTGCCGCCCCGTCTTCTTGGTCACATAAAGAATATACTAGCATTCTTCCGATAGGCTGTTCATCCGTGGATACCAAGGTTGAGGTTCTAGGAGCTGGAAACTAACTCTTATTGTCTTGCAGATATACAAAGTATTGTAGATATCTTCGACTTCGACGAAGGAGAAGATACACCGGAATATTACGAAGACTTGGAAGATGCTTTGGAAGTAAGGTTAGTCTTCTAATTGACGTGTTTATATATATACGACATATGCATAATCAGTTAACCAGTATGTTAAGAAAGTTTTTAAAATTCCGCTGCGTACCCTAGGGGTAACTCTGACCATATTTTCTTACAGTGGTATCAGAGCCAGGTTAATTGATTACATATATACGTATATATGTTGTATGATTTTGTAGATATGTGGATGCAATTGATTCTATGATGAATTCGATTTTCAAAAGTTTTGTTTTTATATAAATTTAGAATTTATATTTTTTCAAAAAAAAATAAAAAATTTTATATATATATTTTTTTGACCGGGGCCGCTTGCGTGACGCAGGCGGCCGGCGGCACCTGCGGCTGCAGGCGCCCGGGGTGCCTGCGGGACGCAGGCGCACGGGCGCCTGCGGCCGCAGGCGCTCGGGCGCCTTCGGTACCGCAGGCGCCCTGCCTGCGGCACGGGCGCTAGGCGCCCGTGCCGCGGGCAGCGCATGCGGACGCAGGTGCCCGGCGCCTGGGGCGCCGGGCGCCTGCACCCGCGGCGTCCGGTACCCGCGTGCCGCGGGCGCCGGGCGCCCGTGGCCGCTAGCACCGGGAGGGGGCGGGACTAGGTCCCGTCCCACTTTTTATAAAAAAATAAAATATATATATATAAATATATATATTTTCGGGTTGGACCCAAAATCAAATTTTGAAAGTTTTGAGGATTGAATTTTATATTTGGAATATAAATATGATTTAATTGTAATTGTTTTAAACTAGAGGCGTTAAATTTAATTAGTATAAAGTTAAAGGGCTTATTTGTAATTTATCAATTTATTGTTTATTGCAAATTAGTCCTTCTACTTTTGAATTTTAGATTTAACACCTCTAAGGTTTTTAAAATTACAATTAAGTCCTTCGGGTTTTCTACTTGGTCAATAGAATTTTCGAATGTTCAATCTAGTCCAAATTTTCAATTATTTCATAGAGATTATACGTATGGGATTATAATTTTCATAATGAAATTATGAAGTCATTTGTCATCCACATAGGCTACTACTTGTTTCATATGCTCTACATGCTATTGTTTGACAATGCATGTTTAAATACCATGTTTTTACATTCCGTTCGACCGCTATGCATGCGAGGGTAGGCGGCGCCCTCTTATATGTCGGACCGCATATTTATGTATGGGTAGGCGGCACCCATTATATGCTTGACCGCGTTTAGAACTAGAATGGATAGGCGGCATCCATTATGTGTAGACCGTTCATGCATGATGGGTAGGCAGCGCCCTTATTTGTTTGTAGATGACTGATAACAACCCTCAAGCTACAAGCCCAACCAATATAAGTACGGAAATATGTATATATATATATATATATATATATATATATATATATATATATATATATATATATATATATATATATATATATATATATATATATATATATATATATATATATATATATATATATATATATATATATATATATATATGTATGTATTTCCGAGATGCTTTCCATAGGGTGCTTTAATTTTGAACTTTCATTGCGTTTTCTTGTATTGGCGACCTCGTCTTACAAGACTCGCAGTAATCGTCAAATTAGAGTAAGCCTATGGTTATGACTTACTGCATATTGTATCTAGCGACCTCGATAGGTGCAATATGTAGGGCATCGGGTTAAATTAGATTTAACAACCAAGAGTTGCGTGACGCAATTGGATAGTCTTACTAGTCCTACCGGTCATATTATGCTATGCGACCAGCCCCCGTTGGAGTATGGCATAATATGGATTTGGATCTTGGCCACTACGGTAACTTGTTGGACATTACCCGTATGTTTGTTGTGGGGGCAAGCATATGTGAAAATAGTGGGAGCTAAACAACTAAAGGACCTTGTTGTTTAGTTATGTTGACTGTGTATTTAGAAATGATATTTCAATAGTTGATTTATTGTTTTCGTTCTATATTATTTCTCCTTAGGATATTAGATATGGCGAGTATCTCGCTCCGTGCTGTCTTGGAGAAGCAAATTTTAACCGGACCAAACTTCCTAGATTGGATCAGGAATATACGTTTGGTGCTGAGGTACGAAAAGATTGACGAGGTCATTCCCGTGTGCCCCGAAAATCAGACTGCCGATCAGGTTGCTTCTTGGAATCAAGCCAACAAGGCAAGGTCTGATAAGCATCTTGAGGATGCTAAGTCCGCGCATTGTATTATGCTGGCGGCAATGAGCAATGAGCTGCAGAGGCAACATTAAAGCATGTTGCCGTATGAGATGTTGAAACATCTTGAGTCGCTCTTTAAGACGACAGCTAGAAGTGTTGAATTTGATTTGATCAAATATGTTAGTGTTGAAATATGTCCAGTCCGCATGTACGAAATGGAGCGGTCTAAGAGCGCGACAAAGTATCATAGGCCGTCCCTCAAGGGGCACGACCACACCCAAGTATGTCACTAAGGTGTGGATCGACCAACATAGGGTCCGACCATCACTGGGAGGACAACCCTGAAAATAAGCTCCTCACAAGGACAAAGCTGCCAGTGGGCTCGAGGAGCATCTCTCGGGCTCGAGGAGACCTTACGTCAAGGTAACGCTCCTTGACAGAAACTGAGCAGGACACTACTCGCATCATCCACGCACAAGGAAGGCACGAGGACCACAGAGCGACCAGCCATGGTTGCTCTCTTGGGCCAAGGCCCACGGACCGCCTTAATGGGCCTGGGCCGAGGAAGGCCTCAATCCTAGCCGTACACGTGGCGTGATCCTACGCGACCGGAAGCTGAAGGGTCACAAGTATATAAAGGCCTCATTTACTCCTCAACAGTAAGCATTAACTACACCACCCGAGCACCACTTTCACTACTCATACTAGGGAAGCCTCACAACTCCCTACTCGTAAAGTCGCCTCTCCGGTCTGATACCTTACAGACCGGGCAAGAGACACTAACCCCCCCCTCTAGTCTATTTCAGGTACGAGGAAGCTACAAGAAGGCTCATTCCCTATCTTTGAGGAACACTACAAGAAGAAGAACTAGAACGACTTAGACTAGCGACTCATTGCGAACTTAGAAAGAAACACGAATTACCCTTCAACATTTGGCGCCGTCTGTGGGAATCGACACGAAAGGTCATTCTTTGCCCTACTGGTCGAGCCATTTTCCTCCTCGTGACACTTCACGAATATGCCTCCCAGAAGAAGCAACCGTCTTGCTAATGCACCACCCGGAAACCCTCCTCGACCTAGAGGCCGTCCCTCTAGTAACGGTCGCGGAGGAGGAACGGATGGTGTTCCGAGGGAGCCGAGAAACAACAATGTTGCAAGGAACCGGGATTACACGGAGGGGGCATTTACTAATGTCACTCACTCCCAAAATGAGACATCGGGGGAAAATAATCCACAAGGAGTTCCGGTAGGAAATGCCTACGGAGCTTTGAGAGTCGCGAACAACGCCGAGTCTAGGGGGCAGCCTCATCCGGTAGCAATTAACCAACCTCCCGTGACAGTGAACCCTCCTCAACCGGCCGCATTGACCTTCACCCTTCCTGATGGACGTGTCGTCCGACCATCAGATTTCGGGATGGGCGAAGCTCAATACGGTTTATTCCTTCTTACTTTACAAGGATATGTCGGAGGTAATGAGGCTATTAGGGTTAATACCGAGATACAAGCCCAAGGAGAACCACATGCCCCGGTACAAGAGCAACCTCGGGCCACTCTGGTCGCTCCTCGTCAATCCCAGGGAAGAGCACCTGTTGCACAAGATGAAGCACATTCGAGAGCCAACACTAGGCCGATCCAATCTCGACTTGGACCATCAAGAATCCAATCGAGGTTAGGTCCACAAGGTGCCCCGGATGACTTGAGAGACCTGATTGACAGAAGAATACGGGCATCATTGCAAAATGTGGCGCAACAAGAAAATAGAGTTCAGGTGGTCGCTACACCACCCGCTCTCCCCAATCAAGTTACCCCCAACCAGGTAACTCCACAAAACCAACAAGAAGCAGTGGAAGAGAATCAAGCATTGAGAACAGTAGCTGAGGTAACCCCCCTGGTCGATCCGATCACGGGGAGGAGGCTCACTCTGGAGGAACTCAACGCGAGGAAATCCGCACTTGATGCTCAAATAGAGACTCTTCGAGGAACTGTCCAAGAGAGAGAACAAGACCAAGATCCGAGCCCTTTGTGCGATGAGATCAGGAACCACCAAGCCAAAATTGAAAGAGGCTTCCCCACCTTCGAAAGCTATGATGGAACAAGTTGCCCGAAAGACTACTTGGTAAGATTTGGCACCAAAATGGATGCCTACGGTCATGACTCAAGGACTAAGGCACTCCTCTTCCCGGCTAACCTTTCCGGGGAAGCCATGAAATGGTGGTCGCGCCTCCCTCACCGATCCATCAAATCATATAGAGATCTCTGTAAGGAGTTTTCTAAGCGTTTCGAGAAAGTGATGAACGCCAAGAGACGGGTGAGATACTTGGCCGAAATTGTTCAGAGAAACAATGAAGACTTGAGGGACTTCATCAATCGCTTTCATGAAGCAGCCCTCCAAGTCGAAGATCACTCGATCAATGAGAGGAAGGAATATTTGTATGGTAACACTACCAACATCAGATTCCAAGACGTGCTCTCAGCATCGTGTGTAGAAAATGAAGCACAACTTGCCAAAGTTTGCAAGGACTTCCTCGAAGCTGAGGAATTCCGAAGAACGGTCACCGTGAGAACCAATCTTCCCAAGGAAAAAGGGAAAGAAAAAGAAAAGAAAAGGAGTACCCTCCTCGCCCCCAAAATCCCGGGAAGCAGAGAAAAGAGCAAAAATTTGGGTTGATCAAGGAGGGCAACTCAAGAAATGATTTCAGAGACAAGAGGTCTCCTCCCAGAAGGTCACCTCCAAGACGATATAGCAACTACACAGACTTGAATAGGCCAAGATCCGACATCTTGAACTATATAGTCTCGAGGAAGCTAGACGTCTCGTGGCCACCCCCGATAAGGAAAATCAGAGGAACAAGAGTTTGGAAAAATTTTGCAAGTTTCACAAGGGGAAAGGGCACACCTCAGACGAGTGTGTCGAGCTCAAGAACGAAATCGAGAGGATGATACGTAACGGTCAATTGGTTAACTACATCCGGAAGGAGGAACCCCTGGCACTACTGCCCCCACCTCCTCAAAGCGGGAGTGAGCACCCTTACCAAGGAAACCCTCAGGACGACGACATCCATAATTACAACAATTATGAGAACCGCCCTGTCAATGGAAGCATCCGCACTCTCACAATTGCGGGAGGACCCGCCGGCGGCGAGACTCGTAATCAAAGGGAGATCACGGCGGACAACCTCAGAGTCCGAGATGTGAAGTATGCTCAAGCCGCGCGACCGGGAACCAACGTTATCTCTTTCGATGATAGCGAGATACCTCTGAAGCATGCCGGAGGAGGCAACATCTACGATCCTTGCGTCCCACTTGTAGTGTCCTTGGATGTTCAATCCTACAAGTTGGGTAGAATCCTCGTCGACACTGGGTGCTCGGCAAACTTGATTTTCACCGGAACCTTGAAAAGGATGCACATGAATCCAAGGGAAGGGCTCAGAGAAGTGAGGAGCGCATTGGTAGGATTCGGAGGACAACCTATCATGCCGCTCGGAATGATCAACCTCACGGTGTCAATGGGTAGCGCTCCTAGAAGGGTAACACAACAGGTTCCTTTTGTGGTGGTCGATATGCCATTTGATTATTTCGCAGTCCTAGGCCGACCCGCTCTCTCTCAATTCCGAGCCGTAGTGTCCACGGTCCACAACAAGCTGAAATTCCCCACTCCTTTGGGAATCGGACAAGAAGTTGGAGACATACGAGAAGCATGGGAATGCTACACCTTGTCAGCCAAGTTCACATCAAGGGTTGCCATTGGAGAACCCAACCTCGGGCAATCATCCGAGGAGACACCCCTGGTTCACAATGCGCCTTATCGTTTCTACACGTTTCGGCGAGTGAAGAGAAAATCAAAAAAGCCAAGTCCGTCACTCAGGCGAAGAAAAGCAATCATGAAGAAAGACAAGGATACTCTAGTAGGAGCTGTTAAGGAGCTCGAGGAGTATCAAGTGATTCCACCAGTCCCACCCTCTTCCAAAAAGAAGAAATTCTTTGAGGAAAACAAAATTGAAGCAAGAGAAGCCCTAGAAGAAATCCAAATTGTCGAAGGAAGTGCCGACAAGGTCACAAAAATTGGCACAGAGATGGCCACTGAAGTCAGGATGAAACTCATCCAATGTTTGAAAGATAACAACGATATCTTCGCGTGGAGCACCGAGGATCTGAAGGGGATCGACCCACGTGTCGCCGTTCACCGTCTGAACGTAGACCCATCGATCACCCACATCAGAGAAAAGCGAAGAGACTTCAGTGCGGAAGATAATGCCATCATAGAAGCGGAAGTACAAAGGCTTCTTAAAGCTGGCCACATCAAAGAAGTGAGATACTCACACTGGGTATGCAACGTGGTCCTCGTGGAGAAGGTCCGGGGAAATGGCGAATGTGCAACAATTTACAAGGCTCAACAAGTTTTGCCCGAAGGATCCATACCCTCTCCCACGGATCGACCAGCTTGTTGATTCCACCGCTGGATGCGCCCTCCTGAGTTTCATGGATGCATACCAGGGCTTCTACCAGGTCAAAATGGCCAAAGATGATGTGCCTAAAACCGCCTTCTTCGCTAACGGCAATGTGTATTGCTTCAACGTGATGCCATTTGGCCTTAAGAACGCCGGAGCGACCTACCAAAGGCTGGTTAACAAGATGTTCAAGGAAGAGCTAGGTAAAACAATGGAAGTATATGTCGATGACATGCTCGTCAAGAGCAAGACCGAGGAGCAACATGTAGGTTACCTGGCAAAGTGCTTCTCAATCTTGAGAAAGTATGGCATGAAGCTCAACCCGGCGAAGTGTACCTTTGGAGTCAAAGGGGGAAGTTCCTCGGCTACATGGTGACAGAGAGAGGAATAGAAGCAAACCCCGAAAAGATAAAGGCCATCCTCGATCTTCCCCAACCTCAGTCCATCAATGAGGTGCAACAATTGGTCGGAAAATCAATTGCATTGAGTAGATTCATCTCAAGGTCTGCCGAGAAAAATCTACCTTTTTTCAAGGTATTGAGAAAGAGCAGCCACTTCGAGTGGACAAAGGAGTGCGAGGAAGCCTTCGAGAAGCTGAAAGAATACCTACTCGCTCCTCCTCTATTGTCAAAACCCGTGGACGGAGAGGTACTCTATTTGTACTTAGCAGCAACCGGGGAAGCTATCAGCTCGGTTTGGTGCGAATCCAAGGAAACGACCACTTGCCCATCTACTACTTGAGCAAAGTACTTGCCGGGGCTGAAACGCGGTACATGGATATCGAGAGGCTTTCCTTTGCCCTCGTTTATACTGCAAGGAGGTTAAAACCCTACTTTGGTGCTCACAAGGTTGTTGTTTTGACAAAGCAACCTCTCAAGCAAGTCCTCGGAAAGCCCGAAAATTCGGGAAGAATGGCAAGGTGGGCGATTGAACTAAGCGAGTACGACATCGACTACCAAGCACCCGTAGCCAAGAAAGCACAAGTCATAGCCGACTTCCTAGTGGAGTATCCCTCAAAAGGAACTTCAGAGGAAAACTCTTCAGCAACAAAGAGTGCTATGATGATGGTCGAAGAGCAACCCCATCAAAACAACCAATGCAAGCTCTGGAGGATGCTTTAAAAGAGCTTAAGGCGATGTCCCAAACCAAAAGGAAAAGGCATGAAGTGTTCCTGACAGAGAAAACCGACGAGCCAAAGGGTGCGGAGACCGTCTCTCCAAAACCCAAAGAGCTAGTCGACCACGGAGACGTCTGGATTCTTCATGTTGATGGATCCTCATCAGGAAAAAATGGCGGGATAGGAATATACTTCAAGAGTCCCGGAGGGGCTGAACTAGAGTACGCCGTTACTCTTAGTTTCCCGGTCTCCAACAATGAAGCAGAATATGAAGCCATCCTCATCGCTCTACGTATGGCAAAGTCATTGGAAGTGAAGAAGCTACATCTCTTCACCGATTCCCAACTGGCCGAGAAGCAAATCTCGGGGAAATTCAGAACCAAGAAAGACTCACTAGCTGAGTACAAAAGTGCCATCACGAAGAAATTCAAAAGTTTGAAAGTTGTGAGATTGAAAAGTTCTCAAGAGATCTCAATCAAAGGGCAGATGCCCTATCAAAGTATGCTTCAGCCTCCGGAGGAGTTGATACCCGGAACGTGATACTCATGAGAATCAACGCATCATCTTGTGGTCATCAAAGCCAAACGTCTTGGCAATTGACGATCAACCGAATTGGATGCAAGAGATAACAACATATCTCAAAAATGGAAGCCTTCCTCGTGACAAGGCTGAAGCAAGGAGAATCAAAGGGAAAAGCTCCTCGATACATCATGCAAGGAGACTACTTGTACAAAAGGTCTTTCGAGGGAGTCTACTTGAGATGCGTCGCCGAGCATGAAGTTCAAAAACTTCTTGGGAGAAATGCATCGAGGAAGTTGCGGCGACCATGCCGGAGGAAGAACCCTCGCGCAAAAAGTCATTCGACAAGGATACTACTGGCCCACTGTTCGCGAAGACGCTGCCCAATTTGTGAGAAAGTGCGAGGAGTGTCAATTGCACGCCAATTTGATCAACGTCCCGGCGAAACCTCTTATGCCCATCGCCATCACTTGCCCGTTCGACATATGGGGCATCGACATAGTCGGTCCCTTTCCAAGAGGCACGGGTCAAAAGAAGTTCATCATCGTTGCGGTCGAATACTTTAGCAAGTGGGCGGAAGTTGAGGCAGTATCTACCATCACCGAACAAAGAGTTATGAACTTCGTATGGAGGAACATCGTGTGTCGATTTGGCTTGCCAAGGGTCCTCATCTCGGATAATGGTGCTCAATTTTGCGGCCAAAGATTCAATGAATGGTGCAAGGAAATGAAGATTGAGAGGAGGTATACCTCTGTAGGACATCCTCAATCCAATGGGCAAACAGAAGCCGTCAACAAAATCCTTGTCAACAACTTGCAGAAGAGGTTCGCTACCAACAGGGACTGGGTCGACGAGCTTGATGGAGTGGTGTGGGCATACCGCACTACTTCAAAAACAGCTACAGAGAGAGACTCCCTTCTCGCTAGTTTACGGGTCCGAGGCGGTCATACCAGCAGAAGTGGCGGTGGAACCCTCAGAATCCAAGGGTACCAACCCGAGGACAATCATACAGAGAGACTCTTCGACCTAGAGACAATCAGTGAATCGAGGACCAACGCCTTGGCCAATATCCTCAGATATCAAGCACTCATCGCGAAGACCTACAACAAAGGCGTAAGAGAAAGAGACTTCCAAGTGGAGACCTAGTACTCCGAAGAGCAGACATCTTGGGCAAAGTTGGGAAGATGCAACCCAATTGGGAAGGCCCCTACAAGATAATTGAAGCAAGGTCCAACGGAAGTTATCGTCTTCAAGACATGGAGGGAAGGGTATTGAAAAATCCATGGAATACTTCTAACCTCCAGAGATTCTACGCTTGAAGTTGCCAAGAGAAAAAGCTTTTTGAAAACTTATGTGGAAGGTCCACTGATCGAGGAGGATTCCTCACTGGTCCAAGTGAGAGGTACCCCTTGCTTTTGTTAAAAAGTTGTTGTAAGCAAGCTGGCCGAAGAGCCCCCATTGTAATTGCATTTCCGACAAATCAATACAATGTCTCTTTCAACAAGAAAATGTTCAAGTATAGAGCTACTATACTCAAAAAATAAGACTACTCGATCGAGAAAGCTTACTTAAATAAAAGCTATTCGATTTCCATGATTAAGGGGAACCCTCCCCGCTCTCTAAACTCTATGAGAGATCGATCAGGAAACCACTCAAAGAAAAAAGCGAGGAGATGGAAGTGATCGAGGAGAGAGACTTCCAGTCTTTCTAACTCAACACTTAGAAATTTTCTAAGTTCAAACACTTAGAATTTTTCCTCAAGTGATCAAATACGATCGAGAAGCATCTACGTTGATAATCGAATAGCTCGCAGCGAAGAACATTGGTTCTCGATTCTAACTTATACGTGTTTAACTACTTCTATCCAAGTTATACGTCATAACAAAAATTGGATTTAGAAAAAACACAAGTGTATTGAAGCGAAGAGCATTGCATTTTATTGAAAGAAAAAGAGTAGCAATGAAACAACAACAGTGAAATTATGTTACAAACAGATGTTGCGAGGAGTGCCACAAAGGGCCGAATGAAATTGTTTGAAAATAAAAACAAGTACGGAAAAGGGAAAAATTACAACATGCCCGAGCATACTCGGTCTTCAAGGAGGCTCCCCGATCTTAGCGAGTACGGCTGTCGGTGAATTCAGTGACCGGGGTGGTCGCGCTGCAGCTCCTCCTCGAACTGTGCTCGTTTCGGGGCCTTCAAGGTTGTCTCGCTCCTGAGCCTGAGCCTCTCGATCGCCTTTTGATACATAGTTAGCTCGGCTCGACGAAGTCAGCTGCCCTCCCGAGGACCGGATCGCTCAACTTCACCCAGGCAGCGTTCCGGAGAGCGCCTTCTCGAACGGGTAGATGATCCCGCTTCTCAAGCACTCAGGCACCCAGGCGGGGAGGTAAGCTGGCTTGCTGGGATAAGGAACTTCTGGGTCGGTCACCAGCTCGCCAAACTCGCACGCCTCGTGCATCTCTTCAGTAATCTCCTCATCGGGTAAGGAGTGAGTCCTCGCGCCGCCCGGGATGCAGGTCCTCGCGGTCATCGGGTCGAAGTCGGCCGGAAGCATGTTGACCCTCTTTAGTTGGCCAACACACGAGAAGAAGCCCTCCTCGCGCGATGCCACTTGTACATCTCTCAGGGCCAACTTTAAGTGACCGACGACATGAAGTCGCGAGCAGCAGAGACTCGGCTCCCTTTGAGGAGGACAGGATGCTTGCCTTAAACTTTTCCATGCAAATGGACAAAGTGGCGTAAGCACCCTTGAAGCTTTGCTCCTCGATTTCTCCCGGAGAGCTCCTTCTCCAGCTCCTCGACCTTTATCTTCAGCTTCCCGGCCTCAGCCTCCGAGACCTTGGCTTTTTCTCTGAAGCAGCCAACTTCTTCTCGAGGTCCTCGATAACGACCCCTATGTCGGCCCGATCAGCAGCCACTGGCCATAGGCCTCCTTCAAGTTCTCGAGCTGCAAAAAAAACAAAGTTAGCGAGGAGAAAAAATTTATACTTAGAGAAATTTTACAACAATAAGTAAAGCAAGTACCTGGAGCGAGCACATGCTGAGCTCGGTGCCCTGTCGAGGTCGCTCATTTGAATGAGCCGCTTCACTCTCATCCCTGAAGCGGCCACCTTACCCTTCTTACGGGCAGGCTCGTTGTTACCACAAGGTTGAGCTTCCTCGCTCCCTTTTTCGCTGCAGGCCTCTCCGGCCTCTTCTCCGCCTCAATTGTATTCAAGGCCTCCTCCTCGGCCTCCTTTGCTTCCTTTGCCCTCTTCGCAGCGGCCTCCTCCTCGGCCCTTTTGATGGCCTCTACAGGGTTCTCTCGGGTATCGAGCCCCTCCTGCACTAAGGCATCTCGATGATGCGCGGCGTTGCGGGAGGGGTCAAGTTCAAAGAACCGAGATCTTTGTCTGCTTGTTGGCCAACCTTGTTTCCTCCTCTGTTCCTCCTTGGCGGCCAGTGTCTTCGACATTATCCACTGGAACCAATAAGCTGCAAGAGAATAAACACAAGTTAGTACGATCGAAGAGCAATAAAATCGACGAGGAAAGCAAGGAAGCGAGGACATATCACAAACAGAAAAAGCAAGCAAGAAAAAATACAAGTACAAAGCAAAGAAAAAGCGCGAAGAACTAGTTACCGAAGAGGACTTTTCGGGTATATCGGTTCCCGATATACCCTGTGTACGCATAAGGTGAAAGTCCCGCCAAATAAGGAAGTGGCTGAAGGACCAACCCCAAGTAAAAGTACTTCTCGGGATGGGTCCCCGATTCTGCTCCTCGAGCTCCATGACCCAGGGATCAGACTCCTCGGGCAACGGATGCTTGTCCGCAATTTTCCCTCTGAACATGAGCTTGGGCACTCCCCACTCCAGCTCCTCCTCGTCATATTAGGCAACCTTCTCTTCCTGACGTAGAAGTACCTATGGAACCACTTGTAGCCCGAGGAGCTAGGAG
>CM051457.1:71111567-71291843 GCA_028274465.1 Plantago ovata | reverse complement strand
CTTTCACTACTCATACTAGGGAAGCCTCACAACTCCCTACTCGTAAAGTCGCCTCTCCGGTCTGATACCTTACAGACCGGGCAAGAGACACTAACCCCCCCCTCTAGTCTATTTCAGGTACGAGGAAGCTACAAGAAGGCTCATTCCCTATCTTAGAGGAACACTACAAGAAGAAGAACTAGAACGACTTAGACTAGCGACTCATTGCGAACTTAGAAAGAAACACAAATTACCCTTCAACAGACATACACAGGTGCAAGCTCAGTGAAGGAGGGAACATGTCTGAGCATTTTCTCAAAATGATTGGTCTTTTTGAAAAGCTTGCCAATGCCGGCGTTAAGCTAGAGAACAAGATCATGGTGATCTTTGTCCTTCAATCATTGCCGAGTTCGTATTCGCAGTTCATCATTAATTACACGATGAATGCGAAAGACGTCACACTGCCTGAACTTCATAATCTGCTGAAGACATATGATCAAACTCTTCCTAAGAAGGAAAAGTCGATCATGCTTGTTGGGCAACCGTCTAACTCGAACCCGAAATGCAAAGGTGCTAAGGGTAAGGGAAAGTCGGGAGCCAAGGCTAACACTTGGAGTGATAAGCCTAAGCGTCCGAACCAGAAAAGGAAGTTCAAGAGAAGCGGAACGGTGAGCACAGATGAATATCTTTTCTGTAAGCAGAAAGGACACTGGAATAAAGATTGCCCTAAGCTTAGGGCAGATCAGGCCAAGAAGTCATCAGCTTCTGGCTCAGGTATGTTTGTTATTGAAATGAACATGACTACTGTTGACTCCAATGGTTGGGTATTAGATACAGCCTGTGGCTCACACATTTGTAATAATGTGCAGGGGCTAATTGATCACAGGCTAGTCAAGCGAGGTGAAATCGACTTGCATGTTGGGAACGGCAATCCAGTTGAAGCCAAACGCGTTGGACCCAGCAAGATAGATTTACCTTCGGGACAATGTTTAGAACTTGATAATGTTCATTTTGTTCCATCCATTGTCATAAATATTATTTCCATTCCATTATTAGACAATATGGGTTTTTCCTTTCGATTTGCGAATAATACTTGTTATTTTTCATTAAATGATCAGTATTATGGAAAGGCTCTCTTGGTGAATGGTTTATATATTTTGCAAAGTAGTCAACCTTTATTTCAAATACATAACAAACAACCGTCTTCAAGTAAGAAGAATAATCCATCTTATCTATGGCATTGTAGGCTAGGCCATATCAATGAAACACGGATTCAAAGACTAAGGAAGTTGGACTACTTAGAACCATTTGATTTCGAATCATATGGTACATGTGAATCTTGTGTTAAGGGTAAGATGACAAACAAACCTTTTGTTGGACAAGGTGTTCGTGCCACCCGCTGCGTACCCTAGGGGTAACTCTGACCATATTTTCTTACAAATACAACTAAGTTTGACAACTTAGTACTTGTATCTAACTCACATTTATTTCATGATGAACAAATGGAGGATGCTTCTCAAGCTCCTCAAGGAATGGAAATTGTACCAGCACAAACAAGTGTGCAACATGAGCTTGCTGAATCTCAGCAGGTAAATCATGTTTCAGCTTTTGACTCTAAGACAATTATCCAAACCTTTCCTGAACAAAATGTTATTCTTTTTCAAGCTCAAAAGGAGACCACTGAAGTGGTTCACATCACTGAAGATCCAAAAGTAAGTTCTGAAGAACTAACTCGTCAAGAGTTGCTAAGTCTGTTAGCAACTGGCAAAGGTACAGAAGGATGGACTTTTGTGACCTTCATCTTCATCTATCAAACGAGAAAAAGAGATCTTCTCTGCTGAAGCTCGAGACTTTTGTCCACTCTATACTTCCGGAAGACATGTCATATTCTCAGCAATGAGCTCGAATCTGATTGCTCAAATCAGAGAGAATATGAAGGCAAAATTCAAGATTGCCTCTCCAGCTGAACAAGCTGTGATGTTCAAGGGTTCCTTTGTACCCGTGGTGGCTGATCTCCACAAAATCAATGAAGAAGAGGAAGTTACGGGTGTTGCTTTATACAAGCATCTCGAGTTAGTTATTTTGACTGATGATGATGAAGAGGAAGAAGATGAAAACATCCCAACTGATCCCAGTGATGATGAAGGGAAAGATTCTAAGGACAAAAAGGACGACGATGATGACAATCAAGGTCCTAGTCCTGATGCTGGTGGACTCAAAATGACAGTTGCTGAAACCGAGAAACAAGACAATCAGCAAGCTGAACAAACACCAACTCATCATGAATCTCAACCCACTCCAGATGAAACCAGTACTCAAGCACCTGTACAAGGCGCTGATACTGAGGAAGAATACGCCAGAAAGCGAGCCGCTTTTAAACTTGGCAAAGGCAAGCTTTCTGATGCAGAGTTATCTTTACTCGATGCCAAGGTCACTGATCCAAACCTTGATGATGAAGAAGAATTGGATGAAGATTACCAAAGAGCACTTCAAAACAGTCTCCAAATTCATGCAAGGCACACGCAGAATTTGGACATTGCTCAATCTTCAGGAGTAAAGCCAAAGGAAATCCCCTCCCTTCCACTTACTACTGGTGAAACTCCAGCAATTGAGTCTCAAACGTTGCCCTCAGCAACTACTCAATTAAAACTTACTACTGGTGAAACTCCAGCCGTTGAGTCTGAAGCGTTGCCATCAGTAACCACTCAACCAGAAAGGAATGAAGCTGCCGATTTAGGTTCCAAGGTTGCTGGCCTTGATGAATCTGAAGATGAAGATGATCTATCAGCAAATGATGATGATAATTCCAAGAAAGACCCCAAAGTGGTTGAAATTCCTCCTCCTAACTACGAAAATGATGAAGGAGATGACTTGAGAAGTCAATTGTTGTTACAAGACGATCAATTTGCTTCTGAGCTCAAAGTTCATTCCTTAACCCCAAATCTAGTGCCGTTCCCAAACATGGAGGATTTAACTCCAAGAATTTTTGCACTTAGGGAAGTCCACAAAGCCTGCAAAGCAGAAGATGATGCACTGCTTGCTGAGAGCCCGCTTGATATCGGAAAGATATTGGCTACTGTGCTGAGACGCACTACTACTCTTACAATAGCTCAGAAAGACATCAGTCTTTACCACAAAGCTATGAAGAAGATGTAAGTCAAGCACTCCGGCTAGCAAAGTCTGCATTAGTCAAGGCTCATACTTTCATTGAAGATAAAGTCGCAACAGAGTGCAGACATGAGGAGAATATGGTGAGTATTAAGCAAAAATTGTCAAAGCTGACCTCTGATCAGCAAGCAATCATTATGAAATACAACAACCTAAGCACTCTTGCTGAAAATTGCAATGAGTTCTTCTCTTTGCACATTACTCCAATGATGCAATCCATGTCTAAGGGGGAAGATAAGCAGAAGAAATCTTCAAGGAAGAAAACCCCTACTGAAGCGCCACTGACAATAGAACCTCTTGCTGAAAAAGAGCAAAGTTCTAAAAGACAAGCAGAATCTGAGTTGAATTCAGCAAGTCCGAAAAAGGGAAAAACTGCTGCTGAAACTCAAGAATTCTGTCATACTGAAAGTCATCAAGATCCGATTAATAAAGATGATGATGGTGATGACAATCAGACCATAGCTCAAGCCATAAGAGCTAGACCAATAACAGCCTTAACTCCGTCTGGCCATTCAAAGCATTTCTCTTCTGACTCAAGATCTTCAGCAAGAGATCAAGACAATGCAAAGTCAAGAAGAAGAAGGCAAAGACAGGAAGAAAAGAGGCTGGCCAGCATTGCTATTGGCTCCGACATTGAATATACAAAGACCAACAATGATGAAACCACTCAGAATGTGATTAGAAATGTTCATGGTTGTTGGATCTTAAAGCTGGAAGACTTGCTGGTGAATGAGTTCTTTCCAACTGCTATACTAAACCAAATGTTTACATGGATTGATCTCAAGGTGAAAAGAACAGAAAGGGCTGAATCCCTACCCAGAAATATTGCTGAGAGATGGTTGAATCTGGAAGTCTTAGTAAGAAGAACTTCAATTAGTAAGTCCATAAGACAAGAACCTGATTTGATAAAACCAATTGGTGTTGCTTATTACTCTGACCCTGTGACCAAGAAAACAAATAGAAAACTTGGATTGATTCCTTATGAGTATTTCTATCTCACTGCTAAGGATCAAGAAGAAGATCTTCTCTGGCTAAGGAAGATTCATCCTAAAAGCATTTCAGATACACAACTTCTCCATGCCAGCAATTGGGGCATGCATTTGTGGGTAGTTCACTACGTGGAAATGAATGCTGAAAAGCATTATCATACCGCCTACAAAAATGCAAGGATTCTTCAACTACAAGTCCGTAAGCTACTTGAAGATTACGCAAAGGACTGTGTTGAATTTACTGCACTTGGTGAAAAGAGTGTAAGAGAGATTTTGAGAAAATCCTCTGAAAGAGCTTAACTCTCTGTAATAGTTCTGTTTAAGTTTTGTTTGTTGACTTTGTGTAGTTATCTTTGATCGTTCATGTAAACTTATTGAAAGATAACTATCAGCAATGAAGCTTTTGACTCTTATTGGTTTTTTATTACGCAATTTACTTATGCTTACTGTTTAATTATTCAAGTATTGATGAACCGAAATTTGTTAGATTCTAATTAATCAAATAAATTTGTATTTAGCCAAAGACAATTCACAACTACAACGAAAACCGTAGTGTAGCAGTAAAATAACCTCGAGTGTCGATCTCTAAGGACTATAACTAGCTTTATCTAATCGAACTTAAGAATATAAAATCAACAAACTACTTAGAAAAGGTTTTTCTTATCAGATAATGGAGGTTAGTGATAGTATGATCATTCAAAGCATAGCAGGTTAGTAATCATGCATGAAGTACCCGGTCGTTTTGCATAGAGATCTTTGATCAATGAATTGTCCAATTGTGTTCCGTTATTATTCAACACTACGAAGATAGAGGTTTTAGATAGATCAAAGAAATAAAGCAATAACTCAAAGTCCGATTCGCTTTACAGCCATCAGCATAATTATTAACCCTTCGCTAAGAAATCACATACTATCACCAACGATAAGTTTAGCTACTCATAGATGTCATGCAATCAACAGAAATCATAGCAAGATCGAATGAAAACATGTTGAAAGATAAATAAATATAAATAGAAAAACTGTAAGATACAAAGTTACCGAAGGTTGTCAATCTCCGAAGAATTGCGATCTTACAAGCTCCAAAACGATAAGAAAAAGTATCTCCTATGCTAAGAATCCCCAGAACAGGCTCTGGAGAATTCCTACCTAAACCTAATGAGAAAGGTGAGAGAAAAGGTCTGGAAAAGTATGAAAAACGGAGAAAACTGAGCAACTATATATAGGTGTTCGGCAGGTGTGGGGCGAATCTCCTGGTGTGGGTCGAACCGCCCCACGTCCCGGGTGAATCGCCCGGGAGGTTTTGTCGGCAATTGACGCGTTTTCGACGCGTTTCTGGATTTCTTTTCCTTTCCGGACTCGGTTTTTGCCTTCTAGTGACCTTTTAGCCTTCAGACTCGACCCCTAGACTTCAAATCCTATCCGGAATCTTCTAGATACTCCAAAAATGCCTTCGGACACCAATTCCTTGTCCGCTTCAATATAATTGCCCGGAAAACCTCGTTTTTCACCCAAAACCTGTAAAATACAAACTAAAGGAAAACGTGACACTATTCTAATAAAATGCACTAAAATATAGCTAAATTAACATAGAGGATAGCTAAATTGGTGAAAAAAGACTCGAATGAAAGTGTAAAATACACGTTCATCAAACTCCCCAAACCGAACCTTTGCTTGTCGTCACGCAACTAAGCTAGACTCTAATGCAAAATACAATGCAACACAAAAAATGGAGTCTCATGCCAAATGAAATGAACTAATCTATTGAATCTATCAAAAAACATATGAACAAAAACCATACAAATCATAACATGAATATAGGTTGAAGAATGCCTCGATTGACTCATACACATTCCCATAAGCACTTATGTCAAGACAAGATAGTCTCTTGTAACATCGTCTACCTGGACCTAGTCAGTGACGATGTAATGAAACATGTTAAAGTACGAATGGTTGTCCCGTGCCTATGAAACTGAGAACTTACTACTGTTCACCAAGTTAAGACTTTTCCTCAAAGAGGTCGAACCAATACTGGCTCTCATCAAACGAAGTAGGGTTCCCTAAAAAAAATAACACTCCCCTATTCTACCGATCTCTCAAGCAAAGCCTTAAACTATTCACCACTTCCTGAATGGCAGGACGAGGGTGGTCTAGAACAGATGACACTCAAACAAACAAAAGATAAAAAATACAACTCGATTACGAACATTACATGAATTGAAAAATGAGACAAACACTTTGCTAAACTGCTTTTTGGCTCTTTTGTTTGGACCCTTCTTTGCTTTTTTGGGGTCTTTTCTTTTTTTTCTTTTTTTTTCTTTTCCAGATTTTTTTTCTTTTTTTTTTTAAGAATTTTTTTTCTTTTTTTTTTTTCGATTTTTTTTTTTAAAAAAAGCCAGCAGTAGCACCACAAAAAAGAAACAATGACACACAAACGACCTCCCCAAACCTATTCGAAAGAATAGGTTGGAGTACAAAATTTACGAAAAAGAAAAAATCAAAAATCACACACTAAAAATTGAAAAACAAATCTAATGAAAGCGTAACCCCCTCCCCAAACCTATTCGAAAGAATAGGTTGCAAACAAAGGATCACACAATCTCACACTACCTCCTTCCTAGGCATTTAGCAATCTCAAAGCAAGGTGAAGACTTGTTGCCTCTTAGGTACATAATTACTCGGGAAAACAACCATAAGACCCTAACATGCATCATCCTATTATAAAGGCCTTCGTGAACCGCAGTAGAGAAAACACCACTAAGTGATGTCGAGACTACCAAGCTTAACTAATTGCAATACATAAATGTGACAAGCCAAGCGAGAAAAACCTCAAACAAATTCATAGAGATGAAGCATATGATTAATGTCATAATTAGTTAATCTACCCAATAAAAAAGTTCAAAAATTTTGGCAATAAACTCCACATAAAACATGCAAGACTATCCTAGGATGAATGTAGTGTATGCAACTAAATACTAAGAAAGCGGTAAACGTGCAAATGCAAAAGAAAACAAAAAAAATTTCACGAGTTTATCACAAGCAAGACAAGTATAGAGATAACCAGCGATAACCCCCCCCCCCCAACCTGAACGTCATCGCTCGTCCCGAACGTCGAAAGTGGATTTAAGGTGAGAGCTAATACTTGTATAAGTGACCTATATTACTCAATCAAACTCGTGAGAAAACAAAACGGGTGATAAACGAGGTAAAAAGATTGATAATTTAGCATAATAGGAGAAAATCGGGTTCCCTCCGAAAATGTTAAATTATCATCTAGAAACCTATTTTATCACAAAAAACATACGAAAATATGAAAAACAACACAATGATATGCTCAGGACAACAAAACACACTAACCTTCAGTAGAGGCGGTAAGGGTAAGCTCAAGATGATCAACCTCCCTTTGATCACTAGATATCTCGAAGTACGACTTCACTCGTTGACCATTCACCTTGAAGGTATTGCCCGTCTTTGGATCAAAGAGTTCTACAGCTCCATGGGGAGCAACTTTGATAATTTTGTACGGTCCATCCCAACGCGTACGGAGCTTTCCAGGAAATAGTCGAAGGCGAGAATTAAATACCAAAGCTTTTTGCCCAGGAATCAGTTCCTTACGTACTATACCACGATCATGATACTTCTTAGTACGTTCCTTGTAGATCTTGGCATTTTCATAAGCACCTAGGCGTAATTCATCGAGCTCATCTAGTTGCAACAATCGTTCCTCGCCAGCTTTTCCCATATCAAGATTGAGTGCTTTGATAGCCCAATATGCCTTGTGTTCCAGTTCTACGGGAAGATGACATGCTATCCCATACACGAGTCTGTACGGAGTGGTCCCAATTACCGTCGTGTAGCTAGTCCTGTATGCCCAAAGTGCATCATTCAATTTTCCTGCCCAATCTTTCCTACTAGGCTTCACTACTCGCTCCAGAATCTTCTTAATTTGTCGGTTGCTAACTTCGACTTGGCCCGATGTCTGTGGATGATATGGCGTAGCAACACTATGGTGGACACCGTATCTCTTAAGAAGGGAGGCAAAGGTTCTATTGACGAAGTGTGACCCTCCATCACTGATGATTGTCCTAGGGCACCCAAACCTAGAGAATATTACTTCCTTCAAGAACTTCATAACAACTGCGCCGTCATTCGTTTTTGTAGGAATTGCCTCCACCCATTTAGTCACATAATCCACTGCAACAAGAATGTATCCATAACCTCCACTTGATGGAAATGGTCCCATGAAATCAATGCCCCACACGTCGAAAGGTTCGACCACTAGATTCCCTTGAAGGGGCATTTCGTCTTTCTTGCTAATATTACCACCTCGTTGACATGGGTCACTATTCTTTACAAAAATTTGAGCATCTCGGTATATTGTTGGCCAGTAAAATCCTGCTTGCAGTACTTTTGCGAGCCGTTTTAAAGCCACTATAGTGGCCTCCACAATTAAGCTCATGGCAATGACTCAACACACTTTGTTGCTCTTCTTGTGGCACGCATCTCCTCAGAATTCTATCAGCTCCTTCTTTGAAAAGATGCGGATCATCCCATATGAAAGACGTGCAACGCTTGGCAAGAGCTCTCTTGTCGGAGGCTGAAAAGTTAGTGGGGCAAACATTCATAGCCAAATAGTTTACACTATCAGCATACCATGGCTCTTCATTAGCCTTCATCAAGTGTTCATCAGGGAGATACTCATTAATAGGTATCGAATCAACAGGGATATTTGGTATTCTAGACAAATGATCAGCTACTAAAGTCTCCCTACCAGCTCTATCCACTATCGTCAAATCAAAATCTTGTAGCAAAATGACCCAACGGATTAATCTAGGTTTAGAATCTTGCTTAGCTATCAAATGTCTCAAAGCAGCATGATCAGTATGGACATCCACATGATGACCAATTAAATAAGACCTAAACTTTTGTAAAGCAAAAACAACAGATAAAATCCCTTTTCAGTAGTCGTGTAGTTAACTTGCGCGGAGTCTAGAGTCTTACTAACATAATAAATCACACGATACTGCTTATCAACTTTTTGGCATAAAACGGCACCCATAGCAAAATTCGAAGCATCACACATAATCTCAGAAGGAAGATTGCAATCAGGTGGCACAACAATGGGAGCAGAAACAAGATTTTCCTTAAGGGTATTAAAAGCAACTAAGCATTCATTAGAAAAATGGAAAACCACATCTTTTGCAAGCAAGCTACTTAAAGGTTTAGCAATTTTCGAAAAATCCTTAATAAACCTCCTATGAAACCCTACATGGCCAAGAAAAGATTGCAATTCTTTCACACAAGTAGGTGGGGGAAGTTTTTCAATGATTTCGATCTTAGCCTTGTCTACCTCAATACCTCTTTCAGAAACTACATGTCCTAGAACAATGCCTTCCCTAACCATGTAATGACTTTTCTCCCAGCTTAAGGTCAAATTGCATTCAATGCACCTTTTCAAAACAAGATCTAATCTTTGCAAGCATTCATCGAACGAATCACCAAAAAGGGAAAAATCATCCATGAAAACTTCAACAAACTTAGTTACCATATCAGAGAAAACAGAAAGCATGCACCTTTGAAAAGTGGCGGGAGCATTGCATAGTCCAAACGGCATCCTCCTATAGGCAAACGTTCCGAATGGGCAAGTGAATGTCGTCTTCTCCTGATCCTCCGGTGCAATCGGAATCTGGTAGAAACCTGATAAACCATCAAGAAAACAATACAATTTCCGCCCTGCTAGGCGGTTTAGCATGTCATCTATAAATGGCAAAGGGAAGTGGTCTTTTTTATTCGCGGCATTTAATCTTCTATAGTCAATGCACATCCGCCATCCAGTGGTCTTCCTAACCGGTACTAGCTCTCCCTTCTCATTCTCTTCTACCGTGACTCCTGATTTTTTAGGGACTACATGAACCGGGCTCACCCATCGACTATCAGGAATGGGGTAAATCATATCGACATCTAGCAACTTGATCACTTCTTTCTTTACCACCTCTTGCATGGCCGGATTTATCCTACGCTGAGGTTGCCTAACGGGTTTGGCATCTTGTTCTAGAGTGATGTTGTGTACACACCGAGTAGGGCTAATTCCCTTGATATCACTAATCCCCCATCCTATAGCTGCAAAATTTTCTTTCAAAACTTCAATTAGCCTACTTTCTTCATCGTTGGAGAGATGTGAGGAGACTATCACAGGATTCTTCTGATTTTCTCCTAAGTAGACATACTTGAGGTGCGCAGGAAGTGGTTTTAATTCTAAGCTAGGCTCTTCAGGAAATTTACTTTCTTCCTCTTCTTCATCTAAAGGTTCAAGCACTTCTTCTCCTACGGGAATTTTCTGGGGTGCTATCGTATGGACATTCACAGGATGACCAATTAAATAAGACCTAAACTTTTGTAAAGCAAAAACAACAGCTAAAAATTCCTTTTCAGTAGTCGTGTAGTTAACTTGCGCGGAGTCTAGAGTCTTACTAACATAATAAATCACACGATACTGCTTATCAACTTTTTGACATAAAACGGCACCCATAGCAAAATTCGAAGCATCACACATAATCTCAGAAGGAAGATTGCAATCAGGTGGCACAACAATGGGAGCAGAAACAAGCTTTTCCTTAAGGGTATTAAAAGCAACTAAGCATTCATTAGAAAAATAGAAAACCACATGTTTTGCAAGCAAGCTACTTAAAGGTTTAGCAATTTTCGAAAAATCCTTAATAAACCTCCTATGAAACCCTACATGGCCAAGAAACGATTGCAATTCTTTCACACAAGTAGGTGGGGGAAGTTTTTCAATGATTTCGATCTTAGCCTTGTCTACCTCAATACCTCTTTCAGAAACTACATGTCCTAGAACAATGCCTTCCCTAACCATGTAATGACTTTTCTCCCAGCTTAAGGTGAAATTGCATTCAATGCACCTTTTCAAAACAAGATCTAATCTTTGCAAACATTCATCGAACGAATCACCAAAAAGGGAAAAATCATCCATGAAAACTTCAACAAACTAAGTTACCATATCAGAGAAAACAGAAAGCATGCACCTTTGAAAAGTGGCGGGAGCATTGCATAGTCCAAACGGCATCCTCCTATAGGCAAACGTTCGGAATGGGCAAGTGAATGTCGTCTTCTCCTGATCCTCCGGTGCAATCGGAATCTGGTAGAAACCTGATAAACCATCAAGAAAACAATACAATTTCCGCCCTGCTAGGCGGTTTAGCATGTCATCTATAAATGGCAAAGGGAAGTGGTCTTTTTTAGTGGCGGCATTTAATCTTCTATAGTCAATGCACGTCCGCCATCCAGTGGTCTTCCTAACCAGTACTAGTTCTCCCTTCTCATTCTCTTCTACCGTGACTCCTGATTTTTTAGGGACTACATGAACCGGGCTCACCCATCGACTATCAGAAATGGGGTAAATCATATCGGCATCTAGCAACTTGATCACTTCTTTCTTTACCACCTCTTGCATGGCCGGATTTATCCTACGCTGAGGTTGCCTAACGGGTTTGGCATCTTGTTCTAGAGTGATGTTGTGTACACACCGAGTAGGGCTAATTCCCTTGATATCACTAATCCCCCATCCTATAGCTGCAAAATTTTCTTTCAAAACTTCAATTAGCCTACTTTCTTCATCGTTGGAGAGATGTGAGGAGACTATCACATGATTCTTCTGATTTTCTCCTAAGTAGACATACTTGAGGTGCGCAGGAAGTGGTTTTAATTCTAAGCTAGGCTCTTCATGAAATTTACTTTCTTCCTCTTCTTCATCTAAAGGTTCAAGCACTTCTTCTCCTACGGGAATTTCTGGGGTGCTATCCATTATTTCAACTAGTTCCCTTGCTTATTCGGTCATGTAGCATGTCTCAGTCTGCATGGTTAGTGCCTCCTCAAGTGGTTCACGATTATCATAGCAATGATGAAATTCGGAAATCACGGAATCATAGCAATCGACAAAATTTAACTCTTCCACGACTTCCTTATCTCCGATGATACATCCTACCAATTCAATCTTCTCACCCATTACCTCCATGGTTATTTTCTTGCCCTTAAGTTCAAGGCATGTGTTGGTAGTTGCCATGAATGGTCTCCCAAGTAGTACTACATGCTCGCGAATATGGCTCTTTCCCTCGTCTGCAGACTTCGTTACTACAAAATCAACTGGGATTATCAATTTGTCCACCTTCACAAGGATGTCCTCTATTATCCCGACTGGCCTCTTCACACTTTGGTCTGCCATTTGGACAACCATATCAGTTGGTCTCAATTCTACGAGATCCAGGGCCTTGTATACCGAATAGGGCATTAAGTTAATGCTAGCCCCTAAGTCAAGCATTGCCTTCGTGGTTCGACCATTCCCCAAGGCGATGTTGATGATGAAACTTCCAGGATCTTTCTTCTTCACAGGTAACTCGGCAATCGAATTTACTGTGTCAACCCCATTAACTTCCTTTCCTGAAGTAATCCTTTTGTTCTTCATCTCACGAAAGAATTTCGTATAAGCTGGAATGTTTTGGATTAACTCCAAGAGGGGCACAATGACTTCAACTTTTGAGAGGCGTTGAAATAGAGGTGACTTTTGAATATCCTTCTTGGCTGGCTTGATCCGACTTGGGAATGGTACATGTGGTTTCGGAGGCACATATGGATTAGAAGATTTGTGAAGTACTGCTGGCGTAGGAGTTCCCCTTTTGACCTCATCATCAACTATGTCTTCTACAGATGGTCTTGTTCCTTCATCTTTCTCTTGAGGTTCTTTGGAACTTTTACTAACCTCTTGTTCGGTGCTTGGTCCTGTATTGTCGGTCCCAGACGGTTCAACACGTTTAGGACGCACGAAGTTAGGAATTTTGGTCATCTTTCCTCCACGGAGTAGTAGATTCACTTCTTCGTACTTATTTTCCTCGGTAGTAACAGTTGGAAGTGGCTTGGGATCAGCTACAGGTGTCAAAACGGGGGAACTGGGGTCGTCCAGTTCCCTGGAGCTGGGGGGCGATTCGCCCCCCACACCGAGCGGCTCGCCCCCCACTTCCAGGGAGGCGTCTTCGATTGCTTTTCCGCACTTTTCACACTTCAACAGGCTATGTTCCTCGATGAGTTGCTCAGTTACTTCGACCGCTTCAAAAGCCTTTTCGATGTGAAGATTATTTTCAGCTTGCCCTGCGTGTGCTATCTCAAAAACATTCTCAATGGCCTTAATCCCTGCGTAAAATGCAAGTTCTTCCTCCTCACTGATATCTTCATCTTCAGAATATCCTTCGTCTAAGCCTTCAGTTTCGCCCCGATTTGAATTCCCATTGGTGACTTGACTTGACATTAACCTCTCAGACTGTGCAGATCCACTGGCGTACTTTTGAAAGACCTTCACTGCCTCTTCAACTGTACATTCTTCTAATCCTCCACACATCCCATCCACTTGAAGCCTAACATCATCACGTAGACCACCAACAAAATACAAAATCAGTTCTCCGTCGTCGAAATGGTGATGGGGGCACTCACGTTTATACAACTCAAAACGTTCGTAGGTGTCACAGAACCGCTCATACTCTCCTTGCTTGAAGTGTTCGATCTGACTCCGCAAGGCAATCGTCTCATGGTAAGGCATGAAACGCGCCAAGAACTCCTCTACTACTTGGCCCCAGGTTCTCAGTGATCCTGGTGCTAACCTTGTTATCCAAATTCTTGGTTCGTATCCCAGAGCAAAATAAAATAATTTCCTGCATATTGGTCCTCGGTGAACCCCTTTGCTGGAACTTTTGCTATTTCTTCCTCATAGGATCTGATGAAGCTTAAAGGATTCATCCCCACTCCATCTTCGAACCTCGGTATCCTTCTTACTACAGAACTTGTTACCTCATACCCCGATAACTCTTTTTCCAAGTATATAGCTGACCCTTTCTTGACTTGCGAGAACGTAGGTGTCAAGCGAGCTTTTAAGGTCATCCTACCTGGAAATCTGGAACAGGAGTAACTCAAAACTGAAAATTAGTCTCGTTAGAAATCTCTAAGATCAAGAAAATTTCTGGAAATCACTATAAAATCGAAAACTACTAAAACTACTAAGACTAGGAATTGAATGCTGAAAATATAAATAAAAGCTAAACAGAAAAAAGGAGTATAGTCCCCGGCAACGGCGCCAATTCGATGAACCGGAATTTGTCAGATTCTAATTAATCAAATAAATTTGTATTTAGCCAAAGGCAATTCACAACTACAACGAAAACCGTAGTGTAGCAGTAAAATAACCTCGAGTGTCGATCTCTAAGGACTATAACTAGCTTTATCTAAACTAACTTAAGAATATAAAATCAACAAACTACTTAGCAAAGGTTTTTCTTATCAGATAATGGAGGTTAGTGATAGTATGATCATTCAAAGCATAGCAGGTTAATAATCATGCATGAAGTACCCGATCGTTTTGCATAGAGATCTTTGATCAATGAATTGTCCAATTGTGTTCCGTTATTATTCAACACTACGAAGATAGAGGTTTTAGATAGATCAAAGAAATAAAGCAATAACTCAAAGTCCGATTCGCTTTACAGCCATCAGCATAATTATTAACCCTTCGCTAAGATATCACATACTATCACCAACAATAAGTTTAGCTACTCATAGATGTCATGCAATCAATAGAAATCATAGCAAGATCGAATGAAAACATGTTGAAAGATAAATAAATATAAATAGAAAAACTGTAAGATACAATGTTACCGAAGGTTGTCAATCTCCAAAGAATCGCGATCTTACAAGCTCCAAAACGATAAGAAAAAGTATCTCCTATGCAAAGAATCCCCAGAACAGGCTCTGGAGAATTCCTACCTAAAACTAATGAGAAAGATGAGAGAAAAGGTCTGGAAAAGTATGAAAAACGGAGAAAACTGAGCAACTATATATAGGTGTTCGGCAGGTGTGGGGTGAGTCGCCCCACACCCCGGGCGAATCGCCCGGGAGGTTCTGTCGGCAATTGACGCGTTTTCGACGTGTTTTTGGATTTCTTTTCCTTTTCGGACTCGGTTTTTGCCTTCTAGTGACCTTTTAGCCTTCAGACTCGACCCCTAGACTTCAAATCCTATCCGGAATCTTCTAGATACTCCAAAAATGCCTTCGGAACACCAATTCCTTGTCCACTTCAATATAATTGCCCGGAAAACCTTGTTTTTCACCCAAAACCTGTAAAATACAAACTAAAGGGAAACGTGACACTATTCTAATAAAATGCACTAAAATATAGCTAAATTAACATAGAGGATAGCTAAATTGGTGAAAAAAGACTCGAATGAAAGTGTAAAATACACGTTCATCAAGTATGCTTGCATTAATCAACTGATTTATTCAACATCAGAAACGTCTAAAAGGGTAACAATTAATTTAGCCATGGATTGCTAACATCAAAAAGGGGGAAATTTGTTAGGAAACTTGTAATTTTGATGAGCAATTAACCATGTTAAATTAAGGAAAGTCCAGTAACTAGTATTCTTAAGGTCCATAGGAATTTAGAATTTTAAGGACATTGTAAAAGAGGAACGTTTGCTGAAGACTTAGAGTAGGTGCTAGATAGGTTAGTTTTACCGCTTATGATGTATCTTGTTTTCTGAAAAGAAATACAACCTATTGAAGCATTTGCTGATGATGTACTTTGTTTACACAAACAAACTATTGAAGCATTTAGAACCGTTCAGAAACTTGAAGAATTCGAAGATCTGAAGACTAGAAGATTTCTGAAGACTGGTATCTACAAAGGCACATGTTGCTCAGAAAGTGGAAACTTCAGCAACATCATTGCATAAGTGAAAATCTAAATGACAGAGTAGGTTGTGCTTGCTGAAACTGAGACTGACCACTTGCTGATAAACATTTGTGACCTCTTGCTGAAAGTACTTGTATTTGCGCTCCAATGTTACTGTTTGAATTTCATTCAAATGAGCATTAAATGCAAAGCATCCACGCGAAGGACATGAAGACTAGAAGACAAACAAAGGACGCTGCTGAAAGTACAAAAGCAAGATAGTGAAATCTTAAGGAACAAAAGCCTTACAATTTGAAATTCAAACGGCTCCTTATTTTCACTATAAATAGAGGTCATCCGGCAAAGAGTTGAAGTGTGTCAACAACGTGATCAAACTCTCACTTGTGCTTAAACTCACATACCCTTCAAATACTCTTTACTGCCATTGATCCGTTCCAAGACTTAAAGCTTGAAAAAGCTACTTGTGAAGAAGTAGAACTTACACGACTAAGAAATTAGTTAAGTGTTCTTTCTTTCTTTCGAACAAGAACAAGTCTTGACACCAGAAACAATCAAACTTGTTTACTTCAAAGTATTCAAAGTTTTGTTTCTTAGATTTCTTGTTGTAACTGAATAAGTTATAATTAAGTTTTCTCATCCCAAACCTCTCTAACTGAAAATACACCCTTTCAGGCGTGATATTCAGGGGAACTTAATCGAGCATAGTGTTGCTGCTTAAAAGTCCCAAGTTTGGTGGAGAACAAGGTTTCGTTCTCTAGTTAGGTTGGAAACGAAGCAAGTGTGCTTTGGTTTCTGTTTGGATCTCTCTAGATAGGTGTTGTAAGGAACCTCAAACTTATCTTAGTGGATTCTGTCCTAGAAAGGACAAAGTGGATTAGTTGAGAGATTACGCCACTCTCAGATACCACTATAAATAGTGTTTGTGTGATTTACTTACTGCATTTAGTTTTCAGCAAAGCATATCTATATGTACACAGTCACTCACTTCACTTGCTGAAACTATCACTTACTGACAAAGCACTTATTGTATCAAAGACTTCCGCTCTCTGATTTTAAGTATCAGCAAAACTAGTTACTGAGAAGTAACTTGCGCTTGCTGAGAAAGTTTAGTATCAGCAAACTCATTACTGAAAAGTAATAAGTACTTGCTGAGAAAGTTTTTAAACAACGAAAGTTTGAAAAGACTATTCACCCCCACCCCCTCTAGTCTTTTCTTGTTGTTTAAAGGGACCAACAATTATCCAGCAAGAACTTAGATAAGGTATCATACCAAGCTCTAAGTGCTTGCTTTAGACCATATACAACTTTCTAAAGCTTGTATACCATCTTGGTTTCTGAGGGAAGTTCAAAGCCAGGGGGTTGTTCTAGGTAGACTTCTTCAGCAAGTTCACCATTTAGGAATGCACTTTTAACATCCATTTGATAAACAATGAAGTCATTATGAGCAGCAAAGGCTAAGAAAAGTCTAATAGCATCCAATCTTGCAACTGGTGCATAAGACTCATCATAGTCCAATCCTTCAGTCTGGCAGTAACCTTGAGCAACTAAGTGTGCTTTGTTTCTTGCTACTTCTCCAGACTCACTCAACTTGTTTCTGAACACCCACTTTGTACCAATTGCTTTCTTTCCTTCAACAAGGGGTACAAGTTTCCAGACTTTGTTCCTTTCAAATTGATCCAGTTCTTCTTGCATTGCCTTGATCCATTCAGAATGCTTTAAAGCTTCTTCTATGATCTTGGGTTCAATTTCTGAAACAAATCAAGAGAATAAAGCTTCTACTTCAATGACGTTTTCTTCTTCAGTAAGTTCTTGATTAGTAGATACTTTGGATCTAGTCACTTGGCGTTTGTCAATATCACCAATCATATCCGTAGAGGGATGATCTCTAACCACTTATTAACAAGTTTTCTGCTCTTTGGATCTGGATAATTTTGCGTTTCAGCATGTGACTCTTCAGCATGCACTTGTTCAGTACTACTGGTATCTTGTTGTGTCTCTGCTGAAATTGGTTCATCAGCAACTGCTTGTTCAACATTGCTGGATTGAGATAACTCGTCAGCAAACACTGGAAGTTGCGTAGTTTCAGCAACATCTGGAGCAACCGCGTCTTTAGCTGGAAATTCTTTATCATGAACTATATTCATCTTGTCATGACTTGGGGAAGGAGTGTCATTGTCAGAATCATCATTTAGTTCAATTGATTTGACATTTCTAGCATCGGATTCAGTTCTTTGCTCGTGTATGAGTAATTTCTTCATACATTCTGATATTTCTTCTTCAGCAAGAACTCCTTGTGATTTTTCATAGAATACAACATGCACTGATTCTTCGATCTTTTGTGCCTTTTTGTTGTATACTCTATAAGCTTTACTATGCAAGTAGTAGCCAAGAAATATCGCTTCGTCTGCATTTGGTTGAAATGTTCTTAAGTATTCTCTACCATTGTTAAGAAAAAAGCATTTGCAACCAAATACTCTTAAATGGGTGATGTTAGGAGGTCTTCCAACAAATAACTCATATGGAGTTTTGTTGTATTCCTTAATTATCAAGCATCTATTTTGAGTATAGCATGCAGTATTAATCGCTTCAACCCAATAAGCTTCACTTATTTCGGTGTCAGCAAGCATTGTTCTAGCTGCTTCCTTAAGGGTACGATTCTTCCTTTCAGCAACAACATTTTGTTGAGGTGTCCTTACTGAGGATAACTGATGTTGTCTGCCTTTTGAAGTGCAATACTCAGTTATGTACTGATTTACAAACTCATTACCATGGTCTGTTCTTATGAATTTTACCTTGTGATTTTTCATGACTTCGAGCTTGTTCAACAAGTTAGGTATTTCAGTCCTTGTTTCAGAGTTGTGTTTGATAAATACTACCCAAGTGAATCTTGAATAGTCATCTACCACCACCAGACCATACTTCTTGCCAGCATAGCTTGTTGAAGAAGATTCGAACAAGTCCATGTGCAAGAGTTGTAAAGGTTTTGTAGTTGACGGTACTGCCTTGTTCTTGAAAGAAGTTTTGGTTTGCTTTCCTTGCTGACATGCATTGCAAACACCATCCTTCTTAAAAGTAACCTTAGGTAATCCAACTACAAGTGCCTTTTTAGACAGCTTATTCAGCGTCTTGAAGTTTAGGTGACTTGTTCGTTTATGCCATAACCATGCTTTTTCAGCAAGGCAATCATGATCTGGGATAAGGCATTTTTTAACGATTGCTGAAGACCAATATAAGGTATAGAGACCTCCTGATCTTCTAGCAATCATAATAACCTTCTTTGTCTCAAAGTCAATAAGTTACATTTATCACTTTTGATTTTGATGAAGTAACCTTTGTCAGCGAATTGACTCATGCTGAAAAGGTTAAACTTAAGAATCTTGACATAAAGAACTCCCAAAATGGTAATGCATCCTAACTTCACGTCACCATAACCTTTAGTAGAACCAAAGCCTCCACCAGCAAACCTTATTGTTGGACCTTTAGACCACCGTCTATAGTTTATAATGTTTTTCTTATTACCCGTCATGTGCTTTCCACAACCACTGTCAAAGTGCCAAATTGCATTGTTTGTCTCTGTGGCTGAAGTCTGCACAATCATGAGCAAACAAGTTATTATCCAATATTGGATGCCCATTAACATGTTCAAGAAAACGTCCAGTGGAAACCCAAGTCTTGAGTTTTTCAATCTTGACTTGTTTTCTACTTGCTGAGGAACTAGAGGGCTTAGAACCGAAAGCCTTTTGATCATTGCTAATCAAGTCCACTGATGTGGTGTCTTGCTTGGTTGACCCTTTTGCTGAACATACTTTTCAGTAAGTTCTTTTCTAGCAAGGTTCCTTCTAGTCCTAGCATTTTGAGTTTTGTCAGAACTCTTAGGCTTGGTTTTGTTCATCTCTTTGAAGTATCTTTGCTGACTTTGCTTATACTCATGAAAGAGTTGACTTTGCTTGGTTTTGAATCCAAGTCCACTTTTCGGAGAATGCTGAGCTTTTGTCTCAGCAACCTTACTTGATTCAGGTTTGTCAGCAAAGGTCTTATGATTACTTTTAGTAATCTTTCCTTTAGTCTTAACAAATTGCTTTTCAGCAACTTGTTTGGCTCAATGCTTCACAGCATCCTTTTTCTGAACAGTTTGCTTTTCAGCAACCTGTTTTCCTGTTAAAGGCTTGTTACATTGAGTAGCAACAACGGGCTTTAAGGTCGTAGGTACTTGATTGCTTATTTCAGCAACCTTAGATTGACCAAATTGATAGAGTTCTGGTTAACCACTATCAGTTGCACGAACAAAGGTGATTGGTGATTTGTCTTTACTCAAGAGTATTACATCATCACCTTCATACTTGGCACCTAAACCTTCTTTCTGAGATGGATCTCTCAGATAAGATTTTAGTTCAGCCAGCGTGTTACTAGCATCCACATAAGATTTGAAATTGGCTTTCATCTTTTTCATCTCTTGTATTTCAGCAAGTAACTTGAGAATTGAGGAATGATACTCTTCAAATTCTATTGCCATTTGAGCATTCTTCTTTGTAGCTTCAGCAATTAACTTCTTGAGATGCAATATTTCAGCATCCTTCTTTTCTGACTCAACGCTCTGCAAGACGTACTTTTCAGTAGTTTGCTTAGTCAGAAGTTCAGCATTCTGTAGTTTCTATTGCTGTTTGCTCAGAGCTTTCTCAAATCTTTCGATTTCTCCTTGAATTCTATCAAGGTCAATGTCATCTTCACTTTCTGAATCAGAGTCAGAGGTAGGACAATTTACCTGACCGGCCATGAGGCAGAATTCGTAGTTTGACACATCTGGATAAGCTTCCATAGCTATTCCACAAACTTCCTTGCCAATTTCTAAATCAAGAGTGGCTTCTTCTTCTTCAGTGTCTGAACTCTCTACCTCACTGTCTTTTAGAACTTGTTTCAATGCAAAGAGCATCGATTTTTGCTTGAAGCTTTTTCTTTTCTTCAGCAATCAAAGCCCTGTTGAACATTTTCTTCTTTTCAGCAGATTTCCCTTCCAGTAAGGGACAATTTGCTTTGAAGTGTCCAGGCTTTCTGCAATAAAAGCAAAGATCATTGCCAACTGCTGGTTCTTCGGAGGAGTTTGCTTGTTCAGCGAGCTAGCTTCATTCTTGTATTTATGGTAGTTATTACCAAGATGCTTTTTCAACTTCCCTTTTGCTTTTCGCCTTGCAAGTTCCTTACTGATGAATTTCTTCATGTTTCTAACAACAAGAGCGTTTTCATTAGTAGGCTCTTTATCATTCTTCTTTTTCAGAAGATGACGGCTTGGCAGCAAGAGCAATGTTTTGCGATTTTTCAGCAAACACATTTTCTCTTTGCTTTGTCTCATAGTTGACAGTAGCAAGATGAGAGAACAACTTAGTTGGAGTGATATTTGACATTCGTTGATTGTAGTAGAAGTTTTGAGTATGGATCCATTCTTGGTTAAGACTTCTAATAATGGTTTTCACCTTTTCAGAATCTGAATAGAAGTTTCCAACTCCTAAGGCAGCCATTTCACTCACTAGCGTTGTGAATCTAAAATCCAAGTCTTCCAGTGACTCATTTGCACCTTGTTTAAAGTTTTGGAACTTCAACTTTAGCACTTCGAGTTTGTTTTCCTTTGTTTTGTCAGATCCAACACAAAGATCTTGAACCATTTTCCAAGCTTCCTTAGCAGTTTTGGCACCCCACAGTTTGCACTGTATAGTATCTGGAGTAGATCGAATAATGATGTTTCTTGCTTGGCCATCAAGACGGAATCTTTTGGCTTCGTTGGAAGTCCATTCCTCTCTTGGTTTTGGAACGGCGATATCAACCGGTTCTCCTAAGATAGTTTCCTTTCCAGCAACATATGTGGTTTTGTGAGGAAAACTTCTCTCAAGTTTAGTGATCTTGATAGGTTCATCATTTATGACAGTAAGCATCTCATCCCTAATGGCCTCAAGATGTAGCATCATGTTGTTTCGCCATTTTTCATAGTTTTCCAGCTGTAGCAAGGGAGCGTCTCCTAGCGACATCCTGTCAGCGAATGACTACCAAAGTGATCAAGTGAAAGTGATTTACGAAAAGCACCTAAGGGGATCTAGGTTCAGTGTTGAAGGTTAAAGAACCTCCAACTGTGATACCACTTGTTGGTCCCTTTAAACAACAAGAAAAGACTAGGGGGGGGGGTGAATAGTCTTTTCAAACTTTTCGTCGTTTAAAACTTTCTCAGCAAGTGCTTATTACTTTTCAGTAATGAGTTTGCTGGTACTTAACTTTCTCATCAAGTACTTATTACTTTTTAGTAACAAGTGCTTTTTAGAGAGTGCTAGTTTCAGCAAGTGAGCAGAGTGTCAGTGTACAATAAATGTAGCTTGCTGAAAACTAAATGCGGTAAAGTAAATCACACAAACACTTTTATAGTGGTATCTGAGAGTGGCGTAATCTCTCAACTAATCCACTTTGTCCTTTCTAGGACTGAATCCATTAAGATAAGATGTGAGGTTCCTTACAAATCCTATCACTAATGATTCTTCAGAAACCAAAGCACACTTGCTTCGTTTCCAACCTAACTAGAGAACTGTAACCTTGTTCTCCACCAAACTTGGGACTTATAATTAGCAACACTATGCTTGATTAATTCCCCCTGAATTTCACGCCTAAAAAGGGTGTTTATCAGTTAGAGAGGTTTGGGATGAGATCGCTTGAACATAAATTTTTCAACTATAACAAGTTATCTAAAGAAACACAACTTGTAATACTTTTCAGTAAGCAAGTTAAGTTGTTTCTGGTGTCAAGACTTGTTCTTGTTCGAAAGAAAGAACACTTAACTAATTTCTTAGCCGTGAATGTTCTACTTCTTCACAACTAGCTTTTGTTTCAAGCTTAAGTCTTTGAACAGGTCAATAGGCAGTAAAGACTATGGAAGGTTTTGAGTGTTTAAAGCACAAGTGAGAGTTTGATCACGTTGTTGACACACTTCTACTCTTTGCCAGATGACCTGTATTTATAGTGTCTCAAGGGAGCCGTTTGAATTTCAAATTCTAAGACTTTGCACCTTAAGATGTCACTATCTTGCTTTTGTACTTTCAGCAGCGTCCTATATTTGTCTTCTTGTCTTTATGTTCTTCGCATGCCTACTTTGCATATAATGTTCATTTGAATCAAATTCAAATGTGAACGTTGGAGCCAAAATGCAAGTACTCTTCAGCAAGGAGGTCACATATGTTGTCAGCAAGTGGTTAGTCTCAGTTTCAGCAAGCACAACCTACTCTGTCATATAGATTTTCACTTATGCGAGCTGTTGCTGAAAATATCACTTTCTGAGCAACATGTGCCTTTGTATATACCTTTCTCAGAATTCTTCTAAGTCTTCAATCTTCGAATCTTCAAGTTTCTGAGCGGTTCTCGGTCTCCAATAGTTCGTTTGTAAAAACAAAGTACATCATCAACAAACGAAATAACCTAACTAGTATCTACACTAAGTCTTTCTGCAAACGTTCCTCTTTTACAATGTCCTTAAAATTCTAAATTCCTGTGGACCTTAAGAGTACTAGTTACTGGACTTTCCGTAATTTAGCATGGTTAATTGCTCATCAAAATTACAAGTTTCCTAACAGAAATAATACTTGAAGTAATCAAACAATAAGCATAAGTAAATTGCATAATCAGAAAACAGATAAGAGTGAGAAAAAGCAATTGATTACTGAAAGTTATCTTTCAATATAAGTTTACAAGAGAGCATGAGATAACTCAGCAAACAACGTTAAAAACAAATGAGAGATCTAAAATATTCTGAGAAAAGAAGTTTAGAAACAATCATTGCAAACATCCTTCATGCTTTCATTAGCAAGCTTGGGAAATTCCTCACAGTCAGCTTAATAATCTTCAAGAAGCTTTCTGACTTGTAGTTGCTTTTCCTTGCTATGTTTGCAAAGCTGAAAGTAGTTTGCTTGGGGATCATGACGTTTCATAACCTCAGTCCAAATGTGTAGTCCCCAGCAACAGACGTGATGTAGATGAAGATCACTCAGATTTTGCTTCTTGTAAATTTTTCTCAGATAGCGAAAATCCTCATTAGCATCCTCTTGTTTTAGATAGAAAAACTCATATGGAGTCACATTGAGTTTTGGTTTTTCCTTACCCAAAAACTCATAATAAACAAAAGCGACATCCAGTGGCTTAAAGAAGGAGGCTCGTCATTTCTTTCTTTGGACAGAGGAAGATTCCTTGTTTTTACTTCAACGTCTAGCCAGAGTTTTCTTTCATCAAAGTTTGTTAGAGGAGAAGCTTCTGTTTCTTCACTTGCAACTTTGATTACATTCCACTTATCCATTTGCTGGACAGGCTTGGGGAAGTAATTGTTGACAAGTAGATCTTCAAGTTTTAGGATGAAGAAGCCTAGTTTTCTTCTTACCACATTCTTAGTGGTGTCTTTGTTGCTTGTTTTGGTGTATTGCACACCTAAGCCAACAGCTTCACGGGCTTCTCTCCTTTTCACTTCTTTTTCATTAGCCCTTCTTTCCCTTCTTATTTGCTTGGAGTTACTTTCAGAGTTCCTTGCTGAAGAACTAGATGAAAGCAACTTGGTGGTGCCAAATTGAGTCATGGAAGAAAGGGGCTTAGCTTTTATAACCTGAGCTATAGTTTTGTCATCATCATTGTCATCATCATTTCCTTGATGACTGTCAGGTTGACAAGATTTTGAAGTGTCAGCAATAGTTTTTCTCCTTTTTGGATTTGCTGAACTTCTCTCAGAATCTGTTTCAGTTCGTTTCTTATAACTTTGCGTTGTGTCAGCAAGAGGTTCTTTTGTAGGAGGTCCAGGCAATTTCATCAAGGAGGGGGAGGGAGAAGTAGGAGGCAAATCCTTTGAGCTTTTCTTGTGGAATTCTGGTGTATCTTCCCCCTTTGACATGGATTACAACATCGAAAAGATGTGAGTTGAAAAGAACTCGTTGCAATTTTCAACAAGTTTGTGAATGCCATTATACTTGAGTATCATGTCTTGCTGATCAACTGTGAGTTTAGACAACTCATTTTTGATAAGTTGCAGGTTTTCCTCATGTCTTTTCTCAGAGTTGATTTTATCATCCATGATTGCCTTAGCCTTTTCCATTGCACTCTTTGCAAGTTTTAGAGTTTTACTGACATCTTCTTCATACCTCTTGTGATGTAGACTTATGTCTTTATGATCCAGAGTAAGAGATGTTGTGAGTCTCAGCACAGTTTTGAGCACTCATTCTGTGTTCAAGGGCTTTTCAGCAAGTAGCACATCATCCTCATTTTTACATTCTTCATGTAAAGCCATCAGCGCCTTTACTCTTGGAGTAAAATCTTCAATATTGGGAAACAACACTGAGGAGGGTGCAACTATGTGAGCCTTTAGTTCTGTGACAAACTGGTCCTCATTGCCTTGTATTCTTTGTTTCTCGAAGTCGCCTTCATCAGAATTGATCGATGCTTGTGGTTGCTCATTATTGGCATCGTCTTCTTCAGGGCCAGAGAAATTTGAAGAATGTAGAGACTCTTTTTCATCTTCTATGTCATCAAGACCAGCAACCTTTAATCCAAGGACTTTAATCACAGAGCCTTCAAGTTGAGTGGTTGCAGGAGGCATATCTTGTGACTCAACGACTGGAGTTTCACTAGTAGTAGTTGGGGGTGGAAGGGAGGATTCTTCCAAGTTTTTCACTCCTAAAGACTGAGCAATGTCCAAGTGCTGTGTTCCAGCCACATGGATTTGAAGACTACTGGCAAATGCTCTTTGGTAGTTTTCATTAAATTCATCCTCAAGGATTGAATAAGTGACCTGAGCTTCGAGTAAAATTTTCTCGGCATAAGAAAGCTTTGCTTTTCCTTTAGCAATTTCAACAAACTTTCTAGTTTTTTCTTCATCAGTCTCAACAACTTATTCAGTTGCTGGAGTAGATTCATTAGCAGGAGCAGCAGAAGATTCCTGTTGATTGCTGGGAGGTTGCTCAGCAAAATGCTTTTCAGCATTTGCTTGATCAGTTTGATCAGCAACCGTTAATTTTTCTCCACCAGCATCTGGACCAGGACCATGATTATTATTGTTGGTGTCGGAATATGTCCAACCCCTAAGGTGATAGTGTATATGTCCTAGAGACAGTCTTTATTAAGGGCATACAGCCCTTATTAAGGGCATATATGTACTATTACACAGGTCAACGTAATATAACATATGTTTGTTTGTTTGACTATTGAGTATCGCTTTCATATTTATATTACACCAGGCATACAACATGTCATATCTCTATTCCTGTCTGTATTGATATCAAACATGTCCCCTCGGTTAGATGACCGATCACACAAATAATGGGAGCTATGTGAGTTATCATCTATCCCAAACTCTCCCTAGTCGAGGTTCATCTCGGATGTAGCGGTCTGAATGAACCAGATGAGACTAGTATGCGTGGAGGTTATATCTTGTTAGAGCAAGTGTGAGCCGATACCACGACCACGGAACGGATTGTTGGACAATCAAGAAACGTTCCCATAACTCCGCATAGTTGTTCGAAGAGTGATTAACGAACAATGGAAGTACCCACCGGAAACTCCCATCGATGTATACTCTACACCGAAGTGTCTATGGGAACCGGAAAGTTGTCGAAGTGATGCCAGTCGTCCTTTGGACTTACAGGACTTTATCATCACATTTGTTGCCCCATATATATCCTTGGTGGACCCGTCGATGTCAGCTCGGAATAAGCAGTTTACCCAAGACACGATCCAGGATTGTGGCTACATACAAATGGGGTTGATAAGTGCTTCTCTGAAGGATTCATCTCTCATGTGTAGCACAGGAGAGCACTGCTCATAGTCGTTCATAGTTGTGATTGGTCAAATCGCTGGCCAGCGTATCAATATTATTATGATAGTCATAATAGATATTGGATTCACCAAGACACTCACTGAAGACGCCCGTGGATGTATTATTGGGATAGACACTTCATCGATCCTAGATGCATTCGAGTCAGTCAAATGAAGGGACGTTACCATCGCCGCGTTGAGCGCAACAGACTTCACAACGAAAGGGTTTGCTTTGAGAAAAACCTCTGAAACGTCCTCATGTATTAATATTGCAAATGGAAACGTCTAGGAATTGCATGTTTCCTAGTGTAGCACTTGCTTAATACAATGAGGCCCTATGGGTAACACTATGTGGTGATTCAGCTTATCCGAATATCCTTGAAGATGGAATCGCAATCAATTAAGAATTAATTTTGATTGATGAATTATGATTGATTTGGAATTAATTATAATTATTCAATTAATAATTTGTAATTATTAATTGAATTGGCTGATTAATTGTATTTTATGTAAATACAATTAAATATTATATTTTAGAAATATAATAGAGGTTTGATTTGAAAGGATATGTTAATTTAGAATTAATATATGCACATGGGCAAAATCTACTTGGAGTTTGAATTGCCTTAGAATTATAAGTGGGTCCCAAAATCGGGACCTACCTAACCCCCTTAGACGCGCGCGCAGCAGTAGTAGTAGGGGAAGGAGTTCGACTCCTTCCTCTATTAGAAGTCAAGGGATAAGTTAGATTTTCCTGATTGAGTTCTAATTTTATTGGAATGAATCTAGACTTGAATTGGTTTCCTTGTGCAATTAGAATTAGATTCTTATTCCTTTATGAAGTCTAATTGATTCCTCTTTAGGCTTCTATTGACTATTATATATAGTAGACTGTTAGAGAGCATTTTACATGGTTTAAACTACGATTGATTGAAGATCATTCTGAATCATTCTTCCTATCAGTTTTCTTAGAGAAAATAAAAGCTCTCCCCTACCTCTCCATAACCTGCGCGCGCCACTCCCACCGGAGGAAAATTGTCGCCCCATCCTCTTGGCCACATAAAGAATATCCTAGCATTCTTTTCGATAAGTTGTTCATCCATGGATACCAAGGTTGAGGTTCAAAGAGCTGGAAACTAACTTTTATTGTCTTGCAGATAATCAAAGTATTGCAGATATCTTCGACCTCGACGAAGGATAAGATTCACCGGACTATTACGAAGACTTCATCGATTGGCGTATCGATTCAATACCTGTTCTTGCTTTTGAAGTATTGTAAGTCTTCTGATTAATGTGTTTATTATATACGCTATATACATGATCAATTAACATGTATGTTAAGAAAATTTTGAAATTCCGCTGTGTACCCTAGGGGTAACTCTGACCATATTTTCTTACAGTGGTATCAGAGCGAGGTTAACTGATTATGTATATACATATATATGTTATGTGATTTTGTAGTTTATGTGGATCCAATTGATTCTGTGATTAATTCGATTTTCGAAAGTTTTGTTTTTATATAAATTTAGAATTTATATTTTTTCAAAAAAAAAAAATTATTTTATATATATATATATATATATATATATATATATATATATATATATATATATATATATATATATATATATATATATATATATATATATATATATATATATATATATATATATATATATATATATATATATACCGCCTGAGTGCCGCAGGCGCCCTAATCCCGTCCCCGTATATTATATATATATATATATATATATATATATATATATATATATATATATATATATATATATATATATATATATATATATATATATATATATATATATATATATTTAATTTTTCGGGTTGGACCCAAAATTGAATTTTTTGAAATTTTGAAGATTGAATTTTATATTTGGATTATAAATATGATTTAATTGTAATTATTGTTAACTAGAGGGGTTAAATTTAATTAGTATTAAGTCAAGGGGCTTATTTGTAATTTATCAATTTATTGTTTATTACAAATAAGTCTCTCTACTTTTGAATTTTAAATTTAACACCTCCAAGGTTTTGAAAATTACAATTGGGTCCTTCGGGTTTTCAAAAAATTGCTACCTGGTCAATAGAATTTTCGATTTTTCAATCTAGTCCAAATTTCCAATTTTTCATAGAGATTATAAGTATGTGATTATAATTTTCATAATGAAATTATGAAGTCATTTGGCATCCACATAGGCTACTACTTGTTTGTATGCTCAATATGCTATTGTTTGACAATGCATGTTTAAATACCATGTGTTTTACTTTCCGTTTGACCGCTATGCGTGCGAGGGTAGGCGGCGCCCTCTTATTTGTCGGACCGCATATTTTTATGTATGGGTAGGTGGCGCCCATTATGTGCTTAACCGCGTTTAGAACTAGAATGGATAGGCGGCATCCATTACATGTAGACCGCTCATGCATGATGGGTATGCAGCGCCCTTATTTGTTTGTAGATGACTGATAACAACCCTCAAGCTACAAGCCCCAACCAATATAAGTGCAGAAATATGTATACGTATGTGTTTCTGTGATGCTTTCCATGGGGTGCTTTAATTCTGAACTTTCATTGCGTTTCCCTGTATTGGCGACCTCGTCTTGCAGACTCGCAGTGATCGTCAGATTAGAGTAAGCCTATGGTTATAATTTACTGCATATTGTATCTAGCGACCTCGATAGGTACAATATGTAGAGCGTCTGGTTAAATTAGATTTAACACCCAAGAGTTGCGTGACGCAATTGGATAGTCCTACCGGTCATATTATGTTATGCAACCAGCCCCCGTTGGAGTATAGCATAGTATGGATTTGGATCTTGGCCACTACGGTAACTTGTTGGACATTACCCGTATGTTTGTTTTGGGGGCAATCATATGTGAAAATAGTGGAAGCTAAACAGCTAAAGGACCTTGTTGTTTAGTTATGTTGACTGTGTATTTAGAAATAGTATTTCAATAGTTGATTTATTATTTTCGGTCTATACTATTTCTCCTTAGGAAAACCAAAATGGCGAGTATCTCGCTCCATGCTGTCTTAGAGAAGCAAATTTTGACCGGACCAAACTTCCTAGATTGGATCAGGAATATTCGTTTGGTGTTGAGGTACGAAAAGATTGAGTACGTCTTGGACGAGGCTATTCCCGTGTGTCTCGAGAACCAGACTGCCGATCAAGTTGCTGCTTGGAATCAAGCCAACAAGGCAAAGTCTGATAAGCATCAAGAGGATGCTAGATCCGCGCAGTGTATTATGCTGGCGGCAATGAGCAATGAGCTGCAGAGACAACATGAAAGCATGTTGCCGTATGAGATGCTGAAGCATCTTGAGTCGCTCTTTAAGACGACAACCAGAAGTGTTGAATTTGATTTGATCAAAGAGATACACAGATGCAAGCTCAATGAAGGAGGGAACATATCTAAACATGTTCTCAAGATGATTGGTATCTTTGAGAAGCATGCCGATGCCGGTGTCAAGCTGGAGAATAAGATCATGGTGATCTTTGTCATTCAATCATTGCCGAGTTCGTATCCACGAATGCGAAGGACGTTACACTGCCCGAACTCCATAATTTGCTGAAGACATATGATCAAACTCTTCCTAAGAAGGAGAAATCGATCATGTATGTTGGGCAACCGTCTAACCCAAACCCGAGAAACAAAGGTGCTAAGGGTAAGGGAAAGTCGGGAGCCAAGGCTAATACTTCGAGTGATAGGCCTAAGCGTCTGAACCAGAAAAGGAATTTCAAGAGAAGCGGAACGGTACGCACAGATGAATGTCTTTTCTGTAAGCAGAAAGGGCATTGGAAGAAAGATTGCCCTAAGCTAAGGGCAGATCAAGCTAAGAAGCCGCCGGCTTCTAGCTCAGGTATGTTTGTTATTGAAATGAACATGACTACTTTTGACTCCAATGGTTGGGTATTAGATACAGCCTGTGGCTCACACATTTGTAATAATGTGCAGGGGCTAATTGAACACAGGCTAGTCAAGCAAGGTGAAATCGACTTGCATGTTGGGAACGGCAATCCAGTTGAAGACAAACGCGTTGGACGCTGCAAGATAGATTTACCATCAGGACAATGTTTAGAACTTGATAACGTTTATTTTGTTACATCCATTGTAAGAAATAGGGGCTATTACTTTTGGTACCCCTACTATTGTCGAGTATTACAGATTAGTCCAGCTATATTTTTTTATTACACGAGACTCCCTTACTAAACCAATGTAATTACATTTTAACCCACGGATTTGACTTCCTGCGCTCTAAGCCCTGGAAATGACATTTATGCCCCCGCCGGAATTTTAGATTCTGAATTACGCCAAACAACATGAAGTTTCGTTTATTACAAATTCACCCCAAATGTTTTGACTTTTACAATATTAACACAAACAATTTATAAATTAACCCACATAATTTAGCTATATTTCAAAATAGTTTACAAAATTATTTTAAAACAAACCCCTACAAAAATTGAATTTCAAAATGAGTCCCAAATTTTATTTTTTACCTTTTCTTTTTTTCTTTATTAAATAAAAATAAATAATACTAAATAAAAATAAATAAATAAAAAACAAAGAAGAACAAGATGAACATAACTCCGATCGGAGCTTTCTGATCGGAGTACAAAGCTCCGATTGGGGCTTTGCAAAGCCCCAATCGGAGCTTGGCACAGCTGCCATGGCAGCATCTTCCGATCAAGAAGCTGCCATTTCGATCGGAAGCTGTTGTAGCTTCCGATCGAAGCTATAGCAGCTTCCGATCGGAAGCTGTTGTAGCTTCCGATCGAAGCTATAGCAGCTTCCGATCGGAAGCTGCCTGGAAGCAGCTTCCGATCTGGAAGCTGCCTCCGATCGGAAGCTGTTGTAGCTTCCGATCGAAGCTATAGCAGCTTCCGATCGGAAGCTGCCATGGAAGCAGCTTTCGATCGGAAGCTGCCATCCGATCTGGAAGCTGCCTCCGATCGGAAGCTGTTGTAGCTTCCGATCGAAGCTATAGCAGCTTCCGATCGGAAGCAGCTTCCGATCTGGAAGCTGCCTCCATGGCAGCAACAAGCTTCCATGGAAGCTTCCGATCGGAGCTGCCATGGCAGCTCCGGGAGCTGTTCTTCCGGTACCGGAATCCGAATCCGGTACCGAATTATGTGAAGAAGGTAGGAAAACAAAGAAGGGAAGAAAAGAAAAAGAAAAGAAAAGAAAAAAAAGAAAAGGAAAAAAAATAGTATTTGGAGTATAAGGGCGTGTTTGGTTGGGCGAAAATTAGAAAACCCAACTTACCTGAGTCAACACTGGAGGTCCGGCTGGACTAAAATGTAATTCTCCGCTAATGTTGGACTAGGATGAAAAGTGAGTGTTTAGTGAGGGTGGTAGACGTAAATTTGTCTCAGAAATATTATTTCCATTCCATTGTTGGACAATTTGGGTTTTTCCTTTCGATTTGCTAATAATACTTGTTATTTTTCATTAAATGACCAGTATTATGGAAAGACTCGCTTAGTGAATGGTTTTTATATATTTTGCAAAGTAGTCTACCTTTATTTCAAATACATAACAAACAACTGTCTTCAAGTAGGAAGAATAATCCATCTTATCTATGGCATTGTTGGCTAGGCCATATCAATGAAACACGGATTCAAAGACTAAGGAAGTTGGACTACTTAGAACCATTTGATTTTCAATCATATGGTACATGCGAATCATGTGTTAAGGGTAAGATGACGAACAAACCCTTTGTTGGACAAGGTGTTCGTGCCACTCGCTGCTTAGAGCTCATACATACTGATGTATGTGGACCTTTTAAAGTCCAAGCACGTGGAGGTTATTCTTACTTCGTTACCTTTACTGACGATTTCTCAAGGTATGGATATATTTATCTGATGAAGAATAAATCTTAGACCTTTGGGAAATTCAAGGAGTTTAGGAATGAGGTCGAGAATGAATTGAACCTAAGAATAGTCACTCTTCGATCAGATCGAGGAGGTGAATACCTTAGTGAAGAATTTATCGACTACTTGAAGGAGAATGGAATTCAATCGCAATGGACCCCTCCTGGAACACCACAATTAAATGGTGTGTCTGAGAGAAAGAATCAAACCCTTCTAGACATGGTAAGATCAATGATTAGATTCTCGACTCTTCCAAAATATATATGGGGATATGCGCTACAAACTGCAATCTACATTCTGAACCGTGTACCATCTAAATCAGTGGAGAAAACTCCTTATGAGTTATGGAAAGGAAAGAAGCCCTCACTGGGCTATCTTAGACCTTGGGGCTGTCCTGCGATAGTCAAATTGTTGCTCACTGATAAGTTAGATGCCAAGGGTGTCAAAGTATATTTCATAGGCTATCCTCGTCAGACGAGAGGCTATGAATTCTATCATGCTGAAGATCACAAGGTGATAGTATCTAGAAACGTCAAGTTTTTAGAAGCGGAATACCTCGAAGAAGAGAGGTTAAATGATATGATAGAACTTGAAGAAATTCAAGACTTTGACACGCGCGAACATGAGTTCTCTAAATCTTCTGATTTGGACTCAAGTTCAGTGGGAGCTTTCGAAGCAGACAAGTGTAATGATATGACACTTGCTAGGCAAGTCATAGTCAGTGGGAGTCCTGTGATTAGATCAACAGTTGAAACCACACCAATAGAATCCGTTGTCAATCCACATGTGCAACAAGTTGCACAAGAGCAGCCTCCCGCTAGGGAAAGGGGTCGTAGCACGCGACCGGCTGCATCAGTGCCCACTGATAATGTTCGTGTTACACGAAGCCAGAAAAGAAAAGCACCAGAAACACCGACAGAAGCACCAGTCGAGCTCCGTAGGTCGAAGAGGATCCCAAAAGGACCTCAGAAGCAAAGCCTTATGATAGAAGACATCAGTGAACTTGATGTTGGCTTATCAGATCGGGAAGACCCCGAGACCTACAAAGAGGCAATAAATGATATTGACTCAGACAGATGACAAGAGGCCATGGAATTGGAAATGGACTCCATGTACCTGAACCAAGTTTGGAGCTTGGTAGACTTGCCCCAAGGGGTTAGACCTATTGGGTGCAAATGGGTCTTTAAACGAAAGACAGATGCCGATGGCAAGGTACAAACGCACAAGGCTAGACTTATGGCGAAGGACTACACACAAAGGTATGGCATCGATTACGATGAAACCTTTTCACCGGTAGCATAGTTGAAGTCTATTCGAATTCTACTTGCGATAGCTGCCTACTATGATTATGAGATCTGGCAGATGGATGTAAAGACCGCCTTCCTCAATGGCAACCTTGAGGAAGAGGTCTATATGGTACAGCCGGAAGGTTTTATTAGTAAAACCAGGCCAACTGCTGTATGCAAATTACAGAGATCCATCTATGGGCTAAAGCAAGCGTCTAGGAGCTGGAATATCCGCTTTGACGAAGCTGTGAAATCGTTTGACTTCGTCAGAAGCGTGGAAGATCCCTGTGTCTACCTAGGCACAACGACAAGGGAGTCGTTTTCATGATCATTTATGTTGATCACATTTTGATCATGGGAAACAATGTCTCTATGCTAGAAGAGACTAAAGTTTGGTTATCAAGTACCTTCTCAATGAAGGAATTGGGTGAAGCGAACTACATCCTAGGGATAAAGATCTATAGTGATAGATCCAACAGGATGTTAGGATTGACACAGTCCACCTACATCGACAAAATACTGAAGCGTTATAAGATGGACGACTCAAAAAGAGGCTTTCTCCCAGCTAGGCATGGGATCGTGGTATCAGTTAAGGATAGTCCTAAAACTGATGAAGAAATAAAGGCAATGAGTCGTGTGCCCTATGCTTCGGCAGTAGGGTCTATAATGTATGCAATGAATTGCACAAGGCCAGATGTAGCATATGTGCTTAGTGTCACTTGTCGACACCAACAGAATCCAGGAGTACCTCACTGGACTGTTGTAAAGAACATTCTTAAGTACCTTCGACGGACTAAGGAAATGTTCTTGGTGTTTGGTGGAGAAGCAGAATTAAAGATGTCTGGTTATGTCGACGCTGGATTTGAATCAGATCCTGATGACTTTAAGTCACAGACAGGATACGTATTCAAATTGAACGGAGGAGCTATCTGTTGGAAGAGTTCTAAGCATGCCACGATTGTTGACTCAGCCATAGAAGCCGAGTACATTGCTGCATCAGAAGCATCAAAAGAAGCTGTCTGGATTTCAGAGTTCTTGAAGGAATTGAGGATTGTTCCTGCTCCTAGTCCAATAACGATTTATTGTGACAACACGGGCGTCGTCGCTCAAGCCAAGGAGCCTAGATCTACAAACAAGAACAAACATGTACTTAGAAAGTATCACGTTATACGTGAGATTATTGATAGATGAGAAGTTAGTATAGAACGTGTCTCAACCACGGACAACGTGGCAGATCCTTTCACCAAGGTCTTATCAGTGGATGTCCACTTAAGACATTTTTCTAATCTAGGTATTAAGCATAAAGGTGACTAGCTCTAGTCCAAGTGGGAGATTGATAGTGTATATGTCCTAGAGACAGTCCTTATTAAGGGCATGCAGCCCTTATTAAGGGCATATATGTACTATTACACAGGTCAACGTAATATAATATATGTTTGTTGTTTGACTATTGAGTATCACTTTCATATTTATATTACACCAGGCGTACAACATGTCATATCTCTATTCCTGTCCGTATTGATATTAAACATGTCCCCTCAGATAGATGACCGATCACACAGATAGTGGGAGCTATTTGAGTTATCATCTATCCCAAACTCTCCCTAGTCGAGGTTCATCTCGGATGCAGGGGTCTGAATGAACCGACTGAGACTAGTATGCGTGGAGGTTATACTTGTTAGAGCAAGTGTGAGCCGATCCCACGGCTACGGAACGGATTGTTGGACAATCAAGAAACGTTCCCATAACTCCGCATAGTAGTTCGAAGGGTGATTACCGAACAATGGAAGTACCCACCGGAAACTTCCATCGATGTATACTCTACACCGAAGTGTCTATGGGAACCGGAAAGTTGTCGAAGTGATGACAGTCGTCCTTTGGACTTACAGGACTTTATCATCACATTTGTTGCCCCATATCCTTGGTGGACCCGTCGATGTCAGCTCTGAATAAGCAGTTGACCCAAGCCACGATCCAGGATTATGGCTACATACAAATAGGGATGATAAGTGATTCTCTGAAGGATTCATCTCTCATGTGTAGCACAGGAGAGCAGTGCTCATAGTCGTTCATAGTTGTGATTGGTCAAATCGCTGGCCAGCGTATCAATATTATTATGATAGTCATAATAGATATTGGATTCACCAAGCAACTCACTAAAGACGCCCGTGGATGTATTATTGGGATAGACACTTCATCGATCCTAGATGCATTCGAGTCAGTCAGATGAGGGACGTTACCATCGCCGTGTTGAGCGCAACAGACTTCACAATGAAAGGGTTTGCTTTGAGAAACCTCTCAAACGTCCTCATGTATTAATATTGCAAATGGAATCGTCTAGGAATTCCATGTTGCCTAGTGTAGCACTTGCTTAATACAATGAGGCCCTATGGGTCACACTATGTGGTGATTCAGCTTATCCGAATATCCTTGAAGATGGAATCGCAATTAATTTAGAATTAATTGTGATTGATGAATTATAATTGATTTGGAATTAATTATAATTATTTGTGGCTCAATTAATAATTTGGAATTATTAATTGAATTGGCTGATTAATTGTATTTTATGTAAATACAATTAAAGATTATATTTTAGAAATATAATAGAGGTTTGATTTGAAAGGATATGTTAATTTAGAATTAATATATGCACATGGGCAAAATCTACTTGGAGTTTGAATTGCCTTAGAATTATAAGTGGGTCCCAAAATCGGAACCTACCTAACCCCCTTAGACGCGCGCGCAACAGTAGTAGTAGGGGAAGGAGTTCGACTCCTTCCTCTATTAGAAGTCAAGGGATAAGTTAGATTTTCCTGATTGAGTTCTAATTTGATTGGGAATGAATTTAGACTTGAATTGGTTTCCTTGTGCAATAAGAATTAGATTCTTATTCCTTTATGAAATCTAATTGATTCTTCTTTAGGCTTCTATTGACTACTACATATAGTAGACTGTTAGAGAGCTTTTTACATGGTTGAAAATACGATTGATTGAAGATCATTCTGAATCATTCTTCCTACCAGTTTTCTTAGAGAAAATAAAAGCACTCCCCTACCTCTCTATAAGCTGCGCGCGCCACTCCCACCGGAGGAAAATTGCCGCCCCATCTTCTTGGCCACATAAAGAATATCCTAGCATTCTTTCCGATAAGCTGTTCATCCGTGGATACCAAGGTTGAGGTTCAATGAGCTGGAAACTAACTTTTATTGTCTTGCAGATAATCAAAGTATTGCATTCGACTTCGACGAAGGAAAAGATTCACCGGACTATAAAGAAGACTTCATCGATTGGCGTATCGATTCAATACATGTTCTTGCTTTTGAAGTATTGTAAGTCTTTTGATTAATGTGTTTATTATATACGTTATATACATGATCAATCAACCTGCATGTTAAGAAAATTTTGAAATTCCGCTGCATACCCTAGGGGTAACTCTGACTATATTTTCTTACATAAGGGCGTCTAAGAGCGTACTAGGGCCACATGGGCTGACCATGATAGAAGGGTCCGATTACCTTTCACCATGGTCCGACCAGACAAAAGACTAGGCAAAATAGCCTAAGTCCTTATGTTCGACCTAGAAGTACAGCTGCCCTACTAGCGTGGTGACGCCCTACTAGCAGGACAAAGCCCTAGTAGCCACCAGCTAGGAGAAAGGCAAGCCAAGCAAAGAGCTCCTCGGGCTACACCACAACCTCCGGCTACATAGGGTCGCCCTAGTAGCACGCCGAGAGGAACAAGATTGGTGCCCTTCTGCCCTACTAGCACTGATAGTCGGACGAGTGCCCTTCCGCTCTACTACCACAAGTGGTCGGACATAACTTCTTACGTCAAGGAAGAATTAACATGTCCTAAGGAAAAGGTGGTCCTCGAACCTTAGAAGCTCGGTAGTCGCCCTACTACCCCGTCCTCGGACGGTACTAGGGCGACACCCGCCCTAGAAGAACTTTGGTACCAAGGAAGACCATTTTACCCTAGTCAACCTCAGTAGAAGATCTGGGCCAAAGCCCATGGGTCACTTCAAATTGGCCTAAGCCCATGAGAGACTCCATCTGGGTCGGACACTTGTCACGATCCTAGGGCTCAGGCAATATTCTATTGCTAGTATAAATATGGGCTCACTCAAATCAAGGTACTCAATCATTCAATCATTAAGACATCTCATCACACTACTTTCTCACTCTACATTTACTAGGGAAGCCTACCAACTCCCTACACGTAAAGTCGTCCCTCTGGCTTGATCATAGACAAGCCGGGCTTGTGGCACTAACCCCCCCTCTTGCTAAGTTATAACTCAGATCCTAGATACAGTACGGAAGGCACTTGAAGTGCGAAGGACGCTCTAGAACCTTCACCCTACGACGCTCTAGAGGAAAGCACGACACTACGGAGGAAAGCACTAATTACCTATCAACATTTGGCGCCGTCTGTGGCAACCGATCAAAAGGTCACCCTCGCCCTACTAGCGTGGTCCGGAGGATGGTTAATCCCAGAAGAAGTACCTGCCTTGCACCGCTGTCGCTGGACCACCACCTGCTCGTCCTCGGGGCCGTCCCCCATTGGGCAACGGCGGTAGGGCAGTTAGAAATGATAATGTTGATGATTACACGTACGACGACTTGCTCGATGAAGCACCGGCAAGCGTCACTGCTCCGGAGGAAGGAGTTTCCGAAAATGCACCTCAAGGGATTCCCGTCGGATCCAGTTTTGGCACATTAAGGAATTCCGCTCAACCGGTCCCAAGGCGAACTCAACCGGCCCCAAGGCACGATCAACCGACAGAAATGAACTTTACCCTTCCCAACGGACGAGTAGTCCGTCCCGTGGACTTTGGCTTCACGGAGGCGCAATACGTATTGTTCCTCCTGACCATCCAAGGATGCCTAGGAGAAAATGAGGCAGCAAGAGTAGAGGAAGAAATAAGGGCCCAAAGGCAGTCCCAAGTGCAAGAACCCGCACCCATTCGCGCAAGAGCACATCCCGCTCAGGATGAAGCTCAATCTTGAGCGATTCCTAGGCCAATTCACTCAAGTCTGGGACCCCAAGGCGTACTATCAAGGCTGGGGCCCCAAGGCATGCAATCAAGGTTAGGTCCCCAAGGAGCTCCGGGAGACTTGAGAGAAATAATCAACCGAAGGGTAAGGGCCTCGCAAGCACCCAATGACCCACATCCCCCGGACCATCTCTAAGTTCCTCCGGACCAACTTCAACTCCAAGTCGTCAATCCGCCAACTCTTCCAAATCAAACCACTCCTCAGAACCGTCCGGAAGCGATGGCAGAAAATAATGGTGTTAGGACAGTGGCACAAGTCACTCCAATGATAGGCTTTAACCCCATGACCGGGAGGAGGCTAAACCTTGAAGAGCTGAAAGCCCAAAGAAAAGACATTGGAGCACAAATAGATGCATTGAAAACAAGCGTACAAGAGAAAGAAAAAGATATGGAGCCAAGCGCACTATGTGATGCCATAAGAACTCATGTGGTGAAGACCGATAGAGGATTCCCAACTTTGGAAAATTATGATGGTACTAGCTGTCCGAAGAACCACCTTGTAAGGTTTGGCACCAAGATGGAAGCCCACGGACATGATCCCAACACCAAGGCATTGATCTTCCCCTCGACACTTTGTGGAGAGGCAATGGTTTGGTGGTCTAACTTAGACAATGGATCCATCACATCCTACAAAGAACTCACATCTCAATTCATCAAAAGATTTGAGAAAGTGATTCGGAAGAAAAGATGAGTCAAGTACTTGGCCGAAATCGTCCAAAGACCGTCGGAGGACTTGAGAGAATTCTTGACAAGGTTCCATGAAGCGGCATACCAATTAGAGGCTCACGGAGCCAAGGAGCGAAAGGAATACTTGTATGGAAATACCACCAATGAGAAGCTTCAGGACGAACTTGCGAGGTCCCATGTGGAAACTGAGAAAGACCTAGAGCAATTATGCGAGAAATTTTTGGAGGCAGACTGTAAGAAAATATGGTCAGAGTTACCCCTAGGGTACGCAGCGAAATTTCAAAATTTTCTTAACATGCAGGTTAATTGATCATGTATATAGTATTAAACACGTTAATCCGAAGACTTACAATACTCCAAAAGCACAGGTATCAAGTCTTCGTAATAGTCCGGTGAATCTTCTCCTTCATCGAAGTCGAAGATATCTGCAATACTTTGATTATCTGCAAGACAATAAAGTTAGTTTCCAGCTCCTTGAACCTCAACCTTGGTATCCACGGATGAACAGTTTATCGGAAAGAATGCTAGGATATTCTTGATGTGGCCAAGAAGATGGGCGGCAGTTCTCCTCCGGTGAGGGTGGCGTGCGCGTGGCTAGAGGAGAGGTAGGGGAGAGCTTTTATTTTCTCTAAGAAAACTGGTAGAAAGAATGATCTTGAATCAACTGTGTTCAACCATCGATAGTAAAAGCACTCTAATAGTCTACTATATATAGTAGTCAATAGAACCCTAAAGAATAATCAATTATACTTCATAAAGGAATAAGAATCTAATTCTTATCGCACTAGGAAACCAATTCAATTCTAGATTCATTCCCAATCAAATTAAAACTCAATCAGGAAAATCTAACTTATCCCTTGACTTCTAATAGAGGAAGGAGTCGAAATCCTTCCCCTACTGCTGCTGCGCGCGCGCGCATCCAAGGGGGGTTAGGTGGGTCCCGATTTTGGGACCCACTTATAATTCTAAGGCAATTCAAACTCCAAGTAGATTTTGCCCATGTGCATATATTAATTATAAATTAACATGTCCTTTCAAATCAAACCTCTATTATATTTCTAAAATATAATCTTTAATTGTATTTACCTAAAATACAATTAGTCCATTCAATTAATAATTCCAAATCATTAATTGAGCCACAAATTTTTATAATTAATTCCAAATCAATTATAATCCATCAATCACAATTAATTCTAAATTAATTGTGATTTCATCTTCAAGGATATTCGGATAAGCTGAATCACCACATAGTGTGACCCATAGGGCCTCATTGTATTAAACAAGTCTTAGACTAGGCAAAATGGAATTCCTAGACGATTGCATTTGCAATATTAATACATGAGGACGTTTCAGAGGTTTCTCAAAGCAAACCCTTTCGTTGTGAAGTATGTTGCGCTCAACGCGGCGATGGTAACGTCCCTTCATCTGACTGACTCGAATGCATCTAGGATAGATGAAGTGTCTATCCCAATAATACATCCACGGGCGTCTTCAGTGAGTTGCTTGGTGAATCGAATATCTATTATCACTATCATAATAATATTGATACGCTGGCCAGCGGTTTTACCAATCACAACTATGAACGACTATGAGCAGTGCTCTTGTAACACCCCGTCTTTTTTTTTAATTATTTATTTATTATTTTATTATTTAATTATTTAATTTAGTTAATTAATTATCAGAGTAAATTATTTATTCGATAATTATTTAATTAATTTCGCGTAAACTAGTTCGTTTCGTTACGTTTGGATCAAGCTGGAAGTCTGAACTTTCTGACCTCTTTGGCCCATTCTTTAGCCCAGTCAAAGCCCATTGACCGGCCCATCAGTAACTAAACCCTAACCCTAATCAGTTTACTCCCTCCTCAACTTCTTGCTTGCCGTCAAAACGCATAAGAGAAAGAAAAGAAAAGAAAGAGAAAAAAGAGAGAAGAGAGAGAAAGAGAGAGAGAGAGTGTTGCTGCTGTTCCGCTCGTGCTCCGCCGTCCGCCTGACTCCGTCCGCTCAGTCGCCGTGCCGCCGCCGCGTAGTATCTTGCTGCTCGGATCGATCGATCCGTCAGTTCCGTTCCGCCGCCGCGTTGTGACCGTGTTATCCAGATCGATCGATCTGTTCGGTCCGTCATTGTTACCGCCGCCGTTCGTCTGTCTCGATCGTTCGCAGCGATTCGCGCCGTCGATCCGACCCGTGTCGCCTGTCCGTCGTCTTTTCCGATCCGCCAGTCCCGTTCAGCTGACCGCACGCGCGCCGGCCGCTCCGTTCATCGCGCCGTCGGTTCCGTTCTGTCCGTTCGAACCCGATCGATCGATCGATCCGTTCGCCGCTCCGTGCCGGTTCGCTCGACGCTGCCGATTCGATCTTGCCGGTTCTTTCTGTTCCGATCCGAGTCGGTAAGCCATTCCTTCCTTGACCGGTTTGGATTTCAATCTCGATTGCGTTTCGGTTGAATCTCGTTTTGATTTCTTTTCTTTTTGGTATTGATTCGAATTGCAGATTGTTTCAACCCTCTATCCCCGTTCGAAGGTAACCTCGATTTCTTTACTGTTTCTTTCGATTCGAAAGTCGTATTTGTTTTGGACTTTTTGCCCCTGGACCATTTTAACCTTGTTCAATCTGGCCATGTTGTTATTTGATTCGAACTAAGAACCGGGACTTGGGATTTGTTAGATTGTTGTTACTGATTGTTGGACTTGTGTTGATTTGACCTCGTATGTTGACCGTAGTTTGCTGTTGACTTTGAAAAGGACTGAATTGGACTTTAATGTTATTGATTTGAACCTTGTGGACTGTTTTGGGAAGTTTGAAAACCTAAGGGACCTTTTTGCCATTTGACTTTGACCATAGTTGACTGACAGAAGACTTTTTCGTAAACCATTTTATTCTGTGAGGACAGATATGTATGTTTGGAAACTTCTGGTTTTGTTTGTACTTTCAGATTTTGAAAAGGATTGCAATTTACCCCTGAGGGTATTTTGGTAATTTTCACAGTCTGAAAACCGAAAGAGTTTCTGAAAATGTTTCAACTTAGTTTCTGTTTTTGTAATTTAATAATGACTTGACTTGCTAGCCTAGTTGGTTAGGTTCTTGCTTGACTAACTTAGAGGTCCCGAGTTCGAACCCCGTCTTTACCACTTCTTTTTCAACCTTTTTCCTTCCGTCCGTTCGACTTCTGAAGTGTAATTAGTACTTTCCTTTTAGGTTCTCCGTTGTTCGATAACCCGTAAGCTCATTACTCGTTGGAGATCTTTTGCTTGCACGTTAAGGTGAGTGTTCACCCCTAAACCTATTTATTTGCGAAAAACTGGAAGGATATGTGACAACTTGTACCTACTACTACATATACTGTTTTACTGTATGCTTCCGCGTAAAAGTATTTGAGTCCTAAGTATGACTATTTACTTTTTCTGTTTATTGCTACTCTGTTCTGGACTGACTTTTATGCAGGAACACCTCTCGGTGTTTGATTATCTGTATCTGTTGTTCTGTATCTGTTGTGTTTCTGTGTGACCGGTCGATTAGGTCGTAATAAGGTAGGCTTGGGTAGTAGAGGACTATCGGGTTTGCTTGATTATTGCCTAGTCTAATCCCTTTTAGGCGCGAGGCAGAAGTCGCTGAGGTCTATTAGGGTCGTAGGTTCTGTTTCCCCAAAGTACACGGGAGTTTCTGTTCTGTCCGGAGTTGTGCACCCTCTGGAGGGAGTTATAAGGGCATTCTGGGAGTAGGAGCAATAAGGCGGGCTGCACCAACGGTCTTCAACTTATCTGTTCTGTTATTCTGTTATGTGATCTGTTCTCTTTGTTTGTTTTTCTGAAAAGGATTTTGATTTCAAAATTGTTTACTTTCTGTTTTTAACTTAAAACCTCACTGAGATCCTTTATCTTACACTCTCTTGTTTTCAAAATTCCTTCCTTCCAGATGCTGCTGAGGATGTTCGCGAATAGGATGCCAGCGACTGAGAGAAGGGTCTGGGGTGTCTTGGGCTTTTATTTCAAAATAAGAAGATGAACTTTTTGCTGTCTTCACTCGTTGTTTCATTTGAATTCTAAGTTTATCGTTGGATATTTACTTGTTTCTGTTAGCGTTGTGCGCGTCAAAGATTATTTTGGCATTAATTGCCGACCGTTGATATTAAAGTTATTTTAGATTTTCTTTTTCAAGAAATTATTATGTTTTCAAAACCGATACCGTTACAGTTGGTATCAGAGCTTGAGTTCAAACTCCAGCTTGCTAGGATATGACCTTTTGACCTTTGGGGTGTGTGTGAGGGTCCGAGTCGCTGGTTAGGTCTTGTATTTTCCGGTGCTTTTCTGATTCGAGTCTTGCGTACTAACCTTAAACCGTTTCTTCATCTTCTCTGTTCTAATTCTGACGACTTTTCTGACCCGTTTTTGAAACTGTTGACCTTCCGTGGTTGTTCTGATTTTGAGTAGTTATTAACTAGTTAAATACGCGTGTGTTTACAGATAGGTATGAGTTCTGAAAAGAAGGTCATTCGTTACTGTAACACCACGTTTTTTTTTTAATTATTATTCTATTATTTTATTAATTTTTAGTTAATTAATTATCAGAGTAAACTATTTATTCGATAATTATTTAATTATTTTCGCGTAAGTAAGTTCGTTTCATACGTTTGGATCGATCTGGAAGCCTGGACCGTTCTGACCCCTTTTTGGCCCATTATTGATCCAGTCAAAGGCCCATTGACCGGCCCAGTACTAACCTAACCCTAACCCTAGTCGGTTCCTGCCCCCCTCATTCTCTTCAGCCGTGAATCAAGAAAAGAGAGAAGAAAGAAGAAAGAAAAGAAAGAAAGAAAAGATAGAGAGAAAGAGGAAAAAGAGAGAGAGAGAGTTCTGTACTGTTGCTGCGCCGTCCGTCTTCTCCGATCACCTCCGTCCGTTGCCGACCTCGTCGCGCCGCCGCCGCCGCGCGTTCTGTTCCGTTCGCGTGTTTCCGCCGTTTGTTTCGCCCGTCGCCTCCGTTCGCGATCTCTGTCCCGATCAGCTCGGCCGCGGTCTCTGTTCCGTTCCAGTTGTCCGTTCTCGTGCTCCGCCGCGCCGATTCATCCCGCCGCTCGCTTCTGTCTGTCTTCCGTTCCCCGCCGCGTCCGCCTTGTCGCCGCGCCGCCTGCTCTGTCCGCCGATCTCTGCTTGTCGATCGATCAATTCGATCGATCCGTTCGCGGTCTCTCGGTCTCACGCGCGCCGCCGCTCCGGTTCCTCGTTCCGCAACCGCACCGCCGTTTCGTTCTGTCGGTTCGCCGCTGATTCGAACTTCTGTCCGTTCGAATCCGAATTCGATCGGTAAGCTTGTTCTGACCTTTCGTTTCAGATTCAAACTCGATTGCGTTTCGATTGAATCTCGTTTTTAATTCTTTATTTTCGTTTTGATTCGCAGCTTTATTCCTTTCTGTTTGATTCGAAGGTAAATCTCGAATCCTTTGTTGTTTCTTTCGATTCGAAGTTAGTATTCTGTTTCGGACGATTTTACCCCTGGACCGATTTACCCTTGTTCATTCTGACCGTATTATTTTGATTCGAACTGAGAACCGGGACTTAGGTTGTTAGATTGTTGTTACTGTTTGTTGACTTTGGTTTCCTGTTGACCTCGAAAGGACTGTTTTGGACCTTGTTGTTACTGTTCTGAACTTTGTGGACTGATTTGGGAAATCTAAAAACCTAAAGGACCTTTTTGCAATTTTACCTTTGACCGTAGTTGACTGACAGAAAGCTTTTCTCGTAAACCTTTTTATTCTGTGAGGACTGTTAAGTATGTTTGGAAAACTTCTGGTTTGTTTGTACTGTCTGTTTTTAAAAAGGGTTATTTTGCAATTTACCACTGAGGGTATTTTGGTAATTTCTAGAATCTGAAAACCGAAAGAGTATTTCTGAAAATGTCTCAAACTTAGTTTCTGTTTTTGTAAGTTAGTATTGACTTGACTTGCTAGCCTAGTTGGTTAGGTTCTTGCTTGACTAACTTAGAGGTCTCGAGTTTGAACCCCGTCTTTACCATTTCTCTTTCAACCTTTTTCCTTCCGTCCGTTCGACTTCTAAAGTGTGTTTAGTACTTTCCTGTTAGGTTATCCGTTGTTCGTTAACCCGTAAGCTCATCACTCGTTGGGATCTTTTGCTCACAAGTTAAGGTGAGTGTTCACCCTAAACCTATTATTTGCGAAAAACTGGAAGGATATGTGACATCTTGTACCTATTACTATATACTGTTTTACTGTATGCTTCCGCATAAAAATATAAGTCCTAAGTATGTTGAGGATGTTTTCAAAATTCCTTCCTTCCAGATACTGCTGAGGATGTTCGCGAGTAGGATGCCAGCGACTGAGAGAAGGGTCTCGGGTGTCTTGGGTTTTTATTTCCCATAAGAAGATGAACTTTTACTCTCTCCATTCGTTGTTTCATTTGAATTCTAAGTTTATCGTTGGATATTTATTTGTTCTGTTAGCGCTGTGCGCGTCAAAGATTATTTTGGCATTAATTGCCGTCCGTTGCTATTAAAGTTATTTTTGGATTTTCTTTTCTAAGAAATTATTTTGTTTTCAAAACCGGTACCGTTACAGTTGGTATCAGAGCTTGAGTTCAAACTCGAGCTTGCTAGGATAGGGTCTTCTGGCCTTTGGGGTGCGTGTGAGGGTCCAAGTCGCTGGATTAGATTGAGTATTCTTCGTTCTGTCTCTTCTAAAGTTTGGTCTTCCGCATTAACTCTGAACCGTTATGTTCGTCTGTTAACTGTCCTACTGTTCTCTCTTCCGCCTTCCAAAACTGTCTTGCTATTCATTCTGTTTAACTTCTATTAAGTTCACAAGCTTACGATTGTTACTTTGTCTATTTTCTTTAAGGCGATTATATTGTTTTTATTAATTGCATGAGTATTTGCTTAAAAGTATGCTTAAAACTAGTTGCATGCTTTAAGGTTTAAACACTTATTTTTGCATTTGTTTTTCCTATCGAAGTTCATATATGTTTTTGCTTGGTTCTGTCATACTGTTATCTATTGTTTAACCAAAGTCGACATAAATCACTGGCAGGCGGCCGACTATTTAAGTGATTCATGTTAACCGAGGTCAAATGACTGATCACTTTGTGAGAGAACACTTTCATTGCATGCTTAATGTTTACGATCCTTTTCTACAACATATGAATTTGTTATTTATGCCTTATCGTTACTTTTTGTTTTTTTTTTTCAATTTATGTCTGCCTTGCACGCTAGGTTAGACACACTCGAGGATTTACTTAGTGATTAGTTGCTATCTTCGTTTGACTCCCTAATTTGATTTTGACATTAGCACTTTTTGTTATCTTTTACGCGTCTCTTGCTCGTTCACTAGGTTGACTTAAGATAGTGCCTTAGATTACGTCTACGCCTGAAGATAGACTCACTCAAGATGGTTAATTACGTTACTAACCTTAGACTAATTACGATAGGATGGCTCCAAGGAACACCACCCGCAACGGCAATGGAAATAGCAACACCAATGACAACGACAACCACAACAACAATGGCAACAACAACAACGCTGGCAATCAGGACCAAGTGGAGCGGATCGTTGCACCTTTGGGCAACTTCAGTGAGAGCGTGCGCAACGTTGAGCTACCACCTGTTCAGCCAGCTCCGCCGCCACCGCCACCGACTCAAACGATTGATCAAGCTGCTGAACGTTTTGCTCGTTTCCATCCGGACAGGTTCGATGGGGCACCCAATGCCCGCAAAGTTGAGCTTTGGCTGGAGAGCATGGAGAATCTGTTCTCGATCTTGCACTACCCTGATGAAAGGAGGATTGAGCTCGCGGCTTTCCAGTTTGAAGGAGCAGCAAGAAATTGGTGGAGGACCGTAGATGCAAGGTGGAGACAAGCAGCAGTTGCCCGCACTTGGGAGAACTTTGAGAAGGAGTTCATGGATAAGTTCGTGCCTCGCCTAGTTCGCGAAAACAGGAGAGATGAGTTCCAAGCCTTGGTGCAAGGAAATATGAATGTCGCCGAATATGACTCTGAGTTCACTCGACTGCTGAAGTATGTACCGCACTTTCAAAACGACGAGAGGGAGAAGGTGCGCCATTTTGTGAAAGGTCTGAACTCAGAGATCCGTTACAGCCTGTTCGGGACCGACATGCCCACCTACATTAAAGCAGTGGAGTTAGCCGCTGAGGTAGAGAGTGGTCTGGGAGAACTCGAGAACTATGAACCCCGACGGTCTCGAAAGAGGAGTTCTGATCACAGAAGTAGCAAGGATCGTCATTCTCCACCCAAGTATTCTCGCACCGAGCAGAAAGGTCGATCTCGTCATGTGGCCAAAAGTGCTGAACAACCATCTCGAAGAAATTACAATTTCTGCGGAGGCGCAACTCATGAGGAGAAGAACTGTTGGAGGAAGCAAGGTGTATGCCTGGCATGTGGAAGCAAGGAGCATAAGATCAATGATTGTCCGCGACGTAACTCCCTGATCGAAGAAGGAAGATCTGTAGGCACCGCTTCAAGGAATCAAGGAAGTAGTGCGAAGGCCAAACCAAGAGTCTATAGCATGGTTGGACGTGAGACTTCCTCGAAAAGTGTGGCTAAAGGTACGCTCACGTGGACAAACTTCTTCTAAGTCTTTTCTTTTCCGTTACCGTGCTGTTCTTCTTTCGCTAGGATAGATTCACTTGAAGCTTAATTACCGACTTTTTGGTTGAGGAGTAATAGTTGGACGATCTGGTTGAAGAGGCAAGCTTTAACTTCCTTAGGTTATTTACGAATTCTCTTAACCTTTGGCTTGCGAACGTTTTCGTTGACCCGGCGTTTGAAGTTTGAAGACTTTAGTTTACCCGTTCCGCGTTCGTTAATTCTACGCGAGTTAAGTTTCGAGGACGAAACTTCTTGTAAGGGTGGTGGAATGTAACACCCCGTTTTTTTTTAATTATTTATTTAATTATTATTTTATTATTTTATTAATTTTTAGTTAATTAATTATCAGAGTAAACTATTTATTTGATAATTATTTAATTATTTTCGCGTAAGTAAGTTCGTTTCATACGTTTGGATCGATCTGGAAGCCTGGCCGTTCAAACCCCTTTTTGGCCCATTATTGAGCCAGTCAAAGGCCCATTGACCGGCTCAGTACTAACCTAACCCTAACCCTAGTCGGTTTCAGCCCCCCTCATTCTCTTCAGTCGTGAATCAAGAAAAGAGAGAAGAAAGAAGAAAGAAAAGAAAGAAAGAAAAGATAGAGAGAAAGAGGAAAAAGAGAGAGAGAGAGTTCTGTACTGTTGCTGCGCCGTCCGTCTTCTCCGATCACCTCCGTACGTTGCCGTCCTCGCCGCGCCGCCGCCGCCGCGCATTCTGTTCCGTTCGCGTGTTGCCGCCGTTTGTTTCGCCCGTCGCCTCCGTTCGCGATTTTTGTCCCGATCAGCTCGGCCGCGGTCTCTGTTCCGTTCCAGTTGTCCGTTCTCGTGCTCCGCCGCGCCGATTCATCCCGCCGCTCGCTTCTGTCTGTCTTCCGTTCCCCGCCGCGTCCGCCTTGTCGCCGCGCCGCCTGCTCTGTCCGCCGATCTCTGCTTGTCGATTGATCAATTCGATCGATCCGTTCGCGGTCTCTCGGTCTCACGCGCGCCGCCGCTCCGGTTCCTCGTTCCGCAACCGCACCGCCGTTTCGTTCTGTCGGTTCGTCGCTGATTCGAACTTCTGTCCGTTCGAATCCGAATTCGATCGGTAAGCTTGTTCTGACCTTTCGTTTCAGATTCAAACTCGATTGCGTTTCGATTGAATCTCGTTTTGAATTCTTTGTTTTCGTTTTGATTTGCAGCTTGATTCCTTTCTGTTCGATTCTAAGGTAAATCTCGAATCCTTTGTTGTTTCTTTCGATTCGAAGTTAGTATTCTGTTTCGGACGATTTTACCCCTGGACCGATTTACCCTTGTTCATTCTGACCGTATTATTTTGATTCGAACTAAGAACCGGGACTTAGGTTGTTAGATTGTTGTTACTGTTTGTTGACTTTGGTTTCCTGTTGACCTCGAAACTATTTTGGACCTTGTTGTTACTGTTCTGAACTTTGTGGACTGATTTGGGAAATCTAAAAACCTAAAGGACCTTTTTGCAATTTTACCTTTGACCGTAGTTGACTGACAGAAAGCTTTTCTCGTAAACCTTTTTATTCTGTGAGGACTGTTAAGTATGTTTGGAAAACTTCTGGTTTGTTTGTACTGTCTGTTTTTAAAAAGGGTTATTTTGCAATTTACCACTGAGGGTATTTTGGTAATTTCTAGAATCTGAAAACCGAAAGAGTATTTCTGAAAATGTTTCAAACTTAGTTTCTGTTTTTGTAAGTTAGTAATTACTTGACTTGCTAGCCTAGTTGGTTAGGTTCTTGCTTGACTAACTTAGAGGTCCCGAGTTCGAACCCCGTCTTTACCATTTCTTTTTCAACCTTTTTCCTTCCGTCCGTTCGACTTCTAAAGTGTGTTTAGTACTTTCTTGTTAGGTTCTCCGTTGTTCGTTAACCCGTAAGCTCATCACTCGTTGGGATCTTTTGCTCACAAGTTAAGGTGAGCGTTCACCCTAAACCTATTATTTGCGAAAAACTGGAAGGATATGTGACAACTTGTACCTATTACTATATACTGTTTTACTGTATGCTTCCGCGTAAAAATATAAGTCCTAAGTATGACTATTTACTTTACTGTTTATTGCTACTCTCTTCTGGACTGACCTTTCTGCAGGAACACTTCCCGGTGTTTGACTATCTGTATCTGTTTGTTCTGTTTCTGTTCTGTTTCTGTGTGACCGGTCGATTAGGTCGTAACTAGGTAGACTTGGGTAGTAGAGGACTATCGGGTTTGCTTGGTTATTGCGTATTCTAATCCCTTTTAGGCGCGAGGCAGAAGTCGCTGAGGTCTATTAGGGTCGTAGGATCTGTTTCCCCAAAGTACACGGGTGTTTCTGTTTCTGTCCGGAGTTGTGCACCCTCTGGAGGGAGTTATAAGGGCATTTTGGGAGTAGGAGCAATAAGGCGGGCTGCACCAACGGTCTACAACCTATCTGTTCTGATATTCTGTTATATGTGATCTGTTCTGTTTGTTCGTTTTCTGAAAAGGATTTTGATTTCAACTTAGAACCTCACTGAGATCCTTTATCTCACACTCTCTTGTTTTCAAAATTGCTTCCTTCCAGATACTGCTGAGGATGTTCGCGAGTAGGATGCCAGCGACTGAGAGAAGGGTCTGGGGTGTTTTGGGTTTTTATTTCCCATAAGAAGATGAACTTTTACTGTCTTCATTCGTTGTTTCATTTGAATTCTAAGTTTATCCTTGGATATTTATTTGTTCTGTTAGCGCTGTGCGCGTCAAAGATTATTTTGGCATTAATTGTCGTCCGTTGCTATTAAAGTTATTTTTGGATTTTCTTTTTTAAGAAATTATTTTGTTTTCAAAACCGGTACCGTTACAGTTACCGCCTAGTCGAAGGAGAGTTTAACCCGTATACCTCTGTCCCTGTTGTTGGCGTTTACCCTGGATTCGTGATGGACAAGGTCGTTCGTGAATGAGATCACTACTCGCTGGAAAACTTTAAGCTTCGAGACGAAGTAGCAACGAAGGATGTGGAAATCGGATTCCTTAAGACGGCTTTACGCGTCGCAAAGGAGCACTCTGGCTTTGTTTCGTTAACCGCGTCCAACATAGGCATCAGGATTCGCAGGAGGAAGGCTCGGAGGACGTTCCCCGAGGGTTGCGGACCATCACGTAGAGTGGAGAGTGAAGGAGAACCCGAAGAAGAACCCGAGGAGGACCCCTCTGAGGAAGAAGGAGGAGATGCTCACGTGCTCGAACGACGTTCCGAAGATGATATCGAGGATGCCTATTAGGATAGATGCCTTTCCGAGCTCGTACCGAACTTCCTTTTTGCCAAGCGAGTTTTTTTTAGTTCAGCCGACTGAGACTGTTTATGCTTTTCCGTTTACATGACTCTGTGGTTTTCTGTTTTCTCGCTAAGACGAGTAGAGACGGTTTTCCTTTGTTTAATTGCATGCTTGGCTATTTTGAGACTTCGTTAATTTCTTGTTTTGCATTTTGTTTTAAAGTTCAAGGCATGTTTTCTTCTTCACTGCTCAGTTTATACCCGTTGTAGAAGATTAAGCTTTGGCCTTAGTTCTTTGTTTTTCCGTTCTTTTCTAAGTTAGAGATTCAAGGTTGTTAAATCAACTGCTAAGTAATGCCCTTTGCTAGAATGAGTCACAGAAACACTCGTGGTGCCAGCAGCAATGGAAGTGGGGATGATCAGCATGCTGAAAATGGAGACCAAGTGGACCGTATCATCGCTGCTTTGGGAAATTTCAGCGAAACCATTCGCCGCGCTGGAGCACCACCTGTTCAGCCAGCTCCTCCGCCACCACCACCGATCCAGACCATTGATCAAGCTGCGGAACGATTCACTCGTTTCCATCCTGAAAGGTTCGAGGGAACACCTGATGCCCGTAAGGCTGAGCTCTGGATCGAAAGCATGGAGAACTTATTCTCGATCCTGCATTATCCGGACGAGAGGAAAATCGATCTTGCTGCTTTCCAGTTCGTGGGAGCCGCCAGGAACTGGTGGAGAACCATGAATGCAAGATGGAGGCAAGAGGGAGTTCCTCGTACCCGGGAGAACTTCACCAAGGATTTCATGGACAAGTACGTGCCTCGCCTGGTTCGCGAGAACCGGAGAGATGAATTTCAAGCTTTGGTGCAAGGGAACATGGATGTTGCCGATTATGACTCGGAATTTACCCGACTATTGAAGTACGTGCCGCATTTCCAGGACGACGAACGAGAGAAGGTTCGTCACTTTATGAAGGGTTTGAACTCTGAGATCCGGTACAGTTTGTTTGGGACCAATATGCCTACCTATCTCAAGGCTGTCGAACTCGCCTCCGAGGTAGAAAGTGGTCTCAAGGAGATCAAGATGGCTGATAAGCCATACTCTAGCAAGAGGAACTACTCTAGTTCTTCTGGGATCCATGGAGGAGGAAGCCAATCTGGATACAAGAGGGAGAGTCGAGGTGGATGCCAATCTGGATATCAAGCACCACCGGCGAAGTATTCCCGTACTCAGCATGACAACCGTTCTCGCAACACCATTGGAGGGTCTGGGCAGTCATCCCAGGCAAGGAAGAACTGCAACTACTGTGGCGAAGTCAACCACGATGAGCACAACTACTGGAAAAGACAAGGCTTATGTTTGGCTTGTGGGAGCAAGGATCACAAGATCAGCCACTGTCCGAACCGTCATGCCATTGTCAAAGGAGGAAGACCAGGAGGCTATGCTCCGAGAGATGATGGAAAGGGTACTATGGCAAAGCCCCGAGTTTACAGCATTGGTGGTCATGAAGTTCCTGACACCGCGAATGTGGTTGAAGGTACGCTACTGATCGCTCAAACTTCTTCTAAAGCTTTATTTGATCCTGGTGCTACGCATTCATTTATTGCTGAAGTATTTGCTGAGTCACTCATTTTACCATACAAAGTATTACCCCACGCTTTAGAAGTATGTACGCCTTTAGGAGCTAGTTTAATCACTAAGAAGTTCGTCGAGCGATGCGAGATTTCCATCCTAGGAAGAACTTTCCCTGCTGACCTTATATTTCTACCTCTATCAACCTACGATGTTATTCTGGGTATGGATTGGATGTTCGAGCACTATGCACAACTGGATTGTCGAACCAAGGCTATATCCCTGGGGAAACCTGGAGAGGAGAAAGTCGTGTGGAAAGGAGATAAGAGAAAGGATGAGAAGTTTCTGCTGTCTGCTATGGAAGCTAGAAGGTTGTACGTGAAGGGTGCTACCTGCTTCTTGGCGTATCTGATCAATAAACCCAAAGATCAGCCAAATATCGAGGAAGTTAGGGTGGTTAAGGAGTTCAAGGGTGTTTTCCCTGAGAAGCTGGATTCCGTACCCCCTGAACGAGAAGTGGAGTTTAGTATTGATCTGGTACCTGACACTGAACCCATTTCGAAGTCACCTTATAGGATGGCACCTGCTGAGCTTAAGGAGCTTAAGACTCAACTGCAAGATCTGGTGGATAACGGTTTTGTCAGACATAGTTCTTCGCCTTGGGGATCACCGGTTCTGTTCGTAAATAAAAAGGATGGTAGTATGAGGATGTGCATCAACTATCGAGGCCTGAACCAAGTCACTGTCAAGAACAAGTACCCCCTACCCAGTATTGAGGAACTCTTTGATCAGTTGGAAGGTTCGAGGGTTTACTCGAAGCTTGATCTGCGACAAGGCTATTATCAAGTTAGGGTAAGAGAAGAAGACATACCTAAGACTGCTCTGAACTCGAGGTATGGTCATTATGAGTTTGTGGTGATGCCGTTTGGCCTTACGAATGCCCCAGCTGTGTTCATGGATTTGATGCATCGGGTTTTTCAGCCGTATTTGGATCAGTTTGTTGTTGTTTTCATCGATGACATTCTCGTTTACTCGAAATCCGAAGAGGATCATGAGAAACATCTTCGAATTGTCTTGGAAACTCTTCAGAACAACAAGTTGTATGCCAAATTCAGCAAGTGTGAATTTTGGCTAGATAAAGTAGCCTTTCTAGGGCACATTATCTCTGGAGAAGGTTTGGAGGTCGACCCATCGAAGATTGAGTCGATAGTTAATTAGAAGAGACCAGAATCTGTCACTGAGGTGAGGAGTTTTCTCGGTTTGGCTGGTTACTATCGCCGTTTTGTGAAGGATTATTCGAAGATAGCTGGACCCTTGTCCTCTTTAACAGGGAAAAATCCTAAGTTCGTATGGAGTGACAAGTGTGAGGAAAGCTTCGAAGAGCTGAAGAAGAGACTGACCACTGCCCCTATACTAGCTCTTCCCGAGGGGACCAATGACTTTGTGGTCTACACTGATGCTTCAAAGGAAGGTTTGGGTTGTGTACTGATGCAACGGGAAAAGGTAATCGCGTATGCTTCGAGGAAGTTGAAGCCTTATGAAAAGAATTACCCAACCCATGATCTTGAGCTAGCAGCTATAGTCTTTGCTTTGGAAAAGTGGAGACACTACCTTTATGGTCCGGAGTTCACCATTCTCACTGATCATAAGAGCTTGAAGTATGTGTTCACACAAAAGGAGTTGAACATGAGACAACGACGATGGATGGAATTTCTGGGCGATTACACTTGTAACATTCGATATCACCCTGGTAAGGCCAATGTGGTCGCTGATGCCTTAAGTCGTGGGGTACACGTGTCAAATCTTGAAGTATCCAAATTGTCTTGTATGTTCGCCAATGTCACTTTGAGGTATGAACTGGCAGGTAAAATTCTTGAGGCTCAAGAGCATGATGAAGAGCTTCAAGATATCAAAGCACATATCACCGAACCTCGCAATCCGAAATTCTCTATTGATGAGAATGGAGCCTTAAGGTTTCAAGGTAGATTGTGTTTGCCTTCTGATGAAGAGCTTAGACGTCTAATCTTGGATGAAGCTCATAAGTCTAAGTATTCGATGCATCCCGGAGGAAACAAGATGTATGAAGATTTGAAGAAAGTTTACTGGTGGACCCATATGAAGCGAGATATCGCACAATTTTTGCAAAGTTGCTTGGTCTGCCAGCAAGTGAAGGCTGAGCACCAGAAACCGGGAGGTTTACTACAACCACTCGAGATTCCACAGTGGAAATGGGAGATGATCACTATGGATTTTGTGACTGGTCTACCGGTAGCTAGGGGTGGTTTTGATAGTGTTTGGGTTATTGTCGATAGGTTGACAAAATTGGCACACTTTCTGCCTGTAAAAACCACCTACACGTCTGAGAAGTTAGCCGAGGTTTATCGCGATGAGATAATTAGGCTTCATGGCACTCCGGTGAGTATTGTATCTGATAGAGATCCGAAATTTGTCTCAAGATTTTGGAAGCAAGTACACGAAGGCTTGGGTACTAAGTTGAATTTTAGTACCGCAGCACATCCGCAGACGGATGGTCAATCCGAAAGGACCATTCAAACTCTAGAAAATCTTCTGAGATTGTGTGTTCTGGATCACCAAGGAAGTTGGGCACAACATTTGCCATTGGTTGAGTATGCTTATAATAATAGTTATCAAGCATCGATTGGTATGGCACCGTTTGAGGCACTGTATGGTCGGAAGTGTAGATCACCGCTGTATTGGGATTTGGAGGACCGAATTTCTACACCAGTAGCTGGAGAGAGGACTCTCAATGAGATGATACAAGAAACCTTGGAAAAGGTTAGGCTTATCCGAGACCGATTGAGAACTGCTCAAAGTCGACAAAAGAGTTACGCCGATAATCGTAGGCGAGATTTGGAGTTTGAAGTTGGTGATTTTGTCTTTCTCAAGCTATCTCCGAGAAAGGGAATTGTTTGTATGGGTCGTAGAGCTAAACTGAACCCTCGGTATGTAGGACCATATGAGATCATTGAAAGAGTTGGCGTTGTGGCTTATCGGTTGCAACTGCCCACTACTATTACTGGAATTCACAATGTCTTCCATGTATATCAACTGAAGAAGTACTACCCTGACCCGTCGCACGTGATTCAACCCGAGGAAGTGACTATTGAGGAATATTTGTCTTATGTGGAGCAACCGGTTCGTATTCTAGACCAAAAGGTACAACAGCTCCGTAATAGGCAAATCAAGCAAGTAAAGGTTCTGTGGAGAAACCATCAGTATGAGGAGGCAACCTGGGAAAGCGAGGATGACATGCGCCGGCAGTACCCCGAGCTCTTCAACTTTTCAGGTGCGAATTTGGGGACCAAATTCTTTCAAGGGGGGAAGAGTGTAACACCCCGACTTTTTTTTAATTATTTATTTATTATTTTATTATTTTATTATTTAATTTAGTTAATTAATTATCAGAGTAAATTATTTATTCGATAATTATTTAATTAATTTCGCGTAAACTTTTCGTTTCGTTACGTTTTGATCGAGCTGGAAGTCTGGACTTTCTGACCTCTTTGGCCCATTCTTTAGCCCAGTCAAAGCCCATTGACCGACCCATCAGTAACTAAACCCTAACCCTAATCAGTTTACTCCCTCCTCAACTTCTTGCTTGCCGTCAAAACGCATAAGAGAAAGAAAAGAAAAGAAAGAGAAAAAAGAGAGAAGAGAGAGAAAGAGAGAGTGTTACTGCTGTTCCGCTCGTGCTCCGCCGTTCGCCTGACTCCGTCCGTCCCGTCCGACTGACTCCGTCCGCTCAGTCGCCGCGCCGCCGCCGCGTAGTAACTTGCCGTTCGGATCGATCGATCCGTCTGTTCCGTTCCGCAGCCGCGTCGTGACCGTGTTATCCAGATCGATCGATCTGTTCGGTCCGCCATTGTTGCCGCCGCCGTTCATCTGTCTCGATCGTTCGCAGCGATTCGCGCTGTCGATCCGACCCGTGTCGCCTGTCCGTCGTCCGTAACGATCCGCCAGTCCCGTTAAGCTGACCGCACGCGCGCTGGCCGCTTTGTTCATCGCGCCGTCGGTTCCGTTCTGTCCGTTCGAACCCGATCGATCGATCGATCCGTTCGCCGCTCCGTGCCGGTTCGCTCGACGCCACCGATTCGATCTTGCCGGTTCTTTCTGTTCCGATCCGAGTCGGTAAGCCATTCCTTCCTTGACCGGTTTGGATTTCAATCTCGATTGCGTTTCGGTTGAATCTCGTTTTGATTTCTTTTCTTTTTGGTATTGATTCGAATTGCAGATTGTTTCAACCCTCTATCCCCGTTCGAAGGTAACCTCGATTTCTTTACTGTTTCTTTCGATTCGAAACTCGTATTCTGTTTTGGACTTTTTGCCCCTGGACCATTTTACCCTTGTTCAATCTGGCCATGTTGTTATTTGTTTCGAACTGAGAACCGGGACTTAGGATTTGTTAGATTGTTGTTACTGATTGTTGGACTTGTGTTGATTTGACCTCGTATGTTGACCGTAGTTTGTTGTTGACTTTGAAAAGGACTGAATTGGACTTTAATGTTATTGATTTGAACCTTGTGGACTGTTTTGGGAATTTGAAAACCTAAGGGACCTTTTTGCAATTTGACTTTGACCGTAGTTGACTGACAGAAAACTTTTTCGTAAACAATTTTATTCTGTGAGGACTGATATGTATGTTTGGAAACTTCTAGTTTTGTTTGTACTTTCTGATTTTGAAAATGATCTTTTTGCAATTTACCCCTAAGGGTATTATGGTAATTTCCAGAGTTTGAAAACCGAAAGAGTTTCTGAAAATGTTTCAACTTAGTTTCTGTTTTTGTAATTTAATAATGACTTGACTTGCTAGCCTAGTTGGTAAGGTTCTTGCTTGACTAACTTAGAGGTCCCGAGTTCGAACCCCGTCTATACCACTTCTTTTTCAACCTTTTTCCTTCCGTCCGTTCGACTTCTAAAGTGTAATTAGTACTTTCCTTTTAGGTTCTCCGTTGTTCGATAACCCGTAAGCTCATTACTCGTTGGAGATCTTTTGCTCGCAAGTTAAGGTGAGTGTTCACCCCTAAACCTATTTATTTGCGAAAAACTGGAAGGATATGTGACAACTTGTACCTACTACTACATATACTGTTTTACTGTATGCTTCCGCGTAAAAGTATTTAAGTCCTAAGTATGACTATTTACTTTCTCTGTTTATTGCTATTCTGTTATGGACTACTGACTTTTCTGCAGGAACACCTCTCGGTGTTTGATTATCTGTATCTGTTGTTCTGTATCTGTTCTGTTTCTGTGTGACCGATCGATTAGGTCGTAATTAGGTAGGCTTGGGTAGTAGAGGACTATCGGGTTTGCTTGATTATTGCCTAGTCTAATCCCTTTTAGGCCCGAGGCAGAAGTCGCTGAGGTCTATTAGGGTCGTAGGTTCTGTTTCCCCAAAGTACACGGGGGTTTCTGTTCTGTCCGGAGTTGTGCACCCTCTGGAGGGAGTTATAAGGGCATTCTGGGAGTAGGAGCAATAAGGCGGGCTGCACCAACGGTCTTCAACTTATCTGTTCTGTTATTCTGTTATGTGATCTGTTCTCTTTGTTTGTTTTTCTGAAAAGGATTTTGATTTCAAAATTGTTTACTTTCTGTTTTTAACTTAGAACCTCACTGAGATCCTTTATCTCACACTCTCTTCTTTTCACAATTCCTTCCTTCCAGATGCTGCTGAGGATGTCCGCGAATAGGATGCCAGCGACTGAGAGAAGGGTCTGGGGTGTCTTGGGCTTTTATTTCAAAATAAGAAGATGAACTTTTTGCTGTCTTCACTCGTTGTTTCATTTGAATTCTAAGTTTATCGTTGGGTATTTACTTGTTTCTGTTAGCGCTGTGCGCGTCAAAGATTATTTTGGCATTAATTGCTGACCGTTGCAATTAAAGTTATTTTAGATTTTCTTTTTCAAGAAATTATTTTGTTTTCAAAACTGATACCGTTACAGCTCTCCTGTGCTACACATGAGGAATGAATCCTTCACAGAATCACTTATCATCCCCATTTATATGTAGCCATAATCCTGAATCGTGTCTTCGGTCAACTGCTTATTCAGAGCTGACATCGACGGGTCCACCAAGGATATGGGGCAACAAATGTGATGATAAAGTCCTGTAAGTCCAAAGGACTGATAGTGTATATGTCCTAGAGATAGTCCTTACTAAGGGCATAGAGCCCTTATAGAGGGCATATATGTACTATTACACAGGTCAACGTAATATAATATATGTTTGTTGCTTTTACTATTGAGTATCGCTTTCATATTTATATTACACCAGGCATGCAGCATGTCATATCTCAATTACTGTCTGTATTGATATTAAACATGTCCCCTCGGATAGATGACCGATCACACAGATAGTGGGAGCTATGTGAGTTATCATCTATCCCAAACTCTCCCTAGTCGAGGTTCATCTCGGATGTAGGGGTCTGAATGAACCAGAAGAGACTAGTATGGGTGGAGGTTATACTTGTTGGAGCAAGTGTGAGCCGATCCCACGGCCACGGAACGGATTGTTGGACAATCGAGAAATGTTCCCATAACTGCGCATAGTTGTTCGAAGAAGGATTATAGAACAATGGAAGTACCCACCGGACACTCCCGTCGATGTATACTCTACACCGAAGTGTCTATGGGAGCCGGTAAGTTGTCGAAGTGATGCCAGTCGTCCTTTGTACTTACAGGACTTTATCATCACATTTGTTGCCCCATATCCTTGGTGGACCCGTCGATGTCAGCTCTGAATAAGCAGTTGACCTAAGACACGATCCAGGATTATGGCTACATACAAATGGGGATGATAAGTGATTCTGTGAAGGATTCATCTCAAGTGTAGCACAGGAGAGTACTGCTCATAGTCTACATAGTTGTGTTGGTAAAGTCACTGGCCAGTGCAAATGATATATTATGATGGTCATAAGTATATCTTGATAACCAAGCAACTCCCTGAGACGCCCGTGGATGTATTATTGGGATAGACACTTCATCGATCCTAGATGCATTCGAGCAAGTCAGATGAAGGGACGTTACCATCGCCGCGTCGAGCGCAACAAACTTCGCAACGAAAGGGTTAGCTTTGAGAAACCTCTCAAACGTCCTCATGTATTAATATTGCAAATGGAACCGTCTGGGAATTCCATGTTGCCTAGTATAGGGCTTGCTTAATACGATGAGGCCCTATGGGTCACACAACAAGTATAACCTTTACGCATACTAGTCTCAGTCGGTTCATTCAGACCCCTGCATCCGAGATGAACCTCGACTAGGGAGAGTTTGGGATAGATGATAACTCAAATAGCTCCCACTATCTGTGTGATCGGTCATCTATCAGAGGGGACATGTTTAATATCAATACAGACAGGAATAGAGATATGACATGTTGTACGCCTAGTGTAATATAAATATGAAAGTGATACTCAATAGTCAAACAACAAACATATATTATATTACGTTGACCTGTGTAATAGTACATATATGCCCTTAATAAGGGCTGCATTCCCTTAATAAGGACTGTCTCTAGGACATATACACTATCAATCTCCCACTTGGACTAGAGCCAGTCACCTTTATGCTTAATACCTAGATTAGCATAACGTCTTAAGTGGACATCCACTGATAAGACCTTGGTGAAATGATCTGCCACGTTGTCCGTGGTTGAGACACGTTCTATACTAACTTCTCCTCTATCAATAATCTCACGTATAACGTGATACTTTCTAAGTACATGTTTTTTCTTGTTTGTAGATCTAGGCTCCTTGGCTTGAGCGACGGCGCCCGTGTTGTCACAATAAATCGTTATTGGACTAGGAGCAGGAACAACCCTCAATTCCTTCAAGAACTCCGAAATCCAAACAGCTTCTTTTGATGCTTCTGATGTAGCAATGTACTTGGCTTCTGTGGATGAGTCATCAATCGTGGCTTGCTTAGAACTCTTCCAACAGATAGCTCCTCCATTCAATTTGAATACGTATCCTGTTTGTGACTTAAAGTCATCAGGATCTGATTCAAATCCAGCGTCGACATAACCAGATATCTTTAATTTTGGTTCTCCACCAAACACCAAGAACATTTCCTTAGTCCGTCGAAGGTACTTAAGAATGTTCTTTACAGCAGTCCAGTGAGGTACTCCTGGATTCTGTTGGTGTCGACAAGTGACACTAAGCGCATATGCCACATCTGGCCTTGTGCAATTCATTGCATACATTATACACCCTACTGCCGAAGCATAGGGCACACGACTCATTGCCTTTCTTTCTTCATCAGTTTTAGGACTATCCTTAACTGATAGCACGATCCCATGCCTAGCTTGGAGAAAGCCTCTCTTTCAGTCGTCCATCTTATAACGCTTCAGTATTTTGTCGATGTAGGTGGACTGTGTCAATCCTAACATCCTCTTGGATCTATCTCTATAGATCTTTATCCCTAGGATGTAGTTCGCTTCACCCAAGTCCTTCATTGAGAAGGTACTTGATAACCAAACTTTAGTCTCTTCTAGCATAGAGACATTGTTTCCCATGATCAAAATGTCATCAACATAAATGATCATGAAAATGACTCCCTTGTCGTTTTGCCTAGTGTAGACACAGGGATCTTCTACGCTCCTGACGAAGTCAAACGATTTGACAGCTTCATCAAAGCGGATATTCCAGCTCCTAGACGCTTGCTTTAGCCCATAGATGGATCTCTGTAATTTGCATACATCAGTTGGCCTGGTTTTACTAATAAATCCTTTCGGCTGTACCATATAGACCTCTTCCTGAAGGTTGCCATTGAGGAAGGCAGTCTTTACATCCATCTGCCAGATCTCATAATCATAGTAGGCAGCTATCGCAAGTAAAATTCGAATAGACTTCAACTTTGCTACCGGTGAAAAAGTTTCATCGTAATCGATGCCATACCTTTGCGTGTAGCCTTTCGCCACAAGTCTAGCGTTGTACGTTTGTACCTTGCCTTCGGCATCTGTCTTTCGTTTAAAGACCCATTTGCACCCAATAGGTCTAACCCCTTGGGGCAAGTCTACCAAGCTCCAAACTTGGTTCAGGTACATGGAGTCCATTTCCAATTCCATGGCCTCTTGCCATTTGTCTGAGTCAATATCATTTATTGCCTGTTTCTAGGTCTCGGGGTCTTCCCGATCTGATAAGCCAACATCAAGTTCACTGATGTCTTCTATCATAAGGCTTTGCTTCTGAGGTCTTTTTGGGATCCTCTTCGACCTACGGAGCTCGACTCGTGCTTCTGTCGGCGTTTCTGGTGCTTTTCTTTTCTGGCTTCGTGTAACATGAACATTATCAGTGGGCACTGATGTAGCCGGTCGCGCGCTGCGACCCCGTTCCCTAGCGGGAGGCTGCTCTTGTGCAACTTGTTGCACAGGTTGATTGACAACGGGTTCTTTTGGTGTGGTTTCAACTGTTGATCTAATCACAGGACTCCCACTGACTATGACATGCCTAGCAAGTGTCATATCATTACCCTTGTCTGCTTCGAAAGCTCCCACTGAACTTGAGTCCAAATCAGAAGATCTAGAGAACTCATGTTCACGCGTGTCAAAGTCTTGAATTTCTTCAAGTTCTATCATATCATCTAACCTATCTTCTTCGAGGTATTCTGCTTCTAAAAACTTGACGTTTTTAGATACTATCACCTTGTGATCTTCAACATGATAGAATTCATAGCCTCTCGTCTGACGAGGATACCCTATGAAATATACTTTGACACCCTTGGCATCTAACTTATCAGTGAGCATTAGTTTGACTATCGCAGGACAGCCCCAAGGTCTAAGATAGCCCACTGAGGGATTCTTTCCTTTCCATAACTCATAAGAAGTTTTCTCCACAGATTTAGATGGTACACGAGTCAGAATGTAGATTGCAGTTTGCAGCGCATATCCCCATAGATATTTTGGAAGAGTCGAGAATCCAATCATTGATCTTACCATGTCTAACAGGGTTCGATTCCTTCTCTCAGACACACCATTTAATTGTGGTGTTCCATGAGGGGTCCATTGCGATTGAATTCCATTCTCCTTCAAGTAGTCGATAAATTCTTCACTAAGGTATTCACCTCCTCGATCTGATCGAAGAGTGACTATCCTTAGGTTCAGTTCATTCTCGACCTCATTCCTAAACTCCTTGAATTTCCCAAAGGTCTCAAGATTTATTCTTCATAAGATAAATATATCCATACCTTGAGAAATCGTCAGTAAAGGTAACGAAGTAAGGATAATCTCCACGTGCTTGGACTTTAAAAGGTCAACATACATCGGTATGTATGAGCTCTAAGCAGCGAGTGGCACGAACACCTTGTCCAACAAAAGGTTTGTTCGTCATCTTACCCTTAACACATGATTCGCATGTACCATATGATTCAAAATCAAATGGTTCTAAGTAGTCCAACTTCCTTAGTCTTTGAATCCGTGTTTCATTGATATGGCCTAGCCGACAATGCCATAGATAAAATGGATTATTCTTTCTACTTGAAGACGGTTGCTTGTTATGTATTTGAAATAAAGGTAGACTTCTTGCAAAATATATAAACCATTCACTAAGCGAGCTTTTCCATAATACTGGTCATTTAACGAAAAATAACAAGTATTATTAGCAAATCGAAAGGAAAAACCCAAATTGTCCAACAATGGAATGGAAATAATATTTCTGACAATGGATGGAACAAAATAAACGTTATCAAGTTCTAAACATTGTCCTGAAGGTAAATCTATCTTGCAGCGTCCAACGCGTTTGGCTTCAACTGGATTGCCGTTCCCAACATGCAAGTCGATTTCACCTTGCTTGACTAGCCTGTGTTCAATTAGCCCCTGCACATTATTACAAATGTGTGAGCCACAGGATGTATCTAATACCCAACCATTGGAGTCAAAATTAGTCCTGTTCATTTCAATAACAAACATACCTGAGCTAGAAGTCGGCGGCTTCTTAGCTTGATCTGCCCTTAGCTTAGGGAAATCTTTCTTCCAATGGCCCTTGAGTTTGCAATAGAGACAAATCTCCATCCTAAGTCGAAACTTAGCCATCTTACAATTGCATCCATTCTTGCCACCCTTGTTCCTTTAGGGTCTACGATTGACCCTTAGAAACTCGTTGGCAATGGGTCTCTCAGCAATCGACTCTGTTGTTGCTACACCGACATCGGGATTCTGAATAGATTGCAACAATCTTTGCACGATCAAGATAATGCAAGCCTTAGCTTCTAGCTCCAAGCCATATCCAACAAGTTGAAAGAGAAAATCAATCAATGACTTGTCTTATTCAGGCGACAGCTCTTCTGTCCCAAGTCTTTGGATAACATGATCTTGATAGCTTCGAACCCTTCACACATCCTTGGAGTATCCAAGAATGAGGAGAGATATCTCACAATCTCATATGGTTCCTTGTCTCGACATGGTCCAACCATATTGTCAGACATTACATTCAGCGACAAATTCTTTACAAACTCGGCCTTTTCCACTGACATTTCATAATAGCAATCATAGGTTGCCGTAGTGAATTCAATGGGAGGTGGAGGGATAGGTTCGTCTAACACATACTCAACCTCGTTGTACCATAGCACCTTTCGTACCTCATGGATCCAATCCACGTAGTTTGGACAGTCAACATAACTAAACAACAAGGTCCTTTAGCTGTTTAGCTTCCACTATTTTCACATATGATTGCCCCCAAAACAAACATACGGGTAATGTCCAACAAGTTACCGTAGTGGCCAAGATCAAAATCCATACTATGCTATACTCCAACGGGGGCTGGTCGCATAGCATAATATGACCGGTAGGACTATCCAATTGCGTCACGCAACTCTTGGGTGTTAAATCTAATTTAACCCGATGCTCTACATATTGTACCTATCGAGGTCGCTAGATACACCATGCAGTAAGTTATAACCATAGGCTTACTCTAATCTGACGATCACTGCGAGTCTGCAAGACGAGGTCGTCAATACAGGGAAACGCAATGAAAGTTCAGAATTAAAGCACCCCATGGAAAGCATCTCAGAAATACATACGTGTACATATTTCTGCACTTATATTGGTTGGGGCTTGTAGCTTGAGGGTTGTTATCAGTCATCTACAAAGAAATAAGGGCGCCGCCTACCCATCATGCATGAGCGGTCTACATGAAAATTTGGACTAGATTGAAAAATCGAAAATTCTATTGACCATGTAGCAATTTTTGAAAAACCCAAAGGACTCAATTGTAATTTTCGAAACCTTGGAGGTGTCAAATTTAAAATTCAAAAGTAGAAAGAATTATTTGTAATAAACAATAAATTGATAAATCACAAATAAGCCCCTTAACTTTATACTAATTAAATTTAACCCCTCTACTTAACAATAATTACAATTAAATCATATTTATATTCCAAATATAAAATTCAATCATCAAAATTTCTAAAATTCGATTTTGGGTCCAACCTGAAAAATATATATATATATTATATACGGGGACGGGACCAGTCCCGTCCCCTAGGGTGCCTGCGTCCCGTAGGCGCCCGGGCCGCCTGCGGTGAAATATATATATAAAAAATAATTTTTTTTAAAAAAAATATAAATTCTAAATTTATATAAAAACAAAACTTTTGAAAATCGAATTAATCATAGAATCAATTGCATCCACATAAACTACAAAATCACATAACATATATACGTATATACGTAATCAATTAACCTCTCTCCGATACCACTGTAAGAAAATATGTTTAGAGTTACCCCTAGGGTACGCAGCGGAATTTCAAAATTTTCTTGACATGCAGGTTAATTGATCATGTATATAGCGTATATATTAAACACGTTAATCAGAAGACTTACAATACTCCAAAAGCAAGCACAGGTATCAAGTCTTCGTAATAGTCCGGTGAATCTTCTCCTTCGTCGAAGTCGAAGATATCTGCAATACTTTGATTATCTACAAGACAATAAAAGTTAGTTTCCAGCTCCTTGAACCTCAACCTTGGTATCCACGGATGAATAGTTTATCGGAAAGAATGCTAGGATATTCTTTATGTGGCCAAGAAGATGGGGCGGCAGTTTTCCTCCGGTGAGGGTGGCGCGCGCGTGGCTAGATGAGAGGTAGGGGAGAGCTTTTATTTTCTCTAAGAAAACTGGTAGAAAGAATGATCTTGAATCAACTGTGTTCAACCATCGATAGTAAAAGCTCTCTAATAGTCTACTATATATAGTAGTCAATAGAAGCCTAAAGAATAATCAATTAGACTTCATAAAGGAATAAGAATCTAATTCTTATCGCACTAGGAAACCAACTCAATTCTAGATTCATTCCCAATGAAATTAAAACTCAATCAGGAAAATCTAACTTATCCCTTGACTTCTAATAGAGGAAGGAGTCGAACTCCTTCCCCTACTGCTGCTACGCGCGCGCGCGTGCAAGGAGGTTAGGTGGGTCCCAATTTTGGGACCCACTTATAATTCTAAGGCAATTCAAACTCCAAGTAGATTTTGCCCATGTGCATATATTAATTCTAAATTAACATATCCTTTCAAATCAAACCTCTATTATATTTCTAAAATATAATCTTTAATTGTATTTACATAAAATACAATTAGCCAATTCAATTAATAATTCCAAATCATTAATTGAGCCACAAATTATTATAATTAATTCCAAATCAATTATAATCCATCAATCACAATTAATTCTAAATTAATTGCGATTCCATCTTCAAGGATATTCGGATAAGCTGAATCACCAGATAGTGTGACCCATAGGGCCTCATTGTATTAAGCATGTCCTAGACTAGGCAAAATGGAATTCCTAGACGGTTCCATTTGCAATATTAATACATGAGGACGTTTGAGAGGTTTCTCAAAGCAAACCCTTTCGTTGTGAAGTTTGTTGCGCTCAACGCGGCGATGGTAACGTCCCTTCATCTGACTGACTCGAATGCATCTAGGATCGATGAAGTGTCTATCCCAATAATACATCCACGGGCGTCTTTAGTGAGTTGCTTGGTGAATCCAATATCTATTATGACTATCATAATATTGATACGCTGGCCAGCGGTTTTACCAATCACAACTATGAACGACTATGAGCAGTGCTCTCCTATGCTGCACATGAGAGATGAATCCTTCACAGAATCACTTATCATCCCCATTTGTATGTAGCCATAATCCTGGATCGTGTCTTGGGTCAACTGCTTATTCAGAGCTAACATCGACGGGTCCACCAAAGATATGGGGCAACAAATGTGATGATAAAGTCCTGTAAGTCCAAAGAACGACTGGCATCACTTCGACAACTTTCCGGTTCCCATTGACACTTTGGTGTAGAGTATACATCGATGGGAGTTTCCGGTGGGTACTTCCATTGTTAGGTAATCACCCTTCGAACAACTATGCGGAGTTATGGGAACGTTTCTTGATTGTCCAACAATCCGTTCCGTGGCCGTGGGATCGGCTCACACTTGCTCTAACAAGTATAACCTGCACGCATACTAGTCTCATTCGGTTCATTCACACCCTACATCCGAGATGAACCTCGACTAGGGAGAGTTTGGGATAGATGATAACTCACATAGCTCCCACTATCTGTGTGATCGGTCATCTATCCGAGGGAACATGTTTAATATCAATACAAACAGGAATAGAGATATGACATGTTGTACGCCTGGTGTAATATAAATATGAAAGTGATACTCAATAGTCAAACAACAAACATATATTATATTACGTTGACCTGTGTAATAGTACGTATATGCCGTTAATAAGGGCTGCATGCCCTTAATAAGGACCGTCTCTAGGACATATACACTATCAATCTCCCACTTGGACTAGAGAAAGTCACCTTTATGCTTAATAGATAGATTAGCATAATGTGTTAAGTGGACATCCACTGATAAGACCTTGGTGAAAGTATCTGCCACGTTGTCCGTGGTTGAGACACGTTCTATACTAACTTCTCCTCTATCAATAATCTCACGTATAACGTGATACTTTCTATGTACGTGTTTGTTCTTGTTTGTAGATCTAGGCTCCTTGGCTTGAGCAACGGCGCCCGTGTTGTCACAACAAATCGTTATTGGACTAGGAGCAGGAACAACCCTCAATTCCTTCAAGAACTCTAAAATCCAGATAGCTTCTTTCGATGCTTCTGATGCAGCAATGTACTCGGCTTCTGTGGATGAGTCAGCAATCGTGGCTTGCTTAGAACTCTTCCAATAGATAGCTCCTCCGTTCAATTTGAATACGTATCCTGTCTGTGACTTAAAGTCAGGAGGATCTGATTCAAATCCAGCATCGACATAACCAGACATCTTTAATTCTGGTTCTCCACCAAACACCAAGAACATTTCCTTAGTCCGTCGAAGGTACTTAAGAATGTTCTTTACAGCAGTCCCTTAATAAGGACTGTCTCTAGGACATATACACTATCACAGAGGAGTTCCGACGAACCGTCTCGGTGAGAACTGTCCCTCCGACCGCTCCGAAGGAAAAAGAACAACAAAGACAAGGTCAGAATAATCCCCCGAAACAAAAGAGGCAAGACCAAAGGAATGAGAGAAATACCATCCAAAAGGAGCAACACCATAGAAACGACTTTAGGGACAAGAGAACTCCTCCAAGGAGATCTCCCCCGAGGAGGTACGAGAAGTACACCGAGCTTAATAGGGCAAAATTCGAAATCTTGAGCACTATTATAACAAGAAGGATGGATGTTGATTGGCCCGAGCCTATGCCGGAGTCCTGAAAGCATAGAAATTCGGAAAACTTTTGCTAGTTTCACAAAGGCAGAGGGCATACCAGCGATGAATGTGTTAAACTCAAGACTGAAATTGAGAAATTAGTGCACCGAGGGCAATTGGTCAACTACGTTTGTCGTGAGGAACCGGTCCACCAACCCATTTTTCACATCGGCCCCGAACCACGAAGGGAGCCTTCAGCTTTGCACCTCCACCACCTCCTCATCCGGAGGGTGAGTGACATTGGGATTTCGTAAGAGAAGTGAACTTTGATAATAGACCTATCCATGGGAGAATTCTTACTATTGCTGGAGGACCAGCGGGAGGAGATAGTCGCAAAGCAAGAGAAAGGACCGCAAGCGACCTCACCGCAAGTGTAACGCCCCAGATTTCAGAAGCTTAAAAGGGTTGAGAACGATACTCATACCAACAAGGTGCACCTTTCTTTTCGGGAATTCACCTAGAAGAACTTCAGAGTTAAGCGTGCTTGCTCTGGAGCAATTCTAGGATGGGTGACCCACTGGGAAGTTCCTGGTGCGCGCACGAGTGAGGACAAAGTGCGCGGATTAGAACTCGTGTTGGTCTGTGGGGCCAGCATATCACCCTGGAGAGCGCCCATGAGTAACCACGCCGGCCGGATTGGTCGGGTCGTTACAAGTGGTATCAGAGCGGGACTATCCGGAACTGCAGGAGCTAAGTGCCATACGGGGCAAAGTGCTACACTGTATGGGCGGTGGGAGCCACCTCTTGATCCCGTAGGGGCCACCTCTAGAGTCCTGCACGGATGGTTGGTCTGGGGACAGCGCGCAACGAGGACGTTGCGCAATTTAAGAGGGGGTGATTGTAACGCCCCAGATTTCAGAAGCTTAAAAGGGTTGAGAACGATACTCATACCAACAAGGTGCACCTTTCTTTTCGGGAATTCACCTAGAAGAACTTCAGAGTTAAGCGTGCTTGCTCTGGAGCAATTCTAGGATGGGTGACCCACTGGGAAGTTCCCAGTGCGCGCACGAGTGAGGACAAAGTGCGTGGATTAGAACTCGTGTTGGTCTGTGGGGCCAGCATATCACCCCGGAGAGCGCCCATGAGTAACCTTGTCGGCCCGTTGGGCTGGGTCTCGGCCCGTTAGTGGGCCGGGTCGTTACAGCAAGAGACCCCAAGTATGGACAAGTTGCGTCGAAAGGAACCAACATGATCTCCTTCGACGATAGTGAACTTCCTCTGAGACATGCCGGAGGAGGAGACACTCAAGACCCAAGTGTTCCTCTGGTAGTGTCGCTCGACATTTTCTGCTTTGAAGTCCCAAAGATACTAGTAGACACCGGGAGCTCAGCCAATCTCATCTTCAGAAGTACTCTCAAAAAGTTGAAAATTGAGCCGAAGGAAGGATTAAAAGAAGTGGTAAGCGCCCTAGTAGGGTTCGGAGGACAACCAATAATGCTCCTCGGAAGCATGATCCTACCAGTGTCCATGGGCAAGGATCCTTGCAGAGTAACAAAATCGGTTACATTCTTGGTAGTTTATATTCCTTTCGACTATTATGTGGTAATAGGGAGACCTGCCTTATCTCAATTCAAAGTTGTTGTTTCAACCGTCCACAACCACATGAAGTTTCCTTGCGACGACGGAGCCATAGGGCAAGAAATTGGAAACATAAGAGAGGTGTGGGAATGCTATACTCCTTCCGCAAGTGTGACCTCGAGCGCACATTTCGCCCTAGGAGACAGGGATCCGGAAGCAAGAGCAAATACGTTTTACTCCATCCGAGCGACCCGGACCCGAAGGAAGTCTAAAAACCTAGTCCGGCAGTAAGGCGAAGAAAAGCGGTCTAGAGGAAAGAACAAAGTCTAGCAGTGGCAGAGGTAAAAGAGCTCCTCCCATCCCTCCGACCTCGAAGAAAAAAGCATTTTTTGAAGAAAACAAAATCGAAGCGAATGAAGCTTTGGAAGAAATTCAAGTGGTAGAAGGGTCTCCCGACAAGGTCACAAGGATAGGGACAGAGATGACCGCAGAAGTACGAATGAAAGTCATCCAATGCCTCAGGGAAAACAATGATGTCTTTGCATGGAGTACCGAGGATCTCAAAGGAATTGACCCTAGGGTTGCGGATCACCATCTGAACTTAGATCCCAAAATCACCCATATTCGCGAGAATGAAGAGATTTCGGTCCGGAGGATAATGCCATCATTGAGGCCGAGGTCCAGAGGCTCTTGAAGGCGGGACACATAAAGGAACTAAGATATTCAGATTGGGTTTGCAATGTGGTCCTAGTAGAAAAGGGCGAACGGAAATGGAGAATGTGCAACAACTTCACTCGCCTCAACAAGTTTTGTCCGAAGGATCCTAATCCCCTTCCTAGGATCGACCAACTTGTGGATTCCACCGCCGGATGTGCACTACTCATCTTCATGGATGCCTACCAAGGATTTTATCAAATCAAGATGGCGATGCGAAAGACAAACTTCTTTGCTAATGGAAATGTCTACTGCTTCAACGTCATGCCCTTCGGACTCAAGAACGCGGGGGCGACCTACCAACGCCTAGTGAACAAGATGTTCAAAGACGAGATAGGAAAAACCAAGGAATTTTATGTTGATCACATGCTAGTGAAAAGCATGAAGGAAAACCAACACGTCGAACACCTTAATAAGTGCTTCGCGGTCTTGAGGAAATATGGTATGAAACTTAATCCGACAAAGTGCACATTTGGTGTCAAGGGAGGCATGTTCCTTGGTTACGTACTGACCGAAATGGGAATAGAAGCAAATCCAAAAAAGATCAAAGCCATCCTTGACCTTCCGCAACAAAAGACGCTCAATGAGGTACAACAATTGATTGGAAAATCCTCGCCCTAAGCCGTTTCATCTCAAGATCGGCCGAGAAGAATTTGCCCTTCTTCAAGGTCCTGAGGAAGAGTAATTATTTCGAATGGACAAAAGAATGCGAAGAAGCTTTTGTGAAACTGAAGCAATACTTGTTGTCGCCACCTTTACTATCCAAGCCGGTGGATGGAGAACCATTATACCTCTACCTTTCGACCACTCCGGAAGCAATACGTTCCGTCCTAGTACGGATCCAAGGGAATGATCATATGCCGATCTATTATTTGAGAAAGGCGCTTACAGGTGCGGAGACAAGGTACTTGGACATTGAGAGATTGTCGTTTGCCTTGGTCTACACCGCAAGGAGGCTCAGACCGTACTTTGGTGCACATAGGGGATTGTCTTAACAAGCCAACCTCTCAAGCAAGTCCTAGGGCGACCAGAAATGAGCGGAAGACTAGCAAGATGGCGATTGAACTTAGTGAGTCCGACATCGACTACAAAGCTCCATTAGCCAAAAAAGCTCAAGTCCTAGCGGATTTCTTGGCTGACTATCCCTCCAAGAACCCTATGAACGTCGATCCAAAGGAAGCACAATCTGATTCATCTATGATGATCGACTCCCAAGGACCACAAGTCAGTGAACATTTTAAGGCTCTAGAAGCGGCGTTGAGAGGATTCAAGGAACTAGCCCAAGCTAGTAGGGAAATTGACATGTCCAATGCCGAAAACGCCATGCTTTATCGTCCTGAGACCAATGACCAAAGGGAAGAGTACACTCCCAGTCATATTCCTTCTCAACGATGTGGCCATGGAAGAAGCAAATTCTCAGATCATCGTCCAAGGACCAAAACCTGGGGCGGAGGTTCCGGAGAAAACAACAAAAGGTCCGAAGGAAACTGCAAAGGGTCCGAAGGAACCGGTCCAAGAAATAATGCTTCCCGAACCAAAGGATCCAAAAGATTATGGAGATGTTTTGATTTTACAAGTTGATGGTTCGTCTTGCGGGAGGTCCGGAGGAATTGGAATCTACTTCAGGAGTCCCGGAGGAGCCGAGTTGGAATAAGCTGTGACCTTAGGCTTCTCGGTCTCAAACAATGAAGCTGAATATGAAGCAATTTTGATTGGTCTCCGGATGGCCAAAGCACTTCAAGTGAAGAAAATCAAACTTTTCATCGACTCACAATTGGCCGAGAGGCAGCTGTCTGGAGCATTCAAAGCAAAGAAGAGCTCCTTTCTAGAGTACAAGGACGCTATCAAAGAATAAATGGCACACTTTGAAGAATGTCAAGTGGAAAAATTTGCTAGAGAACTCAATGGTAAGGCGGATGATGACAGTGTTTTTTACACTATCATTCGAGTCTTTTTTCACCAATTTAGCTATCCTCTTGCATGCATTTTGGTGCATTTTGTTAGAATAGTGTCACGTTTCCATTTCTTTTGTTCTTTTCACGTTTTAGGTGGAAATCACGTTTTTGGATGTAATTCATGGCGAAACAAAGATGTTTTGGTGCAACGAGATCGCCCGTGGTGTGTCAAGGAGTACCGAGACGAGTTTCAAGGCCAAAAGACCATGTTTCGGAGCTCAAAACCGTGCAAGGGGCCGAAATCGAAGATCCGGAGGAAGAATTTGGCACGGGCATCTTTCTGCCCGTGCGGGGCGTACCGCGGCGTGCGCGGCGGACCACTGCGTGGCGGGCGCACCGCCGGGGAGCGACCGACAGCAACTATATATATTTCCAAAATCTGCGAATTTTCAGAGCTTTCATCATTATTTTACAGACTAAAACCCTAGAGCTTGTTCTGGGTATATTTTCTCTTAGAACCTTTGTATCTTAGCGAATTTGGAGCTAGAGGAGAGATTTGGACACCGTTTTATCTCACCTTGCTAGATCTTTGTGGGTTTTAGCAATTCACCGGAGATTGACAACCTTTGGTGGTAATCTTGTATCTCACAGTTCTGCTATTTATCTTTCAATTCAACATGTTTTCATTCATTATTGCTTCAATTATGATTGTTGATTGTGTTATTGATATGAGTAGCTAAGCATCTAGTTGGTGATAGTATGTGAATTCGTAGCTAGGGTGCGTATTATGCATGATTGAGTTTCTGAGTCTTTTACTTGTTTAATTATCTTAATTCGATTCTTTGATCCGACCAAGCCATATATCTTCGTACAAAAGTGTGAGAAACACTAGGACAATTCAAGATCATCGATTCGATTATATATAATTTGCAAGTACTACTTGAACTAAGACTGACAATGTAACGGTACCGGTTTTGCAAACAAAACATTTTCTTGAAAAGGAAATTCGAAAATAATTTAATAACAACGGTCGGCAATAAATGCCCAAAATAACTGTGACGCTAACAATAACAAACAATATTCAACGACAACTCAAGTTCGAAAAGACAACGGATGAAGACAAATAAAGTGTTCTTCTTATTTTACAAAAGAAACCCAAGACACCCCAGACCCTTCTCTCAGTCGCTGGCATCCTAGTCACGCACATCCTCAGCAGCATCTGGAAGGAAGGAATTTTGAAAACAAAGAGAGTGTGAGATAAAGGATCTCAGTGAGGTTCTAAGTTGAAACAGAAAGTAAACGGTTTTGAAATCAAAATCCTTTTCAGAAAACAAACAAACAGAACAGGTCACATATAACAGAATATCAGAACATATAGGTTGTAGACCGTTGGTGCAGCCCGCCTTATTGCTCCTACTCCCAGAATGCCCTTATAACTCCCTCCAGAGGGTGCACAACTCCGGACAGAAACAGAAACCCCCGTGTACTTTGGGGAAACAGATCCTACGACCCTAATAGACCTCAGCGACTTCTGCCTCGCGTCTAAAAGGGATTAGACTAGGCAATAACCAAGCAAACCCGATAGTCCTCTACTACCCAAGTCTACCTAGTTACGACCTAATCGACCGGTCACACAGAAACAGAACAGATACAGAGTAACAGATACAGACAATTAACACCGAGAGGTGTTCCTGCAGAAAGGTCAGTACAGAACAGAGTAGCAATAACAGAAATCCAAAAGTCATACTTAGGACTTATACTTTTACGCAGAAGCATACAATATACAGTAGATAGTAATAGACACAAACAGTCACATAGCCTTCCAGTTTTTCGCAAATAATAGGTTTAGGGGTGAACACTCACCTTAGCTTACGGGCAAACGACCTTCAACAAGAAATGAGCTTACAGGTTTACGGACAACGGAGAACCTAACAAGAAAGTACTATCACAATTTAGAAGTCGAACGGACGGAAGGAAAAAGGTCGATAAAAGAATGGTAAAGTCGGGGTTCGAACTCGGGACCTCTAAGTTAGTCAAGAAAGGACCTAACCAACTAGGCTAGCAAGTCAAGTCTAACTAACTTACAAAACAGAAACTAAATTTAAAACATTTTCAGAAACTCTTTCGATTTTCAGATTCTGGAAATTACCAAAATACCCTCAGGTGGTAAATTGCAAGAAAACCCTTTTCGAAAACTGACAGAACAAACAAACCAGAAATTCCAACGCTTAACAGTCTTCTCAAAACAACAAGGTTTACGGTAAAAGCCTACTGTCAGTCAACTACGGTCAACGGTAGAACTGCAAAAAAGTCCTTTAGGTTTTAAAGTTTCCCAAATCAGTCCACAAAGAAACCAAAACAAAACATCAAGGTCCAAAAGTCCTTTCGAGGTCAAACAGGAAATCAAAGTCAATATTCGAGGTCAAAAGTCACAAGTCCAGCAAACAGTAACTAAACTAACAACCTAAGTCCCGGTTCTCGGTTCGAAATAAAACAACACAGTCAGATCGTTCAAGGGCAAAACCGTCCAAGGGTAAAATTGTCCGAAACAGAAAACTAACTTCGAATCGAAAGAAACAACAAAGGATTCGAGATTTACCTTCGAATCGAACAGAAAGGAATCAACAATCTGCAAATCAATGAATCGAAACGAAAAAGGAATTAAACCAAGATTCGAATCGAATTCGTAACTAAAGTTGAAATCCAAACCGGTCAAGGAAGGAATAGCTTACTGAGTTGGACCGGAACAGAAAGAACCGACTCGACCGAATCGGCGGATCGGATCGGTGGTGACGCTCGAACGGAACTGGATGCGCGGCGGCGGCGGCGAATCGGTCAGCAAGGCGCCGCGAACAGGCAAGGCGCCGCGAACAGCGAATCGATCGATCGATCGATCGACACAGACAGAGAAGAGCGGAGCGGCGGCAAGGAAAAGCGGCGGCGGCGGCGCGGCACGCGGAACGGCGCGGCGTGAGACGGATCGGACGGGACAGAGGGCGGCGGCGGACTGGCGGGACAGAGTCGACGGCGGCGGGACGCGGTGGTGAGGACAGAGACCGACGGCGCAGCAGCAATCGAAATTCTCTTCTCCTCTCTCTTCTCTCTTTTCTTTTCTCTTCTCCCTTTTCTTTCTTTCTTTCTTCTCTTCTTTCTTTCTTTCGGTTTGTGTTTTACGGCTGAAGGAGAAGGGGCGAAACAGACTAGGGTTAGGGTTAGCTAGATTGGGCCGGTCAACAGGCCAATTGACTGGGCTCGGAATTGGGCCAAACGAAAGGCTAGCAGATCGATTACTCCAGCTTGATCCAAACGAAACGAAACGAACTAACTTACGCGGAAAAAATTAATTAATTACCGAATAAATAATTTACTCTGATAATTAATTAACTAAAATAAATAATTAAATAATAAAATAATAATTAAATAATTAAATAAAAAAAACGGGGTGTTACAGACAACCTTGGCCAAGTATTAGTATAGATAGGAAGCTTTCAAAATACACGTCTACACATCTGTCTTTGGTGTTTGTAAATCGAATTACTTTTAAGGCAGTACGAGTTGCACTTTCATGCATAATTAGAACTTGATGCTTAGAATGAGCATACTATCACCAGCTTTCTCCATATATTATTAAGTCGAGTTAATATAAATTTGTTTTCTGAAATTATATATAGTTATTTAGTTAAAGCTAGTTTATTCCCTAGAGATCGACACTCGAGGTCATCTTACCTCTGCACTACGTGTTTTGAGTAGTTGTGAGTTGCCCTTTGGCTTTCAAACAAATTTATTTGATTGTTCGAGTTTGACAATCTCATTCATCAAATTGGCGCCGTTGCCGGGGACTATAACTCCTTTTTACTTTTTAGCTTGTTTGTGTTTTCAGCATTCAATTTCCAAGATAAAGTAATCTAGTTGTCTAGTTTAGAAGTTGAGTTCCAAATTTTGGTCAGAACTAACAAGACTGATTTTTGGTTTTGAGTTATTCCTTTCCCAGATATCCAGGTATGACATCCATGAGGGCTTGCATGACCCCACAATTCTCGCAAGTTAGGAGAGGATCAGCTATATACTTGGAGGATGAGCTAACGGGGTATGAGGTGACAAGTTCTGTGGTAGGGAGCATACCAAGGGTTGAGGAAGGAGCAGGGATGAATCCACTGAGTTTTATTCGGTCCTATGAGAAGGAAATAGCCAGAATTCCAGGTAAGGGGTTTACGGAGGACCAAATATGCAGGAAATTATTTTCTTTCGCCTTGGGGTATGAACCAAGACTTTTGATTACAAGGTTGGCACCGGGATCACTGAGGACTTGGGACCAAGTAGTAGAGGAGTTCTTGGCGCGATTTATGCCATACCAAGAGACAATGGCCTTGCGAGGAAGGATTGAACACTTCAAGCAAGGAGAAGATGAGCGGTTTTGTGACACCTACGATCGGTTTGAGAAGTATAAACGAGAGTGCCCCCATCACCGTTTCAACGATGGGGAGTTGATTTGGCATTTTATCGGTGGGTTACGCTATGAGGTTAGGCTTAGAGTGGATGGGTTGTGTAGAGGATTGGAAGATTGCACGGTTGAAGAGGCAGAATAAGTCTTCCGTTAGTACGCCAGAGGATCCGCACAGTCAGAGAGACTAACACCAAGTCGCATCGCCAGTGAGAAGCTAGATCAAAGTGGAATCGAAAGCTTATCTGAGGAGTTCCGAGAAGATGATATCAGTGAGGAGGATGAACTTGCAATCTATGCAGGAATTAAATCCACTGAGAGTATATTTGAGATCGCACATGCAAGACAAGTTGAACAGAACCTCCGTATAGCACAAGTTTTTGAAGGGGTAGCAGTAACTCAGCGATTAATGGAGGAAGTCAGTTTGTTAGAGTGAGAAAAGGTCGAAGGAATCAATACACAAGAGTTCGGAGACAAAAATCCAAGGGACGCCTCACTGGACGTGAGGGGCGGTCCGCCTGGTGTGGGGGGCGGTGCGCCCCCCACGTCCAGAGAACGGGCGGACCCCCTGCCGCTCCCAAGCGCACCGCCGAGAGTGGGGGGAGGTCCGCCGTGCAGTCCCTGTGAGGGAGGCCCCCCACTGGCCACCCCGGGCGGTGCGCCGTGAGTGGGAGGCGGTCCGCCGCGGACCGCCAGGGAGCTGGACGACCCCAGCTCCCCGATTTCACCCGTCGTCAAAGGTTTTCATGATGCGGAGCCCGTTCGAGCGGTTACTACTGAGGTACCTGAGTTCGAGGAAGTAAACCTACTCCTCCGTAGTGGGAAGGTAACTAAAATCCCTAATTTTGTACTGTAAGAAAATACGGTCAGAGTTACCCCTAAGGTACGCAGCGGAATTTCAAAAAATTTCTTAACATGCAAGTTAATTGATTATGTATATGCCGTATATATGTGAACACGTCAATTAGAAGACTAACCTTACTTCCAAAGCAAGCACAACTTCCAAGTCTTCGTAATGATCCGGTGAATCTTCTCCTTCGTCGAAGTCGAAGATATCTGCAATACTTTGATTATCTGCAAGACAATAAAAGTTAGTTTCCATCTCCTAGAACCTCAACCTTGGTATCCACCGGATGAACAACCTATCAGAAAGAATGCTAGGATATTCTTTGTGTGGCCAAGAAGATGGGGCGGCGATTCCTCCGGTAGGTGGCGCGCGCGTGGCTTAGGAGAGGTGGGGAGAGCTTTTGTTTTCTCTAAGAAAGGTAGAATAATTCTCTAATAATTTGATTCTTCAACTGTGTGAAAATCTATGTCAAAAGCTCTCTAATAGTCTACTATATATAGTAGTCAATAGAAGCCTAAAGCATAAGCAATTAGACTTCATAAAGGAATAAGAATCTAATTCTTATCGCACTAGGAAACCAATTTCAAGTCTAGATTCATTCCCAATCAAATTAAAACTCAATCAGGAAAATCTAAGTTATCTCTTAGACTTCTAATAGAGGAAGGAGTCGAACTCCTTCCCCTACTCCATCTTGCGCGCGCGCGTCCTAAGGGCGATAGGTGGGTCCCGATTTTGGGACCCACTTATAGTTCTAAGGCAATTCAAACTCCAAGTAGATTTTGCCCATGTGCATATGTTAATTCTAAATTAACATATCCTTTCAAATCAAACCTCTATTATATTCTAAAATATAATCTTTAATTGTATTTCCATAAAATACAATTAATTAGACAATTCAATTAATAATTCCAAATCATTAATTGAGCCACTAAATATTATAATTAATTTCAAATTAATTATAATCCATCAATCACGATTAATTCCAAATTAATTGCGATTCCATCTTCAAGGATATTCGGATAAGCTGAATCACCAGATACTGTGACCCATAGGGCCTCATTGTATTAAGCAAGTCCTAGACTAGGCAAAATGGAATTCCTAGACGGTTCCATTTGCAATATTAATACATGAGGACGTTTGAGAGGTTTCTTTAAGCAAACCCTTTCGTTGCGAAGCCTGTTGCGCTCAACGCGGCGATGGTAACGTCCCTTCATCTGACTTGCTCGAATGTATCTAGGATCGATGAAGTGTCTATCCCAATAATACATCCACGGGCGTCTTCAGTGAGTTGCATGGTGAATCCAATATCTATTATGACCATCATAATAATATTGATACGCTGGCCAACGGTTTTACCAATCACAACTATGAACGACTATGAGCAGTGCTCTCTTGTGCTACACGTGAGAGATGAATCCTTCACAGAAACACTTATCATCCCCATTTGTATGTAGCCATAATCGTGGATCGTGTCTTAGGTCAACTGCTTATTCAGAGCTGACATCGACGGGTCCACCAAGGATATGGAGCAACAAATGTGATGATAAAGTCCTGTAAGTCCAAAGGACGACTCGCATCACTTCGACAACTTACCGGTTCCCATAGACACTTCGGTGTAGAGTATACATCGATGGGAGTGTCCGGTGGGTACTTCCATTGTTCGATAATCATTCTTCGAACAACTATGCATAGTTATGGGAACATTTCTCGATTGTCCAACAATCCGTTCTGTGGCCGTGGGATCGGCTCACACTTGCTCCAACAAGTATAACCTCCACGCATACTAGTCTCATCTGGTTCATTCAGACCCCTACATCCGAGATGAACCTCGACTAGGGAGAGTTTGGGATAGATGATAACTCACATAGCTCCCACTATCTGTGTGATCGGTCATCTATCCGAGGGGACATGTTTAATATCAATACAGACAGAAATAGAGATATGACATGTTGCATGCTTGCTGTAATATAAATATGAAAGCGATAATCAATAGTCAATCAACAAACATATATTATATTACGTTGACCTGTGTAATAGTACATATATGCCCTCTATAAGGGCTGCATGCCCTTAATAAGGACTGTCTCTAGGACATATACACTATCAATCTCCCACTTGGACTAGAGCAAGTCACCTTTATGCCTAATACCCAGATTAGCATAATCTCTTAAGTGGACTTCCACTGATAAGACCTTGGTGAAAGGATCTGCCACGTTGTCCGTGGTAGAGACACGTTCTATACTAACTTCTCCTCTATCAATAATCTCACGTATAACGTGATACTTTCTAAGTACATGTTTGTTCTTGTTTGTAGATCTAGGCTCCTTAGCTTGAGCGACGGCGCCCGTATTGTCCCAATAAATCGTTATTGTACTAGGAGCAGGAACAACCCTCAATTCCTTCAAGAACTTTGAAATCCAGACAACTTATTACGAAGCTTCTGATCCAGCAATGTACTCGGCCTTTGTGGATGAGCCAGCAATCGTGGCTTGCTTAGAACTCTTCCAACAGATAGCTCCTCCGTTCAATTTGAATACGTATCCTGTCTGTGACATAAAGTCATCAGGATCTGATTCAAATCCAGCGTCGACATAACCAGACATCTTTAATTCTGGTTCTCCACCAAACACCAAGAACATTTCTTTAGTCCGTCGAAGGTACTTAAGAATGTTCTTTACAGCATTCCAGTGAGGTACTCCTGGATTCTGTTGGTGTTGACAATTGACACTAAGCGCATATGCCACATCGGGCCTTGTGCAATTCATTGCATACATTATAGACCCTACTGCCGAAGCATAGGGCACACGACTCATTGCATTTCTTTCTTCATCAGTTTTAGGACTATCCTTAACTGATAAGACAATCCCATGCGTAGCTAGGAGAAAGCCTCTCTTTGAGTCGTCCATCTTATAACGCTTCAGTATTTTGTCGATGTAGGTGGACTGTGTCAATCCTAACATCCTCTTGGATCTATCTCTATAGATCTTGATCCCTAGGATGTAGTTCGCTTCACCCAAGTCCTTCATCGAGAAGGTACTTGATAACCAAACTTTAGTCTCTTCTAGCATAGAGACATTGTTTCCCATGATCAAAATGTCAACAACATAGATGATCATGAAAACGACGCCCTTGTCGCTGTGCCTAGTGTAGACACAGGGATCTTCCTTGCTTCTGATGAAGTCAAACGATTTGACAGCTTCATCAAAGCGGATATTCCAGCTCCTAGACGCTTGCTTTAGCTCATAGATGGATCTTTGTAATTTGCATACAACAGTCGGCCTGGTTTTACTAATAAAACCTTCCGGCTGTACCACATAGACCTCTTCCTCAAGGTTGCCATTGAGGAAGGCAGTCTTTACATCCATCTGCCAGATATCATAATCATAGTAGGCAGCTATCGCAAGTAGAATTCGAATGGACTTCAATTTTGCTACCGGTGAAAAGGTTTCATCGTAATCGATGCCATACCTTTGCGTGTAGCCTTTCGCCATAGGTCTAACCTTGTGCGTTTGTACCTTGCCATCGGCATCTGTCTTTCGTTTAAAGACCCATTTGCACCCAATAGGTCTAACCCCTTTGGGCAAGTCTACCAAGTTCCAAACTTGGTTCAGGTACATGGAGTCCATTTCCAATTCCATGGCCTCTTGCCATTTGTCTGAGTCAATAACAATTATTGCCTCTTTGTAGGTCTCGGGATCTTCCCGATCTGATAAGCCAACATCAAGTTCACTGATGTCTTCTATCATAAAGCTTTGCTTCTGAGGTCCTTTTAGGATCCTCTTCGTCCTACGGAGCTCGACTGGTTCTGGTGCTTTTCTTTTCTGGCTTCGTGGGCACTGATGCAGCTGGTCGCGCCCCACGACCTTGTTCCCTAGCGGGAGGCTGCTCTTATGCAACTTGTTGCACAGTTTGGTTGACAACGGGTTCTATTAGTGTGGTTTCAACTGTTGATCTAATCACAGGACTCCCACTGACTATGACATGCCTAGTAAGTGTCATATCATTACCCTTGTCTGCTTCGAAAGCTCCCACTGAACTTGAGTCCAAATCACAATATTTAGAGAACTCATGTTCGCACGTGTCAAAGTCTTGAATTTCTTCAAGTTCTATCATGTCATCTAACCTCTCATCTTCGAGGTATTCTGCTTCTAAAAACTTGACGTTTCTAGATACTATCACCTTGTGATTTTGAGCATGATAGATTCATAGCCTCTCGTCTGGCGATGATAGCCTATGAAATATACTTTGACACCCTTGACATCTAACTTTTCAGTGAGCATCAGTTTGACTATCGCAGGACAGCCCCAAGGTCTAAGAGAGCCCAGTGAGGGCTTCTTTCCCTTCCATAACTCATAAGGAGTTTTCTCCACTGATTTAGATGGTACACAGTTCAGAATGTGGATTGCAGTTTGTAGTGCATATCCCCATAGATATTTTGGAAGAGTCGAGAATTCAATCATTGATCTCACCATGTCTAACAGGGTTCGATTCCTTCTCTCAGACACACCATTCAATTGTGGTGTTCCAGGAGGGATCCATTGCGATTGAATTCCATTTTCCTTCAAGTAGTCGATAAATTCTTCACTAAGTTATTCACCTCCTCGATTTGATCGAAGAGTGACTATCCTTAGGTTCAATTCATTCTCGACCTCATTCCTAAACTCCTTGAATTTGCCAAAGGTCTCGGATTTATTCTTCATAAGATAAATATATCCATACCTTGAGAAATCGTCAGTAAAGGTAACGAAGTAAGGATAACCCCCACGCGCATGGACTTTAAAAGGTCCACATACATCGGTATGTATGAGCTCTAAGCAGCGAGTGCACGAACACCTTGTCCAACAAAAGGTTTGTTCGTCATCTTACCCTTAACATATGATTCGCACGTACCATATGATTCAAAATCAAATGGTTCTAAGTAGTCCAACTTCCTTAGTCTTTGAATCCGTGTTTCATTGATATGGCCTAGCCGACGATGCCATAGATAAGATGGATTATTCTTCCTACTTGAAGACGGTTGTTTGTTATGTATTTGAAATAAAGGTAGACTACTTCACAAAATATATAAACCATTCACTAAGCGAGCTTTTCCATAATACTGGTCATTTAACAAAATATAACAAGTATTATTAGCAAAGGAAAAACCCAAATTGTCCAACAATGGAATGGAAATTATATTTTTGACAATGGATGGAACAAAATAGACGTTATCAAGTTCTAAACATTGTCCTGATGGTAAATCTATCTTGCAGCGTCCAACGCTTTTGGCTTCAGCTGAATTGCCGTTCCCAACATGCAAGTCGATTTCACCTTGCTTGACTAGCCTGTGTTAAATGAGCCCCTTCACATTGTTACAAATGTGCGAGCCACAGGCTGTATCTAACACCCAACCATTGGAGTCAAAAGTAGTCATGTTCATTTCAATAACAAACATACCTGAGCTAGAAGCCGGTGGCTTCTTAGCTTGATCTGCCCTTAACTTAGGGCAATCTTTCTTCCAATGTCCTTTCTGCTTACAGAAAAGACATTCATCTGTGCGTACCGTTCCGCTTCTTTTGAAGAACTTCCTTTTCTGGTTCAGACGCTTAGGCTTATCACTCGAAGTGTTAGCCTTGGCTCCCGACTTTCCCTTACCCTTAGCACCTTTGTTTCTCGGGTTTGGGTTAGACGGTTGCCCAACAAACATGATCGACTTTTCCTTCTTAGGAAGAGTTTGATCATATGTCTTCAGCAGATTATGGAGTTCGGGCAGTGTTACGTCCTTCGCATTCATGGTGGTTAACGATGAACTGCGAATACGAACTCGACAATGATTGAAGGACAAAGATCACCATGATCTTATTCTCATCTTGAGAACATGTTCAGACATGCTTCCTCCTTCATTGAGCTTGCATCTGTGTATCTCTTTGATCAAATCAAATTCATTACTTCTAGTTGTCGTCTTAAAGAGCGACTCATGATGCTTCAACATCTCATACGGCAACATGCTATCCTGTTGTCTCTGCAGCTCATTGCTCATTGTCGCCAGCATAATACACTGCGCGGATCTAGCATCCTCATGATGCTTATCAGACTTTGCCTTGTTGGCTTGATTCCAAATCAGCAACTTGATCGACAGTCTGATTCTCGGGACACACGGGATTAGCCTCGTCCAACACGTACTCAATCCTTTCGTACCTCAGCACCAAACATATATTCCTGATCCAATCCAGGAAGTTTGGTCCAGTCAAAATTTGCTTCTCTAAGACAGCACGGAGCGAGATACTCGCCATTTCGCTTTTCCAGGAGAAATAGTATAGAACGAAAATAATAAATCAACTATTGAAATACTATTTCTAAATACACAGTCAACATAACTAAACAACAAGGTCCTTTAGTTGTTTAGCTCCCACTAGTTTCACATATGCTTGCCCCCAAAACAAACATACGGGTAATGTCCAACAAGTTACCGTAGTGGCCAAGATCCAAATCCATACTATGCTATACTCCAACGGGGGTTGGTCGCATAGCATAATATGACCGGTAGGACTATCCAATTGCGTCACGCAACTCTTGGTTGTTAAATCTAATTTAACCCGATGTCCTACATATTGTACCTATCGAGGTCGCTAGATACAATATGCAGTAAGTCATAACCATAGGCTTACTCTAATCTGACGATCACTGCGAGTATGTAAGACGAGGTCGCCAATACAAGAAAACGCAATGAAAGTTCAGAATTAAAGCACCCTATGGAAAGCATCTCAGAAATACATACATATATATATTTATGTACTTATATTGGTTGGGGCTTGTCGCTTGAGCGTTGTTATCAGTCATCTACAAACAAATAAGGGCGCCGCCTACCCATCATGCATGAGCGGTCTACACGTAATGGATGCCGCCTATCCATTCTAGTTCTAAACGTGGTCAAGCACATAATGGGTGCCGCCTACCCATACATAAAATATGCGGTCCGACATATAAGAGGGCGCCGCCTACCCTCGCATGCATAGCGGTCGAACGGAAAGTAAAATACTTGGTATTTAAACATGCATTGTCAAACAATAGCATATCGAGCAAACAAAACAAGTAGTAGACTATGTGGATGCCAAATGACTTCATAATTTCATTATGAAAATTATAATCCCATACTCATAATCTCTATGAAATAATTGAAAATTTGGACTAGATTGAAAAATCGAAAATTCTATTGACAAAGTAGAAATTTTCGAATATCCGAAGGACTTAATTGTAATTTTTGAAACCTTGGAGGTGTTAAATCTAAAATTCAAAAGTAGAAGGGCAAATTACATACAGTACCCCTCTTAGATGTCCTAATTACATATAACGGACCATTAGTTCATCAATTACATATAGTCTCCAACTAGATGGATTTTAATTACATCCAGGTCCACGATCTTGACTCTTCGCGAATTAAAACGTGGAAAGTACATTTTTGCCCCTGATCAAAATTCAGAATTTTGCATTGACCAAACAACATTAATTTATGTTTATTATACATTGACCCTAAATATTTTCGAGTTTATGAAATTTACACGAAAAACTTTTAAAATTTTCAAATGGATCCCAAATGTAATTGCAAATCTATCCCAACAACATTAATATGAAAAAATAAGTACCAAATTTTTTTCTTTCATCCTTTTTCCTTTTTTTTTTCCTCCTTCTTCGAAAATCCGGTGCCGGAATCCGGCACCGGAACCGGTGGCAGCTCCGGTCAGAGCTGCCATGGCAGCTCTGACCGGAGCTGCCATGGCAGCTCACGATTGGAGCTGCCATGGAGCTCCGATCTGGAGCTGCCATGGCAGCTCCGACCGTGAGCTGCCAGCTCCGGTCAGAGCTGCCTTGGTAGCTTCCAGATCGGAGCTGCCTCGCCGCCTGCGTCACGCAGGCGGCCCGGTCAATATATATAATATTTTAGTTTTTTTTTTTGAAAAAATATAAATTCTAAATTTATATAAAAAACAAAACTTTTGAAAATCAAATTAATCATAGAATCAATTGCATCCACATAAACTACAAAAGCATACAATATATATACGTATATACGTAATCAATTAACTTCGCTCTGATACAACTGTAAGAAAAATACGGTCAGAGTTACCACTAGGGTACGCAGCGGAATTTCAAAAAATTTCTTAACATGCAGGTTAATTGATTATGTATATGCCGTATAAATGTAAACACGTCAATTAGAAGACTAACCTTACTTCCAAAGCAAGCACAGCTTCCAAGTCTTCGTAATGATCCGGTGAATCTTCTCCTTCGTCGAAGTCGAAGATATCTGCAATACTTTGATTATCTGCAAGACAATAAAAATTAGTTTCCACCTCCTAGAACCTCAACCTTGGTATCCACGGATGAACAACCTATCAGAAAGAATGCTAGGATATTCTTTGTATGGCCAAGAAGATGGGGCGGCGATTCCTCCGGTAGGTGGCGCGCGCGTGGCTTAGGCGTGGTGGGGAGAGCTTTTGTTTTCTCTAAGAAAGGTAGAATAATTCTCTAAGAATTTGATTCTTCAACTGTGTGAAAATCTATGTCAAAAGCTCTCTAATAGTCTACTATATATAGTAGTCAATAGAAGCCTAAAGCATAAGCAATTAGACTTCATAAAGGAATAAGAATCTAATTCTTATCGCACCAGGAAACCAATTTCAAGTCTAGATTCATTCCCAATCAAATTAAAACTCAATCAGAAAAATCTAACTTATCCCTTAGACTTCTAATAGAGGAAGGAGTCGAACTCCTTCCCCTATTCCATCTTGTGTGCGCGCGCGTCCTGAGGGCGATAGGTGGGTCCCGATTTTGGGACCCACTTATAGTTCTAAGGCAATTCAAACTCCAAGTAGATTTTTTCCATGTGCATATGTTAATTCTAAATTAACATATCCTTTCAAATCAAACCTCTATTATATTTCTAAAAAGTACAATCTTTAATTGTATTTACATAAAATACAATTAATTAGCCAAGTCAATTAATAATTCCAAATCATTAATTGAGCCACTAAATATTATAATTAATTCCAAATTAATTATAATCCATCAATCACAATTAATTCCAAATTAATTGCGATTCCATCTTCAAGGATATTCGGATAAGCTGAATCACCACATAGTGTGACCCATAGGGCCTCATTGTATTAAGCAAGTCGTAGACTAGGCAAAATGGAATTCCTAGACGGTTCCATTTGCAATATTAATACATGAGGACGTTTGAGAGGTTTCTCAAAGCAAACCCTTTCGTTGCGAAGCCTGTTGCGCTCAACGCGGGGATGGTAACGTCCCTTCATCTGACTTGCTCGAATGTATCTAGGATCGATGAAGTGTCTATCCCAATAATACATCCACGGGCGTCTTCGGTGAGTTGCATGGTGAATCCAATATCTATTATGACCATCATAATAATATTGATACGCTGGCCAGCGATGTTACCAATCACAACTATGAACGACTATGAGCAGTGATCTCCTGTGCTATACGTGAGAGATGAATCCTTCACAGAAACACTTATCATCCCCATTTGTATGTAGCCATAATCCTGGATCGTTGATGAATGTGTATTTTACACTTTCATTCGAGTCTTTTTCACCTATTTTAGCTATCCTCTATGTTAATTTAGTTATATTATGCACAATTGGACACTTGTCGACCATCAGACCAATTATCTTCGTAGTGTTGAATAATTACGGAACACATTAGGACAATAGTGATTGACTTGTCAGACCAATTATCTTCGTAGTGCTTAATATTTGCAACAGGACACTAGATTGATTCAAAGATCTCTATGCAAGACCGAGGAATTTCTGCATGATTATCGACCCGTTATGTTAAGAAGGATCATACTATCACCAATCTCCATTATCTGTTAGAAAAACCCCTTGCTATCTGTTTGATGTTTTTATATTCTAAATTAGATTTGATAAAGCTAGTTATAGTCCTGAGAGAACGACACTCGAGTCATTCTACTGCTACACTATGGTTTTCGTTTTAGTTGTGGATTGCCTTTGGCTAATTACAAATATTATTTGCTGAATTAGAATCTGACAAATTCCGGTTCATCAAATTGGCGCCGCTGCCGGGGACTATACTCCTTTTTTCTGTTTAGTTTGTTTATATTTACAGGTTTAGATTCCTAATTCTACTAGTTTTAGTTTTCCTTTTTAATCTCTCTCTAATACTGCTTCCCTAGTCTGTTTCTAATTCTCCTCTCCTAGCTTTAGTAGTATTCGATATCCAGAAATATTCTCGATTTTCGAAATTTCTAACGAAGCTAATTTTTAGTTTTGAGTTACTCCTGATACAGATTTCCAGGTATGACGACCTTAAAAGCCCGCTTGACACAGACATTCTCGCAAGTCAGGAGGGGGTCAGCTATATACTTGGAAGAAGAGTTATCGGGGTACGAGGTAACAAGCACCATAGTGAGAAGGATACCAAGGTTCGAAGAAGGAGAGGATATGAATCCAATAAGCTTCATCAGGTCCTATGAAGAGGAGATAGCAAAAGTTCCAGCAAAGGGGTTCACCGAGGATCAACTATGCAGGAAATTATTTCCTTTTGCTTTGGGATATGAACCGAGGATATGGATAGCAAGGTTAGCACCAGGATCACTGAAGACCTGGAGCCAAGTAGTAGAGGAGTTCTTGGCACATTTCATGCCTTACCATGAGACGATTGCACTACGGAATCGGATCGAATACTTCAAGCAAGGAGAATACGAGCGGTTCTGTGACACCTATGAACGTTTTGAGCTGTATAACGTGAGTGCCCCCACCACCGTTTCGACGATGGGGAGCTGATTTGGTTTTTTGTTGGAGGACTACGGGATGAAGTTAGGCTTCAAATAGATGGGATATGTGGAGGTTTAGAAGAATGTACAGTTGAAGAGGCAGTGAAGGTCTTTCGAACGTACGCCAATGGATCTGCACAGTCCGAGAAAATAATGTCGAAAGAAGTCGCCAACATATACTCAAATCAAGAGGAAACTGACGGGTTATACGAAGACTATTCTGAGGACGAAGACATCAGTGAGGAGGAGGAACTTGCGTTTTACGCAGGGATTAAGGCCATTGAGAGTGTCTTCAAAGTAGCACACGCAGGGCAAGCTGAGAACAATCTTCGCATCGAGAAGGCTTTTGAAGCGATCGACATAACTGAGCAACTTATCAATGAACTTAGCCTACTGAAGTGTGGAAGGTGCGGTAAAGAAGTCGAGGATACCCCGCAGGAAGTAGTGAGCAAACCACCCGAGGTGAGGAGCGAATCACCCCCTAACTCCAGGGAACCGGTCAATCCTAGTCCTGCCAATGAGACATCGGAAACTAATCCCGAGCAACCTCCAGCTGATGCTACTGAGGAGAAGGAGTGCGAAGAAGTGAATCTACTGCTCCGAGGAGGCAAGATGACCAAAATTCCTAACTTCGTACGTCCTAAGCGGGTGGAATCTACCGAGATCGATAATAGAGGGCCAAGCACAGAACAAGAGGATTGCGGAAGTTCCAAAGAACCTCAAGGAGTTCCACAAAGGAATGATGAACCAAGACCATCTGTAATAGACATCGATGATGACGAAGTCGAAGTTGGAACTAGTATACCAGGAGAACTTCACAAATCTTCCAATCCATATGTGCCTCCGAAGCCACATGTGCCATACCCGAGTCGAATCAAACCAGCCAAGAAGGATATTCAAGATTCACCCTTATTCCAACGCCTGTCAAAAGTGGAAGTCAATGTACCTCTCTTAGAGTTAATCCAGAACATCCCAGCTTATACAAAATTCTTTCGTGAGATCAAGAACAAAAGGATTACTTCAGGAAAGGAAGTAAATGGGGTTGAAACAGTCAACTCGATTGCCGGATTGCCCATGAAGAAAAAGGATCCTGGAAGCTTCATCATCGACATCGCCTTAGGGAATGGACGCACTACAAAAGCAATGCTCGACTTAGGAGCTAACATTAACTTAATGCCGTATGCAGTATACAAGGCCCTGGAACTCGGAGAATTAACACCAACTGATATGGCCGTCCAAATGGCAGACCAAAGTGTGAAGCGACCAGTCGGGATAATAGAGGACATCCTTGTGAAAGTGGACAAATTGATAATCCCAGCTGATTTTGTAGAAATGAAGTCCGCAGATGAGGGAAAGAGCCACATCCGTGAGCACGTAGTTCTACTTGGGAGACCATTCATGGCAACCACCAACACATGCCTTGAACTTAAGGGCAAGAAAATAACCATGGAGGTAATGGGCGAGAAGATTGAGTTGGTAGGATGCAGCATCAGAGATAAGGAAGTTGCGGAGGAGTTAAAATTTGTCGATTGCTACGAATCCGTAATTCCCGAATTTCATCATTGCCATGGTGAGCGCGAACCACTTGAGGAGGCACTAACAATACAAGCTGAGACGTGCTACATGACCGGAGAGGCACGGGAACTAATTGAAATAATGGATAGCACCCCAGAAATTCCTGCAGGAGAAGAGGTACTTGAACCTTTAGATGATGAAGGAGAAGAAAGAGGGTTTCCTGAGGAACCTAGCCTAGAATTGAAACCACTTCCTCCGCACCTCAAGTATGTGTACTTAGGGGAAAATCAGAAGAAGCCTGTAATTGTCTCCTCACATCTCTCCGACAATGAAGAAAGTAAGCTGATTGAAGTATTGAAGGAAAATTCCGCAGCTATAGGATGGGGAATCAGTGATATCAAGGGAATTAGCCCTACAAGATGCGTGCACAACATCACTCCAGAACAAGATGCCAAACCCGTTAGGCAACCTCAGCGAAGAATAAATCCAGCCATGCAAGAGGTGGTAAAAAAGGAAGTGATCAAGTTGCTAGATGCTGATATGATTTACCCCATTCCTGATAGTCGATGGGTGAGCCCGGTACATGTAGTTCCTAAGAAATTGGGAGTCACAGTGGAAGAGAATGAGAAGGGAGAATTGGTACCGGTTAGGAAGACCATTGGATGGCGGATGTGCATTGATTATAGAAGATTAAATTCCGCCACTAAAAAAGACCACTTCCCTTTACCATTTATAGATGACATGCTAAACCGCCTTGCGGGGCGGAAGTTTTATTGTTTTCTTGATGGTTTATCAGGTTTCTACCAGATTCCGATTGCACCGGAGGATCAGGAGAAGACAACATTCACTTGCCCATTCGGAACATTTGCCTACAGGAGGATGCCATTTGGACTATGCAATGCTCCAACCACTTTTCAAAGGTGCATGCTTTCTGTTTTCTATGACATGGTAACTAAATTTGTTGATGTTTTCATGGATGATTTTTCCCTTTTTGGTGATTCCTTTGATGAATGCTTACAAAGATTAGATCTAGTTTTGAAAAGGTGCATCGAATGCAACTTGACCTTAAGCTGGGAGAAGAGTCATTATATGGTTAGAGAAGGCATTGTTCTAGGACATATAGTTTCTGAAAGGGGTATTGAGGTAGACAAGGCTAAGATTGAAATCATTGAAAAACTTCCCCCACCTACTTGTGTGAAAGAATTGCAGTCTTTTCTTGGCCATGTAGGTTTTCATAGGAGGTTTATTAAAGATTTTTTGAAAATTGCCAAACCTTTAAGTAGCTTTCTTGCTAAAGATGTGGTTTTCCATTTCTGTAATGAATGCTTAGTTGCTTTTAATACCCTTAAGGAAAAGCTTGTTTCTGCCCCCATTGTTGTGCCACCTGACTGGAATCTTCCTTTCGAAATTATGTGTGATGCTTCGAATTTTGCTATGGGAGCTGTTTTATGCCAAAAAGTTGATAAGCAGTATCGTGTGATTTAATATGTTAGTAAGACTCTAGACTCTGCGCAGGTTAATTATACAACTACTGAAAAGGAATTTTTAGCTGTTGTCTTTGCTTTACAAAAGTTTAGGTCTTATTTAATTGGTCATCCTGTGAATGTCCATACTGATCATGCTGCTTTGAGACATTTGATAGCTAAGCAAGATTCTAAGCCTAGATTAATCCGTTGGGTCCTTTTGCTGCAAGACTTCGATTTGACCATAGTAGATAGAGCCGGTAGGGAGAATTTATTAGTAGATCATTTATCAAGAATACCTAATATCCCTGTTGAACCAATACCCATCAATGAAGACCTTCCCGATGAACACTTGATGAAGGCTCATGAAGAGCCATGGTATGCAGATATTGTAAACTATTTGGCTATGAATGTTTGCCCTACTAACTTTTCAGTCTTGGACAAGAGAGCTCTTGCTAAGCAATGCAGGACTTACATATGGGATGACCCGCATCTATTCAAGCAAGGAGCTGATGGGATTCTAAGGAGGTGCGTGCCACAAAAAGAGCAACAAAGTGTACTGAGCCATTGCCATGAGCTAAATTATGGGGGGCACTACAGTGGATTGAAGACAGCACGCAAGGTACTGCAAGCAGGATTTTTCTGGCCAACAATATACAAAGATGCTCGAAATTTTGTAAAGAATTGTGACCCATGTCAACGAGGTGGTGGTATCGGCAAGAAAGATGAAATGCCCCTTCAAGGGAATCTAGTGGTAGAACCTTTCGATGTATGGGGCATTGATTTTATGGGACCATTTCCAAACAGTGGAGGCTATGAATACATTCTTGTTGCAGTGGACTATGTGACTAAATGGGTGGAGGCAATTCCTACAAAAACAAATGACGGCGCAGTGGTTATGAAGTTCTTGAAGGAAGTAATATTCTCGAGATTTGGGTGCCCTAGGACAATAATTAGCGATGGAGGGTCACACTTCGTCAATAGAACGTTTGCCTCCCTTCTTAAGAGATACAGTGTCCACCATAGCATAGCTACACCTTATCACCCACAGACGTCGGGACAAGTCGAAGTCAGCAACCGTCAAATCAAGAAGATCCTGGAGAGAGTAGTGAAGCCTAGTAGGAAGGATTGGGCAGGAAAATTGAATGATGCACTTTGGGCATACAGGACTAGCTACAAGACGGTGATCGGGACCACTCCGTACGGACTTGTGTATGGGAAAGCATGCCATCTTCCCGTAGAACTGGAACACAAGGCATATTGGGCCATTAAAGCACTCAATCTTGATATAGGAAAAGCTGGCGAGGAACGATTGTCGCAACTAGATGAGCTCGATGAATTACGGCTAGGTGCTTATGAAAATGCCAAAATCTACAAGGAACGTACTAAGAAGTATCATGATCGTGGTATAGTACGTAAGGAATTGATTCCTGGACAAAAAGCTTTGGTATTTAATTCTCGCCTTCGACTATTTCCTAGAAAGCTCCGTACTCGTTGGGATGGACCGTACGAAATTATCGAATTTGCTCCTCATGGAGCTGTAAAACTCTTCGATCCAAAGACAGGGAATACCTTCAAGGTGAATGGCCAGCGAGTGAAGCCGTACTTCGAGAAATCTAGTGATCAAAGGGAGGTTGATCACCTTGAGCTTACCCTTACCACCTCCACTGAAGGTTAGTGTGTTTTCTCACGAGTTTGATAGAGTATTATAGGTCACTTATACAAGCATTAGCTTTCACCTTGGATCCACTTTCGACGTTCGGGACGAGCGACGACGTTCAGGTTTGGGGGGGAGGTTATCGCTGGTTATCTCTATACTTATCTTCCTTATGATAACTCGTGAAATTTTTGACATTTTTGCATTTTCACGTTTACCGCTTTCTTAGTTTTTTTAGGTTGCATTCACTGCATTCACTACATTCATCCTAGGATAGTCTTGCATGTTTTATATGGAGTTTATTGCCGAATTTTTTGAACTTTTTTATTGGGTAGATCAACTAGCTATGCCATTAATCGTATGCTTCATCTCTATGAATTTGTTTGAGGTTTTTCTCGCTTGGCTTGGCACATTTATGTATTGCACTTAGTTAAGCTTGGTAGTCTCGACATCACTTAGTGGTGGTTTCTCTACTGCGGTTCACGAAGGCCTTTATAATAGGATGATGCATGTTAGGGTCTTATGGTTATTTTCCCGAGTAATTATGTACCTAAGAGGCAACAAGTCTTCACCATGCTTTGAGATTGCTAAATGCCTAGGAAGGAGGTAGTGTGAGGTTGTGTGATCCTTTGTTTATAACCTATTCTTCCGAATAGGTTTGGGGAGGGGGTTACACCGTCATAGACTTGTTTCTGTTTTCCATTTCCGTATCGTGAGTTTATTTTTCCTTTTCCGTAAATTTTGTACTCCAACCTATTCTTTCGAATAGGTTTGGGGAAGTCGTGTGAGTCATTTTGTTTCTCTTTGTTATGCTACTGCTGGCTAGGAAAAAATCGAAAAAAAGAAAGAAAAAATTCCAGAAAAAGAAAAAGAAAAAAGAATCTGGAAAGAAAAAAAGAGAAAAAAAAGAAAAGACCCCAAAAAAGCAAAGAAGGGTCCAAAAAAGAAAGCCAAATAGCAGTTTAGCAAAGTGTTGAGTCTTTTCCATTTTTGTAATATTCGTAATCGTGTTGTAATTTTCTATTTTTTTATCTTTTTTGTCTTAAGTGTCATCTGTTCTAGACCACCCTCGTCCTGCCATTCAGGAAGTGGTGAATAGCTTAAGACTTTACTTGAGAGATGGGTAGAATAGGGGAGAGTTATCTTTTATAGGGAACCCTCCTTCGTTTGATGAGAGCCAGTACTGGTCCGACCTCTTTTGAGGAAAAGTTTTAACATGGTGGAACAACAGTAAGTCCTCAGTTTCATAGGCACGGGGCAACCATACGTATCTTAGCATGCTTCATTACGTCATCACTGACTAGGTCCAGGTAGAGAATGTTACGAGAAACTATCTTGTCTTGACATAAGTGCTTATGTGGATATGTAAAAGTCAATCGAGGTATTCTTCAACCTATATTCATGCTTTGATTTATATGGTTTTTGTTCATATGATTATTTGGTAGATTCAGTAGATTAATTCATTTTATTTGGCATGAGACTCCATTTTGTGTCTTGCATGTTTTTTGTATTAGTGTCTAGCTTAGTTGCTTGAGGACAAGCAAAGGTTCGGTTTGGGGAGTTTGATGAATGTGTATTTTACACTTTCATTCGAGTCTTTTTCACCTATTTTAGCTATCCTCTATGTTAATTTAGCTATATTTTAATGCATTTTATTATAATAGTGTCACGTTTCCCTTTAGATTTTATTTTACAGGTTTTAGTTGAAATTCGAAGATTTCCGGGCAAATATATTGAAGTTGACAAGGAATTCGTGTTCCAGAAGCCTATTTGGAGTATCTGAAGGTTTCCGGATGGGATTTGGAGTCTAGGGGCCGAATCTGGAGGTTAGAAGGCTAATAGAAGTCAGAAACCGAGTCCGAAAAGGGGAAGAAATCCAAAAACACGTCGAAAACACGGAATTCTGCGAAAAACTCGCCGGGCGAACCGCCGCACAGCTGGGGCGAACCGCCCCACACCGGGCGAACTGCCGGGCATGTGGGGCGAACCGCCCCGTGGTATTTCGAGGCCTATATATAGTTGCTCAGTTTTCTCCGAAAATCATATCTTTCCAGACCTACTTTCTCACCTCTCTCTATAGTTTTAGGTAGGAACTTCCTGGGGCCTGTCCTGGGAGTTCCGTAGCTTAGGGGACACTTTTTCATAGCGGATTGGAGCTCGTAGGATCGCAATTCTTCGGTAACTTGTATCTTACAGTTTAATCTACTTATTTTATATATCTTTCAATATGTTTTCTTTTATGATTTCTATTGATTGCATGCCTATTATGAGTAGCTAAACTTATCGTTGGTGGTAGTATGTGAATTCTTAGCGAAGGGAAGATAATCATGCTAATGGCTATATCGCGCATTATACTCCGTGTCATTGCTTTATTTCGTTGATCAGGCACAGCCTAAATTCTCGTATGTTGTATTAATTATTATGCACAATTGGACACTTGTCGACCATCAGACCAATTATATTCGTAGTGTTGAATAATTACGGAACACATTAGGACAATAGTGATTGACTTGTCAGACCAATTATCTTCGTAGTGCTTAATATTTGCAACACGCCACTAGATTGATTCAAAGATCTCTATGCAAGACCAAGGAATTTATGAATGATTATCGACCTGTTATGTTAAGAAGGATCATACTATCACCAATCTCCATTATCTGTTAGAAAAACCCCTTGCTATCTGTTTGCTGTTTTTATATTCTAAATTAGATTTGATAAAGCTAGTTATAGTCCTGAGAAAACGACACTCGAGTCATTCTACTGCTACACTACGGTTTTCGTTGTAGTTGTGGATTGCCTTTGGCTAATTACAAATATTATTTGCTGAATTAGAATCTGACAAATTCCAGTTCATCAATCGTGTCTTAGGTCAACTGCTTATTCAGAGATGACATCGATGGGTCCACCAAGGATATGGAGCACCAAATGTGATGATAAAGTCCTGTAAGTCCAAAGGACAACTGACATCACTTCGACAACTTACCGGTTCCCATAGACAGTTCGGTGTAGAGTATACATCGATGGGAGTGTCCGGTGGGTACTTCCATTGTTCGATAATCATTATTCGAACAACTATGCGCAGTTATGGGAACGTTTCTCGATTGTCCAACAATCCGTTCCGTGGCCGCGGGATCGGCTCACACTTGCTCCAACAAGTATAATCTCCACGCATACTACTCTCATCTGGTTCATTCAGACCCCTACATCCGAGATGAACCTCGACTAGGGAGAGTTTGGGATAGATGATAACTCACATAGCTCCCACTATCTGTGTGATCGGTCATCTATCCGAGGGGACATGTTTAATATCAATACAGACAGAAATAGAGATATGACATGCTGCATGCCTGGTGTAATATAAATATGAAAGCGATACTCAATAGTCAATCAACAAACATATATTATATTACGTTGACCTGTGTAATAGTACATATATGCCCTCTATAAGGGCTGCATGCCCTTAATAAGGACTGTCTCTAGGACATATACACTATCATGTACGTCCTAAACATGTTAAATCTATTGTGACTAACAATGCAGGGACAAGCAAGGAGAATGAAGTAGGTGAAGAATAAGCAACATCTCAAGTGCAAGACAATGCACCCCGCACATCTGATGACGGCGACAACAATGGGACTTCATAAGTCTCCCAACCCTTATGTGCCCCCAAAACCTCACATGCCATTCCCTGGTAGGATCAAGCCAGCCAAGAAAGATATATTGGAGTCACCGCTATTCAAGCGCCTCTCTAAAGTCGAAATTAATAGTTCCCCTATTGGAGCTCATTCAGAATGTTCCAGCCTATACGAAGTTCTTTCGGGAGGTGAAGAGCAACAAAAAGATTGCACTATGGGGAGACGGAACAGGTATGGAGACGGTAAATTCTATAGAAGGGCTTCCCGCGAAGCAAAGAGACCCAGGGAGATTCATCATAGATATCACCATAGGGAATGGAAGGTCCACAAAGGCCATGCTCGACTTAGGCGCTAGCATCGACCTGATGCCCTTCTCAGTATACAAAGCCCTAGACCTTCAGGAAATGCAGCCAACCGAGATGGTTGTACAAATGGTAGACCAAAGCGTGAAACGTCCCGAAGGAATAATTGAGGATGTCCTCGTAAAGGTAGACAAACTAATAATTCCTGTAGATTTTGTAGTGATGAAGTCAGCCGAGGAAGGAAAGAGCCATGTCCGCGAACACGTGGTACTGCTTGGAAGACCATTCATGGCCACTACCAACACATGCCTTGAACTAAAAGGCAAGAAAATCACCATGGAGGTAATGGGTGAGAAAATTGAATTGGTAGGATGTAGCATAGTTGATAAAGAAGTTATAGAAGAATTAAAGTTTATTGATTGCTATGATTCTGTAATTTCTGAATTTCATCAATGCCATGATAATATTGAACCTCTTGAAGAGGCACTAACCATGCAGGTGGAGACTTGTTACATGTCTGAGGAAGCAAGGTAACTAGTAGAGATAATGGATAGCACACCCGAAATCCCATTCGGAGAAGAAGTCCTTGAACCCATAGAGGAAGAAGAGGGAGATAACCGACTTCCAGAAGAGCCTAGCTTAGAACTAAAACCCCTTCCTGGTCACCTTAAGCATGTTTACTTAGGGGAAAATGAGGAAAAGCCTGTAATAATCTCTTCACACCTATCTAGCGTAGAAGAGAGTAGGCTAGTCCATGTCCTTAAGGAAAATTCTGCAGCCACAGGATGGGGAATTAGTGACATTAAGGGGATAATCCCTACACAGTGTGTGCACAATATCACTCTAGAACAAGATGCCAAACCCGTTAGGCAACCTCAGCGTAGGATAAACCCAGCCATGCAAGAAGTCGTGAAGAAGGAGGTGATTAAGTTGCTAGATGCCGATATGATCTATCCCATTCCTGATAATAGGTGGGTGAGCCCCGTACACGTTGTGCCTAAGAAATCGGGGATTACAGTAGAAGAGAATTAAAAGGGAGAGCTAGTGCCAATGAGGAAAACCACAGGGTGTCGGATGTGCATTGACTATCGGAGATTAAATGCCGCCACAAACAAAGACCACTTCCCTCTCCCATTTATTGATGACATGCCAAACCGCCTCGCGGGGCGGAAATTTTATTGTTTCCTTGATGGTTTGTCAGGTTTCTATCCAATTCCGATTGCGCCAGAGGATCAGGAGAAGACGACATTCACTTTCCCTTTCAGAACGTTTGCCTACAGGAGAATGCCATTTGGGCTATGTAACGCCCCCGCCACTTTTCAAAGGTGCATGCTTTCTGTTTTTCCTGATATGCTGACTAAGTTTGTTGAGGTTTTCATGGATGATTTTTCCCTCTTTGGTGACTCTTTTGATGAATGCTTGCATAGATTAGATCTTGTTCTCAAAAGGTGTATTGAATGCAATTTAACTCTAAGTCGGGAGAAAAGTCATTACATGGTTAGGGAAGGCATTGTTCTAGGACATGTGGTCTCCGAAAGAGGGATCGAAGTAGATAAGGCTAAGATAGAAATAATTGAGAAACTTCCCCTACCCACTTGTGTCAAAGAACTTCAGTCTTTTCTTGGTCATGTAGGATTCCATAGGAGGTTTATCAAAGATTTTTCGAACATTGCAAAACCATTAAGCAACTTGCTTGCAAAAGATGTGATTTTCCATTTTTCTAAAGATTGCTTAGAAGCCTTTAACACACAAAAGGCCAGATTAATCACTGCTCCTATAGTTGTGCCACCTAATTGGAAACTTGCTTTCGAGATAATGTGTGATGCCTCAAATTTTGCTATGGGGGCAGTCTTGTGCCAAAAGATAGATAAGTAGTATCGTGTGATTTACTAAGTTAGTAAGACCCTAGACTCAGCTCAAGTTAACTATACAACTACTGAAAAAGAATTTTAGTTGTTGTCTTTGCTTTACAAAAGTTTAGGTCTTATTTGTTAGGACACCCTGTGAATGTCCACACTGATCATGCTGCTTTAAGACATTTAATAGCTAAACAAGATTCTAAGCCAAGATTAATTCGTTGGGTCTTACTGTTACAAGACTTTGATTTGACCATAGTTGATAGGGCTGGTAAGGAAAATCACATAGCTGATCACTTGTCTAGAATTCCAAATATCCCCGTAGATGAAATTCATGTTAATTAGGATCTCCCCGATGAACACTTGATGAGAGTAGATGAAGAGCCATGGTATGCTGATATTGTGAATTATTTGGTTACGGGCATTTGCCCAACTAACTACTCAGCCTCCGATAGGAGAGCACTCTCAAAACACTGCAGGTTTTACATATGGGATGATCCGAAAGGGCTGATGGAATCTTGAGGAGGTGTGTTCCACAGGGAGAACAACGAAGTGTACTGAGCCATTGTCATGAGCTTCAGTGCGGCGGACACTACAGTGGGGATAAAACAGCCCGTAAGGTGTTACAAGCACGATTTTTCTGGCCATCCTTGCACCGAGATGCGAGAGAATTTGTGAAGAACTGTGACCCATGTCAGCGAGGGGGAAATATCGGCAAGAAGCAAGAAATTCCCCAGCAAGGGAATCTCGTAGTAGAACCTTTTGATGTATGGGGAATTGATTTTATGGGACCATTCCCATCGAGCTCGGGATATGAGTACATTCTAGTCGTAGTGGACTACGTCACTAAGTGGGTGGAGGCAGTCCCCACTAGGAAGAATGATGCTTCGGTAGTCTTGAAATTCTTGAAAGATGTGATCTTCACCCGGTTCGGAATTCCTAGAACAATCATCAGTGATGGAGGTTCTCACTTCGTCAACCGTTCTTTTGCCTCACTATTGAAGAAGTACAACGTTACCCATAATGTTGCTACACCATATCATCCACAAACCTCTGGGCAAGTAGAGGTTAGCAATCGGCAAATTAAGAAGATACTTGAGCGTGTAGTGAAGCCTAGCAGGAAATATTGGGCTGGAAAACTGAATGATGCGCTTTGGGCGTATAGAACCAGCTACAAAACAGTAATTGGCACCACACCGTACAGACTAGTGTTTCGGAAAGCATGCCACCTTCCAGTTGAGCTTGAGCATCGAGCTTATTGGGCAATTAAGGAGCTAAACCTTGACATGGGAAAAGCTGGGGAAGAAAGGTTGATGCAACTCGACGAGCTTGATGAACTACGCCTCGGAGCCTATGAGAACTCCAAGCTTTACAAGGAACGAACCAAGAAGTATCACGACCGTGGCATTGTGCGTAAAGAGCTGATCCCTGGCCAGAAAGCCTTAGTGTTCAACTCCCGACTTCGTTTATTTCCAGGGAAGCTCCATACTCGATGGGATGGACCATACGAGATTGTCCAAGTTGCTCCCCATGGAGCTGTAGAACTCTTGGACCCGAAAACCGGAGACACCTTCAAGGTGAATGGGCAGCGTGTTAAACCATACTTTGAGCTTCCCGGTGATCAAGTGGAGGTTGATCATCTCGACCTCACAATTCCCACCTTCACATGAAGGTATGTAGTTTGTAGGTTTTCTATTTTTTGAGTCTTTTGTGCTTTTCCCTTTGTGTTAGAGTATGTTTTTGTTGATAACATAGGTAAAAGGTTGATATTTTTCGTATTCGGAGGTACACAACGAGGACCCAGGAGTCTGGAGCTCCCAGGCGGACCGCCCCACACGGCGCGGTACGCCTGGGAGCAGCAGAACGCCTGGGCGTTTTCTACCGCTCCCAGGCGGACCGCCCCACACCCAGGGCGGTGCGACCGGGAAGGGCAGAACACCCGGGCGGACCGCCCCACACCCGGGGCAGTGTGCCCGGGAGGGGCAGGGGCCTGGGCACCCCAGGCGGACCGCCCCACACGGGACGGTGCGCCTGAGGGCGCCAGTAACCCGGGTGCCCGGATTTGAACCCGGACACCGCAAATCAACTCTGAATGCAACTGTATCGACCCTTTTTACCCTTTCTATCACCCGTTTTGGGTTCTCACGAGTTTGCTTGAGTAATACAGGTTGAAGGTATACGTCTAGCTCTTACCTCATATCCACTTTCGACGTTCGGGAAGAATGACGAAGTTCAGGTTTGGGGGGGTTATCGCTATGTATTTCTATAACTTAATTCATCTTGTGATAACTCGTTAAAACCTTTGCATTGCACGTTTACTGCTTTCTTAGGATTTAGTTTGTTCGTATGCATTCATCCTTAGTCTAGTCTTTGCATGATGTTGTGTGGAGTTTATTGCCATATTTTTTGAAATTTTTTATTGTTTAGACTAAGTGTTTATGACCATTGCCCATGCATTGCATCTCTATGAAATAGTTTGAGGTTTGTCTCGCTTGGCTTGTCATATTTGTATGTGCACTCGTTAAACTTGGTAGTCTCGACATCACTATGTGGTGTTTTCTCTACTGCGGTTTGCGAAGGCCTTATAAAATGTTGCATGTTTGAGTCTTTGGTTGTATTCCCGTGTGATTATGTACGTAAGAGGCAACAAGTCTTCACCTTGCTTATTGAGATTGCTAAATACGTAGGAAGGAGGTAGAGTGAGGTATGTGATCCCTTTGTTTGAAACCTATTCTGACGAATAGGTTTGGGGAGGGGGTTACTATCATTATGACTTGTTTTGAGTCTTGTTGAGTTAATTTTTATTTTTCCTTGTGAATTTGAGCTCCAACCTATTCTTTCGAATAGTTTTGGAGAGGTCGTTGTAGTGTTATTGTTATTTCCTTTAATTGTATTTCCATTGTGCTACTGCTGGCTATATACAAAAAAAAAAAAAAAAAACAAAAGAAAAAAAAAGAGAAAAATTCCAGAATTTGGAAAAAGACAAAAAAAAGAAGAAAAAAAGAAAGGAAAAAAGAATAAGACCCAAAAAAGCAAAAGAAGGGTCCAAGCAAGCCAAAAGTAGTTTTAGAAAAGTGTTGCATTATTTTTCAGCTTTTGTAATAGTTTGTAATCGAGTTGTAAATTCTTCCTTGTGTTCTCTTTTCGCCTAGTCCAAGGCTTGTTCTAGACCACCCTCGTCCTTCCATTGAGGAAGTGGTGAAGAGTTTTTCTTTAAGAGTCGGGTAGAATAGGGGAGTGTTGTCTTTTAGGGAACCCTCATTCGTTTAATGAGAGCCAGTATTGGTTCGACCTCTCTTGAGGGAAAGTCTCACTTGGTGAACAGTAGTAAGCCCTCGGTTTCATAAGCACGGGGCAACCATTTGTATTTTGACATGCATCATTACGTCGTCATTGACTAGGTCCAGGTAGAGAATGTTACGAGAGACTCTCTTGTTTAACAAAGTGTATATGTGAATGTGTATAGGTTCAATCGAGACATTCTTCAACCTACTTCCATGTTATGATTTGTATGTTCTTTGTTCATAAGCATTTGGTAGATACAATCGATTATTTCTTCTTGCTTGGCATGAGACTCCTCTTTGTGTTGCATGTAGGTTGCATAGAGTCTAGCTAGTTGCTTGAGGACAAGCAAAGGTTCGGTTTGGGGAGTTTGATGACATTGTTTTTTACACTATCATTCGAGTCTTTTTTCACCAATTTAGCTATCCTTTTGCATGCATTTTGGTGCATTTTGTTAGAATAGTGTCACATTTCCATTTCTTTTGTTCTTTTCAGGTTTTAGGTCGAAATCGCATTTTTGGATGTAATTCATGGCGAAACAATGATGTTTTGGTGCAACGAGATCGCCCGTGGTGTGTCAAGGAGTACCGAGATGAGTTTCAAGGCCAAAAGACCAAGTTTCGGAGCTCAAAACCGCGCAAGGGGCCAAAATCGAAGATCCGGAGGAAGAATTTGGCACGGACAGCTTTCTTCCCGTGCGGGGCGCACCGCCGCGTGCGAGGCGAACCACCGCGTGGCGGACGCACCGCCGGGGAGCGTCCGACAACAACTATATATATTTCCAAAATCTGTGAATTTTTAGAGCTTTCATCATTATTTGACAGACTAAAACCCTAGAGCTTGTTCTGGGTATATTTTCTCTTAGAACCTTTGTATCTTAGCGAATTTGGAGCTAGAGGAGAGATTTGGACACCGTTTTATCTAACCTTGCTAGATCTTTGTGAGTTTTAGCAATTCACCGGAGATTGACAACCTTTGGTGGTAACCTTGTATCTCACAATTCTGCTATTTATCTTTCAATTCAACATGTTTTCATTCATTATTGCTTCAATTACGATTGTTGATTGTCTTATTGATATGAGTAGCTAAGCATCTAGTTGGTGATAGTATGTGAATTCGTAGCTAGGGTTCGTATTATGCATGATTGAGTTTCTGAGTCTTTTACTTATTTAATTATCTTAGTTCGATTCTTTGATCCGACTAAGTCATATATCTTCGTAGAAAAGTGTTAGAAACACTAGGACAATTCAAGATCATCGATTCGATAATATATAATTTGCAAGTACTGCTTGAACTAAGACTGACAACCTTGGCCAAGTATTAGTATAGATAGGAAGCTTTCAAAATACACGTCTACAAATCTTTCTTTGGTGTTTGTAAATCGAATTACTTTTAAGACAGTACGAGTTGCACTTTCATGCATAATTAGAACTTGATGCTTAGAACGAGCATACTATCACCAGCTTTCTCTATATATTGTTAAGTCGAGTTAATATAAATTTGTTTTTTGAAATTATATATAGTTATTTAGTTAAAGCTAGTTTAGTCCCTAGAGATCGACACTCGAGGTCATCTTACCTCTGCACTACGTGTTTTGTGTAGTTGTGAGTTGCCCATTGGCTTTCAAACAAATTTATTTGATTGTTCGAGTCTGACAATCTCGTTCATCAGCGGATGCCTTGTCCAAATATGCGTCTGCGTCCGGAGGCGTAGACACTCGGAATGTCATACTTCTGAAGATGGAGCTTTCGTCCATCACAAGTTCCCAAAAAAGTGCGCAAGGCATGTTCACTATCGATACGACCCCAAGTTGGATGCAACCTATCGCGGCCTATTTGATGCATGGAATCCTCCCGAGGGACCGTGCGGAAGCAAGGAGGGTCAAAGGAAGAGCAGTAAGGTACTTTGTCCAAGGGACATATCTTTACAAGAGATCCTTTAGAGGCACACAACTTAGGTGCGTTAGCAACAACGAAGTCCAAGCAATCCTGGAGGAAATGCACCAAGGGAGTTGTGGAAACCACTCGGGAGGAAGAGCCTTAGCTCAGAAAATTATTCGCCAAGGATTTTATTGGCCAACGGTGCGAGGGGACGCCGTGCAATTTGTTCGAATGTGCGAAGAATGTCAATACTTTGCGACCCCCGATCATGCGCCCGCAAGACCGCTTATTCCCTCCAAGATCACATGACCCTTTGACACATGGGGAATCGACATAGTCAGACCATTGGGCAAAGGAACCGGACAAAAGAAATTCTTCATTGTTGCTGTAGAATATTTCAGCAAATGGGCAGAGGCAGAGGCGGTTTCAGTGATCAGCGAGAAGAAGGTCATGGACTTTGTCTGGAGGAATATTGTGTGACGGTTTGGCTTACCAAGGGTCCTTGTGTCCGACAATGGTTCTCAGTTCTTCGGACCCAAGTTCAGCGCATGGTGTGAAAGGATGAAGATCGAAAGGCGCTTTACTTCAGTCGGATATCCCCAAGCTAATGGCCAAACCGAGTCTACCAACAAGACACACGTGGGGATCTTGAAGAAATGGTTTTCAGCGTACCAAGGAAGTTGGGTCGAGCAACTCGATGGATTCCTCTGGGCCTACCGCACCACTTCAAAGACAGCTACAAGGGAAACTCCATTCTCCCTTGTCTATGATTCGGAAGCAGTAATCCTGGCCGAGATTGTGCAAGAGACATTGAGAATTCAAGGCTACGTACTGGAGGACAACCATGAATCAAGGATGTTCGATCTAGAAATGTTCGAAGAGTCAAGGACTACAACATTGGCAAACATCTTGCGCTACCAAGCCATTGTCGCAAAGGCCTACAACAAGCATGTCAAGCACAGAGACTTTCAAGTTGTATACTTGGTACTCCGCAAGGCGGACATCCTAGGAAATCCACACAAGATGGAACCCAAGTGGGAAGGCCCTTACAAGATAGTGCAAGCCAATTCCAATGGAAGTTATCGCTTGGAAGATGCCGAAGGAAATGAGTTGAAGAACACATGGAACACCACCAATCTCCAGAGGTTTTATACCTAGAAGGCATTTGAGAATTATGCAAGGATTTGATGAGCTCCTGTGGAAGGCCCCCTTTCGCTAGTTTTTTATTTCTAGTTCAGTTTTTGTTTCGCCCTTTGGCATGGCCTCGAAGCCCACCGTTGTAATTGAATTTTCGTCAAATCAATGCAACTCTTTCAGTTTGAGATATTGTCTTGCTTACGCGAAAGGCAGATATAAGATCACGAAAGGCAACACAAAAATGCGAAACTAGATAAGGGGTTCCGAAGGAAAGAAATAATGGTCGAAAGGCAAAAAATTCTAATCTTCTCAGTTTTTTAAGATAAGAAAAAGATGTCTCGGGAAAATTTCTCTAGAAATTTTTGAGTCGGAGGTCCCCGGACGCACAATGGGCCGACGACCTCCTCCTCGGCCAACCTTAAAGCGGTCCGAGGAATGTAACTTGTCTGACGACCACAAGAAGTTTTTTCCATGGATTTTTTGAGAAATTTTGTAAGGGAGAAAAAGTATGCTCGACGACACACTTAATTACCTAAGGGATGACTAGCAGGCGTTCAAAAATGTCCGAGGGTATCAAAGGATTGATGCGCCCGAGAAGCACGACTCCATACTTGGTGATGTTTTGGCGAATACTTGGTGAAATTATGGCGAAATTATTCGCAAATGCATAGCGGCCGACTAGCAAAGATGATCGACCAACAAGGCGCCCGACTGGCAAATTTCTATACTTCGGAAATTTATCAAAAGTGAAGAAGAGGCTACGACAAGCCTCTATGTATCATGAAGCACGTGAAGTGCTAGGGCGATCCGACGACCCATGAAGTCTAAAGGGCCGACTAACCACTAAGTCGATCCAAGTGCGTGAAGCATAGGTTACGTTGCAAGCGTCCGACGACCCATACTTAGAATTTTTTCTAAGTACAATAAAATAGAAACAAAGTACCTGCAGAAGCATCTTATGAAATCACATAATGCTTTGCGACATGCCAAAGTTAAAGACGAAAAGTGCAAGAAAGAAGTGACACAAAGGAGCGATCAGCATAAGGCCTCATCGGGCAAAAGGAAGAGCATAGTTGATTTACAAAAGGATATGCACCCAAATGAGAGGGGCATCAAAAAGAGCTCTCCGAGCATGCCACAAAGGGCCGAATAAGTTAAAGCAGAAATTAAATTGTTCGACTAGCAAAATAAAAGACTTGTTCATTTTTTACAAGTTTTACCGAGCATACTCGGCCTTCAACCTGAACGACTACGGGACTGCTCGGGCGACTTGGGAAGAGATCTCTGAATGTATTGCCCTTCCCCGGACCGACTACCGCCCCCAGAAGCTTGACTCGCCCCTCCAGCTCGACTAGCTCCTGATCCTGCCGCGCGCCTCTCTGCCTCATGAATCTCCCGAAACTTGATACCCTCGGGCTCTTCCAAAGTATAATCACGGCCGAGGACAGGACCGGGAAGATCTAGCCACCTAGTGTTGTGATGACCACACTTGTCGATCGGCTTGAGTATCCCAACGCGCAACACCTCGGGCACCCAAGAAGGAAGCAGGCCGACCTTAGCGGGGTAAGGCACTTCAGGGTTAGCCACTAAAGCTCCGAACTCACAGGCCTTGTGCTCGGCGTCGGAAACTATCTGATCTGGGTAGTCGGCCAGATCTCCATTTTTGTTGTCCATCAAGTCGGCGGCGTCGCTGTCAAAGTCCGTGGGCAAGAGACCTTTGGCCTTCAAATGGTCGAGAGCCGAGTAGAAGCCCTCCTCGCGCCCCACTTCCTTCGTCTCCTGCACCCTCGTACCGAGTATCTTTGAGGTACCTGAGGACGACATCCTTGAAACGGGCCATCATGACGGAGAGGTTATTCCATGCATCCTTCCACGCTTTCATCTACCTCTGAAACTTAGCATTGTCGACCTCCAAGCTTGCAAACTTGGCCTTCTCGACCTGCAGCTCCTCCTCAAGCGCCCGAGTACGGGTGTTTGCTTCCTGAACTTGGAGGTGCAAGTTAGCAACTTCCTCCGGGGCACCCCGCAAGGTTCCCAATGGCGCCAACGATGGCGGCGAGCTGCAAAGAATAAAAAGATAGGCCCGAGGAACGATGAAGTTAACATAGGAGCGAGAAGCAATACTTGGCAGTTTTGAGTTAAAAACAAGATATTAAAGACAATACCTTGCGCGACACCTGACTCAGCTCGTGCACCCGATCAAGCTCGTCGAGCGCCATGATCCGATTCACTTCGTCCGAGAGATCCTCGTCAGTAGTGATCTCCTTGCCCTTGCCCTTGTTCTTGCGGGCCTTCTTACCTACTCGACCACCCTCGTCATCGGAGCTCCTCTTGCTTTTCTTGGACTTTTTATCGTCCTTAGGCTTGTCATCGGCCTTTTTGAGCTGAGGAAGAGCCATCTCCAGAGGAGGCTCACCTTCCCGCTCCCGACGATCCATCTCGTCCTTCTGAACAACGGCATTGCGAGGAGGGTCGCAAGGAAGCTGTGAGGGTGAATTCATAACCTTGTCCAACTTCTGCTGTTGGACGAGCTTGCACTGAACGACGCGGTGTCTTCTCCTGGCCTCGAGCGTCTCAGACATTATCCACTTAAGCCAATAGTCTGCAAAAAAAAAAAAAGGGAGTTAGTACGCAAATACACAAAGGTCCGAGGACCAAATGAAAATATAAAGGAGCGACAAGCAAAAGATGGTAAAGTGGACTAAGTACGGAAAAGTGTCCAGAAGCACCCTACTCGAGCAGAATGAGGAAAAAGTACACTTACTGAAATCCTTTTTGAAGCCACAATATACGGGCTCAGTCAAATTTGCCAAGTAAGGCAAAGGTTGAAGATTCCAGGCCCAATAAAAATATCTCTTGGGGTCCGGAAGCAAGTTCTCCCTTTGATATCGGATAGCCAAAGGAGCCATCTCGGCCGCGGGTGACTTACCAATCCAAGGTCCTCGGAAGAACTTTTTTGGGACACCCCAATCCAACTGCTCGTCGGTCATACCGGGTTGTCGCACGTTGAGGACGTAGAAATAGCGCGACCACCACCGACACCCGATCGACGATGGAGCCTCCTTTAAGAAGGCAAAACCAGGTATAGTCAAGAAAAAGTAAAAATGTGGGTTCCCCGAGCTGACCGACACCCGGAAAAGTTGTATAAAGGTCGAGTAGTTTATGGGGATTCCTCGGATGTGACAGAAAACCCCATAGAAAACTAGAGTAACGAGCGAGCTCGGAATTATCTGAGCTGGAGCGAGGCCTAGGTCGTTGAAGAGGTCGCGGAAAGCATCACAAAAGGGCATCCACCATCCTCGCTCGAATGACATTGTATGAACTGACATGTACCCGGACGGCGGGTTGTAAAACGTCTGGTCGGGCGTCGGAAGGAGAATCTCAACCTTAGACTCGGGCAGAGAGTAAATCCACCTAAGGTGAGGAATCTCTTCTTCATAAATGGTAGCCGCCATGGTAGGGATAGCGCCGTCCTCGTGCACCTCTCCGTTCGGATCCGGATGGTGACACTCGGAAACAGGCCAAGTAAATTTAGTGTATGAGGAAGCAGCACCCCTCGGACGACCATCCTTAGAAAATTTAGGAGGGATTGGCTTTCCTTTTATTCTCCTCTTCTTCCTCGTCGCAGAACGTGAAGTCCCTACGTCCTCGGATGCGGACACTTGATTAGCAGCCTCGCGCTCTTCATCTTGCTCGCCCTCTTCAGTCTCGGGCGGCACATCCTCTTGGTCTAGACTCCTCTTGGAGTGTCCCTCGGACACGTGCGGAGAAAGATCCTCATGATTCCCAAAGATGAAATTGCTGCTCTCATCCCGCGTATAAGGGGCAGATTTACTTCTGCTCGGACCGGCCTCGTTAAAATTGGAAGGCGGTCGACGAATCTCGTCGTCAGATGAGAGGGTCACCACCCTCTTATAATAGCCCTGAGGCAAATACCTCACAGGACTCGGACCCCCAGTGTTTTTAGAAGAAGATTTCCCTTCAATAGGAAGAATCTCAGGATTTTTCAGCGCAGGTGCATCATCTCCCAAAATGATGACCCGAGGTTCTAAAGGATCAGGCCAACCACCGGCCCGATAATCATGCCCGAGAATCCCAACAATGGCATTCATCATTGATGAATGTGTATTTTACACTTTCATTTGAGTCTTTTTCACCTATTTTAGCTATCCTCTATGTTAATTTAGCTATATTTTAGTGCATTTTATTAGAATAGTGTCACGTTTCCCTTTAGATTTTATTTTACAGGTTTTGGGTGAATATCGAGGATTTCCGGGCAATTATATTGAAGTTGACAAGGAATTGGTGTTCCAGAAGCCTATTTGGAGTATCTGAAGGTTTCCGGATAGGATTTGGAGTCTAGGGGTCGAATCTGGAGGTTAGAAGGCCACTAGAAGTCAGAAACCGAGTCCGGAAAGGGGAAGAAATCCAAAAACGCGTCGAAAACGCGGAATTCCACGAGAAATTCTCTGGGGTGAACCGCCCCAGACGTGGGGCGAACCGCCCGGTGTTTGGGGCGAACCGCCCCACAGTATTTCGAGGCCTATATATAGTTGCTCAGTTTTCTCCGAAAATCATACTTTTCCAGACCTACTTTCTCACCTTTCTCTGTAGTTTTAGGTAGGGACTTCCCTGAGCCTGTTCTGGGGGTTCGTAGCTTAGGGGACACTTTTTCATAGCAGATTGGAGCTTGTAGGATCGCAATTCTCCGGAGATTGACAACCTTCGGTAACTTTGTATCTTACAGTTTATTCTACTTATTTTTATATTCTTTCAACATGTTTTCTTCTATGATTTCTGTTGATTGCATGCCTATTATGAGTAGCTAAACTTATCATTGGTGGTAGTATGTGAATTCTTAGCGAAGGGAAGATAATCTTGCTAATGGCTATATCGCGCATTATACGCCGTATTATTGCTTTATTTCGTTGATCAGGCTCATCCTAAATTCTCGTATGTTGTATTAATTATTATGCACAATTGGACCCTCGTCGACCTGTACGCGAGTTTATCTTCGTAGTGTTGAATAATTACGGAACACAATAGGACAATAGTGATTGACTTGTCAGACCCTTTATCTTTGTAGTGCTTAATAATTGCAACAGGACATTAGATTGATCAAAGATCTCCATGCAAGACCGAGGAATTTATGCATGATTATCGATCCGTTATGCTTTGAAGGATCATACTATCACCAATCTCCATTATCTGCTAGAAACCCCTTTGCTATCTGTTTGCTGTTTTTATATTCTAAATTAGATTAGATAAAGCTAGTTATAGTCCTGAGAGAACGACACTCGAGTCACTCTACTGCTACACTACGGTTTTCGTTATAGTTGTGGATTGCCTTTGGCTAAATAACAAATATTATTTCACTGAATTCGGAACCGACAAATCCGCGGTCATCAAAATGGCGCCGTTGCCGAGTCCGAAAAGGGCAAGAAATCCAAAAACGCGTGGGAAACGCGGAATTCCGCGAGAAATTCTCTGGGGCGAACCGCCCCACAGTATTTCGAGGCCTATATATAGTTGCTCAGTTTTCTCCGACAAATCCGCGTATCATCAATGACACTCAAACTGCAGCGTCATCAGCTGACCCCATCCCTAAGAAGAAACGGACAAAGACTCACCCAAGAAAGAAAACATTGGCTCGTAAGTCCATTCCAATTGTCCATGATCTTCCGGATGATGCTCCAGGAGTTGCTGAAACACAAGCCACTCCAGTAGATGTTGTTGAAGTGTTTGCAGAAGCCTTCAACAATCAACTCAATGTTGATACATTGAGATAAGACAACAAGGCAGTGGAAACTAAATTCCTGCCCCAATCCCAGATATCTACATTGTAGATAATCTTGATGACCACACTCTGGAACCAGCAAGTGATATTGTTGTTGATCTGAGAAACGCGGCACTTGCTGATGATGAAAAGATGGTTGCTGAACAAGCAACTCATCAAGTTGCTGAAACTGCAGTTACTGAAACTGTAATTGCTGAAGAACCAGTTGTTGAGACTACAATGGTTCATGTCCCAGAGGTTGCTGAAACACCACAAGAGACACTATTCGACGACGCATCTCGTGATGCTGAGAATATTGGACCTAGTTCACCAAAAACATCTATTGACAATGTTCAGCTGGTGCTGACATAACTAAGTGATGAATGTGTATTTTACACTTTCATTCGAGTCTTTTTCACCTATATTAGCTATCCTCTATGTTAATTTAGCTATATTTTAGTGCATTTTATTAGAATAGTGTCACGTTTCCCTTTAGATTTTATTTTACAGGTTTTGGTTGAAAATCGAGGATTTCCGGGCAATTATATTGAAGTTGACAAGGAATTGGTGTTCCAGAAGCCTATTTGGAGTATCTGAAGGTTTCCGGATGGGATTTGGAGTCTAGGGGTCGAATCTGGAGGTTAGAAGGCCACTAGAAGTCAGCACCCGTGTCCGAAAAGGGGAAGAAATTCAAAAACGCGTCGAAAACGCGGAATTCCGCGAAAAACTCTCCGGGGCGAACCGCCCCACACCGGGCGAACCGCCCGGTGTGTGAGGCGAACCGCCCCACAGTATTTCGAGGCCTATATATAGTTGCTCAGTTTTCTCCGAAAATCATACTTTTCCAGACCTACTTTCTCACCTCTCTCTGTAGTTTTAGGTAGGGACTTCCCAGAGCCTGTTCTGGGGGTTCGTAGCTTAGGGGACACCTTTTCATAGCGGATTGGAGCTTGTAGGATCGCAATCCTTCGGAGATTGACAACCTTCGGTAACATTGTATCTTACGGTTTAATCTACTTATTTTATATATCTTTCAATATATTTTCTTCTATGATTTCTGTTGATTGCATGCCTATTATGTGTAGCTAAACTTATCGTTGGTGGTAGTATGTGAATTCTTAGCAATTGGAAGATAATCATGCTAATGGCTATATCGCGCATTATACTCCGTGTTATTGCTTTATTTCGTTGATCAGGCTCATCCTAAATTCTCGTATGTTGTATTAATTATTATGCATAATTGGACCCTCGTCGACCTTTACGTGAGTTTATCTTCGTAGTGTTGAATAATTACGGAACACATTAGGACAATAGTGATTGACTTGTCAGAATTGTTATCTTCGTAGTGCTTAATAATTGCAACAGGACATTAGATTGATCAAAGATCTCCATGCAAGACCGAGGAATTTCTGCATGATTATCGACCCGTTATGCTTTGAAGGATCATACTATCACCAATCTCCATTATCTGTTAGAAAAACGCTTTGCTATCTGTCTGCTGTTTTATATTCTAAATTAGATTTGATAAAGCTAGTTATAGTCATGAGAGAACGACACTCGAGTCATTCTACCGCTACACTACGGTTTTCGTTGTAGTTGTGGATTGCCTTTGGCTAAATAACAAATATATTTGACTGAACCGGAACTCGACAATCTGCGTTCATCAATCAACAATCTTCCAAGGCCTGGAGCTGGGATTACGGATGATGAGTTGAGGATGAAGGTCTTTTCTATGCGTCTTGGAGATAAGGCAAAGGCATGGTTAGGCTCTCTGGAAGCCGGATCACTTGACACCTGGGCTAAGGTGTTTTAAGATTTTATGGAGAAGTATTTTCCCCATACTCTTACTACCGCGCTGAAGGCGCAAATCAGTGGTTTCAAGCAAGACTACGATGAAACCATCTATACTGCTCTCGAGAGGTACAAGGACCTCATGAACAAGTACCCACACCATGGGATGGAACTCTCCGACCTTGTCCAGCACTTCTACAATGGGCTCACATATGAGAGCCAACAGGTTGTGGATTTCCAGTGCCGAGGAAATATCTGGGAGACAACCGCCGAAGATGTGTGGGCGTGTTTCGAAAGGCTCGCGAAGGGATCTCAGTTGAAGGACCCTAGGGGTATGAACATGAGGTGTGTAGTTGAAGCTCCAGCGAAACCCGAGGTGCAGTTGAACGGTGTGAGTGGGGATAGGTTAGATGGCTTCGCCCATGAGATGAGGCAGGCTCTGAGGAGCTCGATGGGGCAGCCTCTTTCCAATGAAGTTTGAAGGGTGTGTGATGAACGTGTATTTTACACTTTCATTCGAGTCTTTTTTCACCAATTTAGCTATCCTCTATGTTAATTTAGCTATATTATAGTGCATTTTATTAGAATAGTGTCACGTTTCCCTTTAGTTTGCATTTTACAGGTTTTGGGTGAAAACGTAGTTTTCCGGGCAATTATATTGAAGAGAACGAAGAATTGGTGTTCCGGGGACATTTTTGGAGTATCTAGAAGATTCCAGATAGGATTTGAAGTCTAGGGGTCGAATCTGAAGGCTAAAAGGTCACTAGAAGGCAAAAACCGAGTTCGAAAAGGAAAAGAAATCCAAAAACGCGTAAATGGCCGGCTGGAGCTCCCGGGCGATTCGCCCGGGACGTGGGGCGGTTCGCCCCACGTGGGGCGGTTCGCCCCACGTGGGGCGGTTCGCCCCACACCAGGCGATTCGCCCGGTGTCTGGGGCGACTCGCCCCACACCGTCCGAACCCCTATATATAGTTGCTCAGTTTTCTCCGTTTTTTATACTTTCTCAGACCTTTTTTCTCACCTTTCTCATTAGTTTTAGGTAGGAATTATCCAGATCCTGTTCTGGGGATTCTTAGCATAGGAGGTACTTTTTCTTATTGATTTGGAGCTTGTGAGATCGCGATTCTTCGGAGATTGACAACCTTCGGTAACATTGTATCTTACAGTTTTTCTATTTATATTTATTTATCTTTCAACATGTTTTTATTCAATCTTGCTATGATTTCTGTTGATTGCATGACATCTATGAGTAGCTAAACCTATCGTTGGTGATAGAATGTGATTTCTTAGTGAAGGGTTAATAATTATGCTGATGGCGGTAAAGCGAATCAGACTTTGAGTTATTGCTTTATTTCTTTGATCTATCTAAGCCCTCTATCTTCGTAGTGTTGAATAATAACGGAACCCATTGGACAATTCATTGATCAAAGATCTCTATGCAAAACGATCGGGTACTTCATGCATGATTATTAAACTGCTATGCTTTGAATGATCATACTATCACTAACTTCCATTATATGATTAGAAAAACCTGTGCTAAGTCGTCTGTTGATTTTATTTTTTAAGTTAGATTAGATAAAGCTAGTTATAGTCCTTAGAGATCGACACTCGAGGTTATTTTACTGCTACACTACGGTTTTCATTGTAGTTGTGAATTGCCTTTGGCTAAATACAAATTTATTTGATTAATTAGAATCTGAGAAATTCCGGTTCATCAAATTGGCGCTGTTGCCGGGGACTATACTCCTTTTTTCTATTTAGCTTATTTATATTTTCAGCATTCAATTCCCTACAGAAGAACAGGCTCTAGGGGTTTGCTCTCAGAAAATTTCACTTACTTACCCTATTTCTTCCCCCCTATCTTTTTCAGAAAACTCATCTAATCTGATATCGGTTAGCTTGCATGCTTGTGCTCTCGAAGTTCTTGATTACATTGTGTTTGTTTGCACTCTTTGTGTTTTTCTTTGCAAATATTTGTTTTTCTTTTGTGGATTCTGCTCCTTGGTTTCTTGTTTCCGCGTGTGCAGAAACTAGTCATATGAAAGGATGAGTCAATCTCCGTTGCCCCGGTATATGATGCTTCGAGGGCCTTGCATAATATTGGACAACGATTGCAGGAATTATGACTTTGATCCTTTGTACTACTCCATTCTCTCCACGTTTTCAATGGGTGATGATCCAAGAGGGTTCTTAGACACGTACGAGGAAGGAGTGTTGAGGATACCTCGTGAGAATGGGGAGGGGGTTATTTTATCACATGAGCAACTTTATATGAGAGGATTTATGGGAGCCTTGAAAGGGTACGCTCGAAGATGGCTCAGAATCCCGCCGGAAAAATCGTTGCGCACTTGGGTAATAACCAGTAAGTTTCTGGAACATTGGGATAGGGACTCACCTCCCGGGTCAAGGGCATGGACGTCTCGCTTCAGTAGTCAGCCACCAGAAATTGACATTGCCGATGAAGAGGAATGTGGAGAAGAATCCATTGATGAAGTCTCCTCAGTGCTTAGCTTGGATTCCACGTCCTTACTTGCGGATGTCGAGGTTGTTGGTCAAGAGGAAGTCATGGAGGAGGTGATAACTGAATCCATTGCTTCACTTGAGTCAGAAGGTGATGGCGTGAGTTGTGTTGAGGGCGAGGAGCCAATCTCTGAAGATTTTGGTGCCTCCGAATCAATTGCGGCAGATACTCTTGATCTTGACTCCTACGTTCTGGTCCATGCACCCACCTATGAGTCCCAAAGGAGTTTTGATCCTCTTTACTCTTTTTATTTTCCATCTGATTCCCTTAGTTATTTTTTAGATTTTGTTTTTCTTGGTTTTGTTAATTTTAGTTTTCAGGTAATCATGGACTTGCTTGAGCAGATACGGAGAGGAGCCAAGGATGGTTCCCAAGATGCGAGGAGTAATGGAACGGATGCACAAGATTCGTTTCCATTTGATAATGGAGAACATTAGTGGTAATGGTCGCATGTAGTTTAGTTTTATCGCTTTCTTGCATTGCATGCATATTTATTTTTCGTGTGTTTTTTGTGATAAAATAGGTTTTAAGATGATAATTTTGCATTTTGTGAGGGAAACCGACACCTCCAGGAGTCTGGAGGTGCCGGGCGAACCGACCCCACGTGGGGCGGTTCGCTTGGCATGACCAGAGAACCTGGGGTTTACTGGAAACCCCAGGCGAATCGCCTCCCACGTGGGGCGGTTCGCCCCGGGCATCCAGTAAACCCGGAGATCCGGAATTTTATTCGGAAACCCGATTTTCTCCTATTATGCTAAACTATCGATCTTTTTACCTCGTTTATCGCCCGTTTTGTTTTCTCACGAGTTTGATTGAGTAATATAGGTCACATATACGAGTTTAGCTCTCACCTTAAATCCACTTTCGACGTTCGGGACGAACGACGACGTTCAGGTTTGGGGGGGTATCGCTTGCCATCTCTTTACTTGTCTTGCTTATGATAAACTCCTGAATTCTTTCGTTTGCATTTGCACGTTTACCGCTTTCTTAGTATTTAGTTGCATACACTACATTCATCCTAGGATAGTCTTGCATGTTTTATGTGGAGTTTATTGCCAAATTTTTTGAACTTTTTTATTGGGTAGATTAACTAATTATGACATTAATCATATGCTTCATCTCTATGAATTTGTTTGAGGTTTTTCTCGCTTGGCTTGTCACATTTATGTATTGCACTTAGTTAAGCTTGGTAGTCTCGACTGTTTTCTCTACTGCGGTTCACGAATGCCTTTATAATAGGATGATGCATGTTAGGGTCTTATGGTTGTTTTCCCGAGTAATTATGTACCTAAGAGGCAACAAGTCTTCACCTTGCTTTGAGATTGCTAAATGCCTAGGAAGGAGGTAGTGTGAGATTGTGTGATCCTTTGTTTTCAACCTATTCTTTCGAATAGGTTTGGGGAGGGGGTTACGCTATCATTAGACTTGTTTTTCAATTTTGCTTGTGAGTTTATTTTTCTTTTTCGTAAAGTTTGTACTCCAACCTACTCTTTCGAATAGGTTTGGGGAGGTCGTTTGTGTGTCATTGTTTCTTTTTCGTTGTGCTACTGCTGGCTAGAAAAAAAAGAAAAAAAAGAATTCCAGAAAAAAAAAGAAAAAATCTGGAAAATAAAAAAGAAAAAAGAAAAAAAAGAAAAGACCCCAAAACGCAAAGAAGGGTAAAAAAAAAAACAGCCAAAAAGCAGTTTAGCAAAGTGTTTGTCTCATTTTTCAATTCTTGTAATGTTCGTAATCGAGTTGTAATTTTTCTTTTTGTTTGAGTATCATCTGTTCTAGACCATCCTCGTCCTGCCATTCAGGAAGTGGTGAATAACTTAAGTGTAACGACCCGGCCCACTAACGGGCCGAGACCCAGCCCAACGGGCCGACAAGGTTACTCATGGGCGCTCTCCGGGGTGATATGCTGGCCCCACAGACCAACACGGATTCTAATCCGTGCACTTTGTCCTCACTCGTGCGCGCACCGGGAACTTCCCAGTGGGTCAGCCATCCTAGAATTGCTCCAGAGCAAGCACGCTTAACTCTGAAGTTCTTCTAGGTGGATTTCCGAAAAGAAAGGTGCACCTTGTTTGTATGAGTAGCGTTCTCAACCCTTTTAAGCCTCTGAAATCTGGGGCGTTACATTAAGACTTTTCTTGAGAGATGGGTAGAATAGGGGAGTGCTATCTTTTCTTTTAGGGAACCCTCCTTCGTTTGATGAGAGCCAGTATTGGTTCGACCTCTTTGAGGAAAAGTCTTAACTTGGTGAACAGCAGTAAGTCCTCAGTTTCATAGGCACGGGACAACCATTCGTATTTTAACATGTTTCATTACGTCGTCACTGACTAGGTCCAGGTAGAGAATGTTACGAGAGACTATCTTATTTGACATAAGTGCTTATGTGAATGTGTATGAGTCAATCGAGGCATTCTTCAACCGATATTCATGTTATGATTTTTGTGGTTCTTGTTCATATGTTTTTGATTGATTCAATAGATTAGTTCATTTCATTTGGCATGAGACTCCATTTTTTGTGTTGCATTGTTTTTTGCATTAGAGTCTAGCTTAGTTGCTTGAGGACAAGCAAAGGTTCGGTTTGGGGAGTTTGATGAACGTGTATTTTACACTTTCATTCGAGTCTTTTTTCACCAATTTAGCTATCCTCTATGTTAATTTAGCTATATTATAGTGCATTTTATTAGAATAGTGTCACGTTTCCCTTTAGTTTGCATTTTACAGGTTTTGGGTGAAAAACGTGGTTTTCCGTGCAATTATATTGAAGAGAACGAAGAATTGGTGTTCCGGGGACATTTTTGTAGTATATAGAAGATTCCGGATAGGATTTGAAGTCTAGGGGTCGAATGTGAAGGCTAAAAGGTCACTAGAAGGCAAAAACCGAGTCCGAAAAGGAAAAGAAATCAAAAAACGCGTCGAAAACGCGTAAATGGCCGGCTGGAGCTCCCGGGAAATTCTCCCGGGACGTGGGGCGGTTCGCCCCACACCGCCCGAACCCCTATATATAGTTGCTCAGTTTTCTCCATTTTTTCATACTTTCTCAGACCTTTTTTCTCACCTTTCTCATTAGTTTTAGGTAGGAATTCTCCAGAGCCTATTCTGGGGATTCTTAGCATAGGAGGTACTTTTTCTTATCGATTTGGAGCTTGTGAGATCGTGATTCTTCGGAGATTGACAACCTTCGGTAACATTGTATCTTAGAGTTTTTCTATTTATATTTATTTATCTTTCAACATGTTTTAATTCAATCTTGCTATGATTTCTGTTGATTGCATGACATCTATGAGTAGCTAAACCTATTGTTGGTGATAGTATGTGATTTCTTAGCGAAGGGTTAATAATTATGCTGATGGCGGTAAAGCGAATCAGACTTTGAGTTATTGCTTTATTTCTTTGATCTATCTAAGCCCTCTATCTTCGTAGTGTTGAATAATAACGGAACACATTGGAAAATTCATTGATCAAAGATCTCTATGCAAAACGATCGGGTACTTCATGCATGATTATTAACCTACTATGCTTTGAATGATCATACTATCACTAACTTCCATTATCTGATAAGAAAAACCTGTGCTAAGTCGTCTGTTGATTTTATAGTTTAAGTTAGATTAGATAAAGCTAGTTATAGTCCTTAGAGATCGACACTCGAGGTTATTTTACTGCTACACTACGGTTTTCGTTGTAGTTGTGAATTGCCTTTGGCTAAATACAAATTTATTTGATTAATTAGAATCTGACAAATTCCGATTCATCAGTGTGCAAGAACTATGGGCATGAGGCTCATATTTGTAGGTCCGATTTGTCCAAGGGGTTTATTGGGTGGAAGCAGGAGAAGGAGAGGTGTTTGCTGCTGAACATGGCGAAGCTAGCTATGGGCAAGATGGTAGGAATCCTCGAGGTGGATATTGGAAGAAGGGGTTCCGAAGAAACCAAGGGTATGCACCTCAAAACCAGACCTATGGACCCAACCAAGACCGTAGTAATCTCAACTACGGTAATTATCATTGTGAGAACCCTCCACCTAGGACCGAAGCACTCTAGTCCAAATCAGCTGCTCTCTTGGACACTTTGCAAAAGATGGTTGATAATACTCATGGGTTTATGAAGAGGTTTGAGGAAGATTCGGAGAAGACGAGGAGTAGACTCGATCAATTGGAGGCAAGTACTAGGCTTGCTCACCAAAAGTTGCAAGAGCTAATAGACCGAGGAGCGAGTAGGGAGCAGGGGAAGTTGCCTAGCAATACTGAGAAGTCGATGTCCATCACTTTGGTGGGAGATCTTCCTGTGGAAGTTACTATTAAGAAGGTTGCAGCGTGCAAGTGTTGCGAAAACGGTGAGCCTCCACTCGCTAAGGAGGAAGATAAGGGCCTTGGCTTTGATGTGAGTGATGAGGAGCAAGAGGATCCTGAGCCAATTCCAGACAGCTTCGATGTTAAGATCGGGGTTGGTACTCTCGATGATGTCCGGGCTACACTAGATACGTGGTCATACTCTATTGTGCTCCCCATGAATGTGTTTGAGAAGAGTGGCCTAGGAGAGCTTGAGAAGCACAAAGTCATTGTGCAACTAGCAGACGGATCTTTTGTACGGCCAGAGGGCATTGTGAAGAATGTATTGGTCAAGGTTGGTGAAGCTTCTGTCTATATCAATTTCATTGTGATGCCGGAGTCTACGCCTGAGATTGGTGATGTTGTTCTCTTGGGGCGAACATTCTTAACCAAATTACGCTCCGTAATCGACATCTACAGGAAAACTTGCACGATTGAGGTGGATGGCAAGCAACATGTGTTGCAAGACATATCTGATCCTAGTCCTCGCTTTAATGTTTCTCATGCTATTAACTTTTTTGTTCCTGCTGCGTATGTTATCTCTCATTCTCAGGTACTAGGTATGAGGAAGAGATCGATGAAGGGGAAGTCTAGTACCCGTAAGGACAAGAACTAAAGAGCGAGAAGAAGTCGAGTCAGAGACTTTTTAAACAATGGAGCTATCCGGGAGACAACCCGGAGTTTTTTATTGCTTTCTTGCATTGCATACATACATCGAACACTTGTCTTTTTATAAGTTTTTGTGGTTTGTGTTTTGTTTTGTGGTCATTGTATGTGTTTAAGTGAAGTTTTTCGAGTGTTTAAGTGAGGAAAATGTTTTGGAGTGAAAATTTTGTGTGAGGGGCCGAAAAATTACGGCCCCCAGCCTCTGCAAGTGGGAGGCGCACCGCCCCACATGGGGGCGGTCCGTCTCTCACTTCCAGAGAGCCAGTGGCTCTCTGGAGCTGTGGGGCGGTGGCGGTCCGCCCCCCAGCTCCAGAAAGCCGCAGCTCTTTGGAGCTGCGGGGCGCACCGCCCCCCAACTCTAGAGAGTCGTGGCTCTATGGAGCTGTGGGGCGCACCGCCCCACGCCCGGGGCGGTCCGCCCCACACAGCCAGATTGCACAAAACGGGTTTCCCCTCTTTTCTCCTTTATTCTTCATCCCTCTTCTCCCTTTTACTCTCAAAATCAAAATTTCTACAAGAACTTCACTCTTCCATAATTCTTCCAATTCTCCACCAAATTTTGTGTTCTTTAGCTTAAATCAAAGCCCATTACGTTCTCTTCATCTTCATCCGAACAAATTTCTTCATACTTCATCCGATTTCCAGATCTGAGGTAACCCCTCAAGAACCCTAATTTTCGAAATTGGGGGTTTCTTGATTTTTGCTTCAATTAAGCTTATATGATGTATGGGTTACTTTTTTGTGTGATTATTACATGATTTCTCTATCAATTGCATGCTCAATTTCGTTGGAATGATTGAATTGGGGCTTTTGCTCAATTAGGATTTCTAAGTCTTGATTGCATTGTTTTGATTCATTGATGCCTATTTAAATACGAGCAATTTGATATGATGACTATAGACTATTGGGTAGAACACTTGATTGGGTAGATTGTGAGATTTTTGGCGATTTTTGATACTATGGTATGCATGTTGCCTTATGAAGTGAGGTTATTCGTTGTCTAGCATGAGCTTTGATTATGATATAGTACATGATTGTGATGACTTCCATGATTGTTCTTAGCATAGGTAGCTAGACTAGAACATGGGGTAAGGGAGCACAGTCGGTCGAAGTTGCCACTCGTTTGCTTGCACACACTTGCATTTGCATAGCATATCGTTTTTGTTGAGTACAAGGTACTAATTGCTGCGTTTCAGGCACAATGGTTCGAGACATGAAGAAAGCAGGCTCATCTAATAGCAAGAAGGGCAAGGGAGCAGCCTCGAGCTCCCGAGCTAGTGGAGCCTATAAATCATCGCTCCATGCACTCTCTATTAAGCTGGACCTTGAGAAGGAAGTTGCCTCAGCTAAGCCCTGCTCCATAGTCCGATACCGAAAAATCCAAATCCCAGCAAGCTATGCTAACACACCGCCGTGCCGGATGCTCTACAGCTTGGAAGGACGTAGGAACTAGAAATGGTACACCTCTAACCGTTTCCAAGGGTATGATGTATCGCTCCTCCAAGAATTCTACGTGGGATACATAGACCGTAGGGACATGGGAGGTATCCCGGTATGGGGCACAAAAATGTCGTGGACCCCCTAGGTGATTTCAGATTTCATCCATTTGGGGGAACGGGAGTTCACTGGGAGTGCACATGCCTAGAGGTACTCGAGGGCCATCCGGGTGATTGACGACAGCGTTACACATGTAATTTGCCACCGGGACTATGTGTACCCATATGGCAACAGACCGGAGCAACTGAATAGAAGGGACCTCAACCTTGAGGCTAGGACTGCTATGAAGTTCATCATAGCCAATCTCATTCTTCGGTCCAATGATACTTCGATTCAGCCATGGTATGCAGAGCTTATCTACTGATGAACGTATTTTTGACGCGTTCATCTTGTCTTTTTTACCTTCTTTTGCTATCTTTTAGCCTTGTTTTTTGGTTAGTTTTGTAGATTGTGTCACGTTTATTATTTTCGGCATTTTCAGGCACTCAGGTACGAAATGGCGTTTTTGGAGCTAAAAACGAGCTTTTTTGATAGAAAATGGCCCCGTTGAAGTTCCTTGATCTCCACGGCTTGTTCGTGAGTGTTTGAGCATCAATAAGCATTGAGAAGGATGAGTCCAAGGCACCCGAGGGCCGTACGAGGGCAAAAAGATTGAGTTTGAAGACAAAAATCTGTCCAGGAGCCAAGCTAAGCGCCTGGAATAGTGAAGCGCTCCGCTTCATTTACCAGGAGCTTTGGCACAGTATCCAAGCGAAGCGCTTGGAGGGCCAAAGCGCTTCGCTTGGCCTCTCCAAGCGGTCCGCTTGGCAGCGGTTACGTTTTTGGATTTTCCTTCTTAGATCTGATCTTCTGTTACTTTTTGGAGGCTTTTGAACTTGAGCTTCGTTTTGGAGAGCTCCTAAGCCCCAAAACTCAGAGAAAACTCAGATTACATTGTATTTTAGATCGGATTAAAGGTTTTGGCATAGGATTGCATCCGTTGTTTCATCTACGGAGAGGTTTTCATCAATACCCACCGATTAGTGACAGCTTGGTCGTAACATTGTATCATTATCTCTTGTCTAGTAGTTTGATTTGATGTATTCTATTTACAATTCATATGATTTGATGTCTATGTTGATGAATATGTGTAGCTAAATCCTTTGTGTTGGTGGTAGAATGTAAAATATGCATGCTATGGGTTATGTTTATGCTTATATGAGATTGTGAGTCAATCTTTCTGCAAATTCCTTCATATGATTCTTAGTTGCCTATAAAATATATTCGTATTGAGTATAGTGACAAACTCTTGGTCAATGAAAGCTATAGGATTGTATGTTAGAGATTTGCAGCATGCTAGATAAATGGTGTTAGTGACAAGCACCTCTAAAGTATTGATAGTGATCTTTTATGATGTGTGTCTTGAAAGTTAGCTAGACGAGTTGCTTAGCAGACTTGATCGAAGGTTTTACGCACTGAACTTGTGAGCATATTCGTAACCCATGCATGTGTATTTGATTTCTACCACCAACCGTTTTCCAAACTTGATTGCAACAATCTTATTTCTCGTTGCTTTGTTCAAAGAAGACAATTCTATAAACACTTGAACGCGTTCACTGAAATAACTAGCAAAAACCACAAACAAAGCCACGTTAGGTCCCGAGAGAACGACACTCGGGGACAACTTTCCATTGCACTCTAGTTTGTGTAGTGATAAGTGTTCTTTGGCTTTTTAAACAAATTTAATTGGTGAAAAACGACATCATCAATTTGGCGCCGTTTTTGGGGACTTAACTCCTTTGGTTGGTGTTTTTGTTTTGGTTTTTTCAGCCAACATCTCTTCTTGTCTCATTTCTGTTTTTGTTTCTTTTTGCTTGGAAACTCACTACTCTTCATTTCAGGTGAGTGCATGCCTAGAACCCGAACAGGTGGACCTATTATTGAACCTTTTGTAGACGAGATCGATCGTTTGTTTTAAAGGAGAAGGAGGAATTTGAATCTCGAGTTTGAAGGAGTAGCATCTAGAGCTTCCACTTCTGGTATTCGGGAAGAGTCTTCTTCTTATCTTTTGGAGCCAATTCTTGAATCTGTTTACTTGGAAGGTGAAGTGGCGGAGCGGCCTATACGTACACTTACTAATCCTATGGTTGGGGCTAGAGGACCAGCAATTGTCCTCAATGATGCCACAAGGAACTTGGAGATCAAGAATCACATGTTCCAACAACTTCCCAAATTCTATGGGATGGCTAATGAGGACGTGATTGGGTTCTTGAATGAGCTCGAGAATTTTGTTCTCCATCTTGGGCGACCAGGAGCTGGTGTTACGGATGATGATCTCCATTTGAAGGTCTTTTCTATGGGGCTAGGTGATCGTGCAAAGGCTTGGCTTAATACTTTGGAGGTCGGGTCTTTGACAACATGGGATCTTTGTTTTGATAAGTTCATGGAGCGTTACTACCCCGCTTCCAAGACGATGGCTATGAAGAGCCAAATTAACTCCTTCGAGCAGAGGTATGATGAGCCTTTCCACGACGCCTATGATCGATTCATGGGGTTGCATCATCGATGCCCACATCACGGGTATGATAAAGGTCAGCTTCTCCAATTCTTTTACAATGGTTTACATCCCGAGATTCAATCTCAAGTAGATAGTATTTGTGGAGGTAGTATGGGGGAGTTGCTTCCTTCTCAAGCTCAAGTGAAGCTGGACATGATGTACCGGAATTTCCAAAATCGGAATGTGAGGGCTCGTGTACTCCAAAAGGAGCAAAGAGGTGAGGCCAAGGTAGTGGTAGAACAAAATGCCTTCGATGGGTTCGCCCATGAAGTGAAGCAAGCTTTGAGGCAAAGCGTTCCTTCTCCTTCTACGGAAGTTTGTGGTGTGTTCAAGAACTATGGGCACCCGGCCTATTTATGTCGTTCTGAATTTGCTAGAGAGCAACATATCACGAACGATGTTTGTCAAGAAGTGTATGCTGCTGAGGGAGAGCAAGTAGTTGGAGATGTGAACTACGGGCAAGGATATGGCAATATGAGGCCACAAAACCGAGGACCCCGAGGTGGGTACCAGAATCAAGGCAACCGTGGTTATCTTCATAACCCGGATCAAAATGCCTATCGGCCTAATCAAGATAGAAGTCGTCTCAGCTATGGGAACAATTGGTATGAAGGAGCACCGCCTTCTAATCCTACACCTCCACCTCAGGTTGCTAGTTCGGGGCCACAAGGTGGAGGGGTGCTTCCTTCACCTCTTGTCTCTTCTCTCAACGATCTTGTGCTGAAGACAAATAAGTTTATGGAGCATTACTATCATAATGAAGCTACTAACAATCAGCGGTTTGAGAAGCTTGAGGCTAGTAGTAGCAACCTCCATAAGAAGTTGCAAGAGTTGATAGATCGGGGGCCTAGTAGAGAGCAAGGGAAGTTTCCCGGGAACACGGAGAAGGCTATGGCCATAACCGTGGTGACTGATTTGCCCGTGGAGATCACGGTTGTGAGAGACAATGCACGAGTTGAGGTGTCAAGTTGCAAGATAACTGAAACTTGCAAGGTGAGTGAGGAGGTCGAGACTCCTAAGGTGGTTATGGAAGAGGAAGTTGTCGCACAATCTGATGCGATAGTTGAAGAGGTGAAAGAAAACTCATCGTCTGAGGATGAGATGGTGGATATGGTGGAAGTGCCCATCCAAAAGAGCTTCGATGTTGAAATCGGCTTGGGGAAGAAGGACGGAATAGTGGCAACTCTAGACACGGGAGCGGGTGTGAATGTTATACCCTTGAACATGTATGAAGAGTCGGGTTTGTCTGGCTTGAGACCTATGAAATGCATGGTGCAATTAGCGGATGGGTCCATGAAAAAGCCGTTGGGTGTGATTGAGAACTTGGCGGTGAGGGTTGCCGGTGTAGAGGTGAAGACTAATTTCATCGTTATGCCTACATCTTCTGCTAAGCTCAAGGATGTGGTTCTCTTGGGTAGAGCCTTCATCAACAAAGTGCGTATGGTCATAGACATGTATCGCCGAACATGTCACTTTGAGGTAAATGGCAAGCAACACACGTTGCGAGCCATTGTTGATTCATGTGCTTATGTTGATACTAACGAACTTGTAGGATTTTTTGGTCCACTTTATGTTCGTCAAGATGTGCAGGGAATTGATGCTTTGAGAGGCAATTGGAGAGGGAAGTCTAGTACCCAAGGCGAAATCAATTCCGCATGAGTTGTGAAGAGTCGAGCCAACGACTTTTAAACGAAGGCGCTTCTCGGGAGGCAAACCGAGGTTGTAGGTACTTGTATATAGATTAGGAGCACGTTTAAAATTTTATTTCGTTGATTAGACAAGATTTTTGGGGTGAAAATTTAGAAAAAGTCGAAAAAAATAGATTTGGGAGCTTCAGGTCCCAAGCGGTCCGCTTGGATTTCCAGTAAGAATTTCATTCTTACTGGAAATCCAAGCGGAGCGCTTGGCAGGTCCCAAGCGGACCGCTTGCCAAGCGCTTCGCTTGGGACGGCCCAAGCGCTTCGCTTGGCTTTCCTTAAGAAAGCTAAGCGGAGCACTTGTGTATCAAAGCTCTCCACTTCGGTTTTTTTCCTCCATTGCCGATTTAACACCCCAAAAATCTCAATCTCTCTCAATTCTCCACCAATTCTTGCAATCTTGTGCATTTTACAAAGCCCATCACCCCCTCTATCATCTAAACCGATCAAACTTCACGTTTGAAGCATCCAAAACAAGGAATCAAAGGTACCTCTCATGAACCCTAACTTTCTTGAATTTGGGATTTTATCTTAATTAGCTTCAATTGTGTTATGCATTGGTGAATTAGAGTTTGATGATGATTGTTGAGCATGTTTCTTACTAGATGTGATGTCTAAATTCGAATTTTGCTCCTCTTGATTTATGATGAATTCTATTGCTCGAATTCTTGCTATATAATTGTTTGATGATTGTTAGCCTTGAATTTGAGTTATGTTATGATTATGGTGATGTTGTGATTGCATGAGAATGTGTTGGATTGGTTGGGTAATTCAATTGGAGAGTTTGTTTGCTTGGTTTAGATTCGTATGGATTTATCGTAACGAAGTGTTAAAGCTTCTCGATTTTTTCGTATGAACTTTAGCAAGCCCTCAAACTCACCATGAGATTACTTGAGTGAGTATTGGAGTCTAGGAGTCAAGTCAAATTCTCATTGTCTCTTGAAGTTATCTAATAAGATTATTCTAGGTACAATGGCATCGAGAAGAACCAAGAGATCAAGGGGAGAAGGGACCTCGAGTGCCCAACAAACAGCCACACCCGGCGAGTATCGCCAATCGGGGAGGGCAAGGCAATTCGAAGCGAGTTTCCATGCCCACAAGCACACGTAAATTTCTGAGAGGAGCATTCGCTTCACGGCTAGTGAGAGAGAGTTGGATGGTGCCAGAGAGCTCAACAAGCTCATTACTGAGCGAGGGTGGAAGTACTATGGCGAGGTCATGCCAAATTGGGACCAAGCAGTAGTGGAGGACTTCTACATTGCCTTCACGGACTACAATGAACGGACCGGTGAGGTTCCCGTCCGCGGTGTTGGGGTCGAGTTTACTCCTTTGAGCATCACTAGCTTCAAAAAATGGTGTTAGATCTGATCTTTTGTTACTTTTTGGAGACTTTTGAACTTGAGCTTCGTTTTGGAGAGCTCCTAAGCCCCAAAACTCAGAGAAAACTCAGATTACATTGTATTTTAGATTGGATTAAAGGTTTTGGCATAGGATTGCATCCGTTGTTTCATCTACGGAGAGGTTTTCATCAATACCCACCGATTAGTGACAGCTTGGTGGTAACATTGTATCATTATCTCTTGTCTAGTAGTTTGATTTGATGTATTCTATTTACAATTCATGTGATTTCATGTCTATGTTGATGAATATGAGTAGCTAAATCCTTTGTGTTGGTGGTAGAATGTAGAATATGCATGCTATGGGTTATGTTTATGCTTACATAAGATTGTGAGTCAATCTTGCTGCAAATTCCTTCATATGATTCTTAGTTGCCTATAAAATATATTCGAATTGAGTATAGTGACAAACTCTTGGTCAATGAAAGCTATAGGATTGTATGTTAGAGATTTGCAGCATGCTAAATAAATGGTGTTAGTGACAAGCACCTCTAAAGTATTGATAGTGATCTTTTATGATGTGTGTCTTGAAAGTTACCTTGACGAGTTGCTTAGCAGACTTGATCGAAGGTTTTACGCACTGAACTTGTGAGCATATTCGTAACCCATGCATGTGTATTTGATTTCTACCACCAACCGTTTTCCAAACTTGATTACAACAATCTGATTTCTCGTTGCTTTGTTCAAAGAAGACAATTCTATAAACACTTGAACGCGTTGACTGAAATAACTAGCAAAAACCAAAAACAAAGCCACGTTAGGTCCCGAGAGAACGACACTCGGGGACAACTTGCCATTGCACTCTAGTTTGTGTTGTGATAAGTGTTCTTTGGCTTTTTAAACAAATTTAATTGGTGAAAAACGACATCATCATCTACTGTCTTTTGGGTCGGCATAACATAGACATCGGCAACGTCATCTATGAGGAGTATGAGAGACATTGGGACAAAAAGAGAAAGCCCTTTGTCTTTCCCTGCTTGATCACCGCCTACTGAAGATACCACGGGGTAGAGGGTATTGACGAGACCGGCTCAGTCGTCTCGACCTATACTCCAGCATCTATCACCGAGCAGGAGCATAGGTTCCGACAGACCATACCTTCAGCTGCAGCCGCCGATGACTCACCACCACCTTCCTCAACGAGTGATGAGGATGACATGGAGACAGATGATCGGGACCGTATTCCGGACCCTATTCCCGACACCACCGCTCCTAGTGGGTCACAACAGCCACCTCGAGCCACACGTGGTTCCCGTGGGTTTGATTTTTCGGAGCTCAGGACCTACCTAGATTACAGATTTCGTGGCTTCGACGCCAATGTTGCAAACCTGACCTGCACTGTACAAGGTTTGCAACCTACACTTGATGGATATGTTGCCCAGCGCAATAGTGATTCGGAGCTCGCGGAGGAGCATCGCCGGAACGATAGGCAGCTCATATTGCAACAGCAACAGCTCTTGGACCGGCAGCAGGAGACCCTACAGCAGTCCCAGGATCTTCTCTCTGACATGTGGAATGACTATTACGGGGATTATGACCCGGACTACTAGTCTTTTCACATGTCCATTATGGTATACTCAGCCGACCGAGGCCACACATTCGGTAATATCTAGTATCACTTTGTATTCCTCATTCTCTTTTGCTGGGGACCAGCTTGAGCTTCATGTAGGGGGTGTGTTGTGTGAACTATGATGTTAGTATTGTATGACTTATGTCGTTGAGTATTGTATCTTGTACCTTTGCATTGCACGTTTACCGCTTTCCTAGGATTTAGTTTGCATTCATCCTTAGTATAGTTTTGCATGATTTTTGTGTGGAGTTTATTGCCAAATTTTTTGAAATTTTTTATTGTATACACTAAGTGTTTATGACCATTGCCCATGCATTTCATCTCTATGGAATAGTTTGAGGTTTGTCTCGCTTGGCTTGTCATATTTGTATGCGCACTAGTTAAACTTGGTAGTCACGACATCACTATGTGGTGTTTTCTCTACTGAGGTTCCGAAGGCCTTATAAAATGTTGCATGTTAGAGTCTTTGGTTGTATTCCCGTGTAGTTATGTACATAAGAGGCGACAAGTCTTCACCTTGCTTATTGAGATTGCTCAATGTCTAGGAAGGAGGTAGAGTGAGGTGTGTGATCCTTGGTTTGAAACCTATTCTAACGAATAGGTTTGGGGAGGGGGTTACTATCATTATGTCTTGTCTTTCGTCTTTGTGAGTCATGTTGAGTTTGTTTTTATTTTTTCTTGTGAGTTTGTGCTCCAACCTATTCTTTCGAATAGGTTTGGGGAGGTCGTTGTAGTGTCGTTGTTATTTCCTTTCATTGTGCTACTGCTGGCTATATACAAAAAAAAGAAAAAGAAAAGAGAAAAAATTCCAGAATCTGGAAAAAGAAAAAAAAAGAAAAAGAATAAAAAAAGAAAAAAAAGAAGAAAAAAGAATAAGACCCAAAAAGGCAAAAGAAGGGTCCAAGCAAGCCAAAAGCAGTTTTAGCAAAGTGTTGCATTATTTTTTCAGCTTTTGTAATAGTTCGTAATCGAGTTGTATATTATATCTTTTGTTTCGTGTCTTATGTTCTAGACCACCCTCGTCCTTCCATTCAGGAAGTGGTGAATAGTCTTTGCTTTGAGAGTTGGGTAGAATAGGGAGTGTTGTCTATTAGGGAACCCTCCTTCGTTTGATGAGAGCCAGTATTGGTTCCACCTCTCTTGAGGGAAAGTCTCAGCTTGGTGAACAGTAGTAAGTCCTCAGTTTCATAGGCACGGGGCAACCATTTGTATTCTAACATGTTTCATTGCGTCGTCACTGACCAGGTCCAGGTAGAGAATGTTACGAGAGACTCTCTTGTTTAACAAAGTGCATATGTGAATATGTATAGGTTCAATCGACACATTCTTCAACCTACTTCCATGTTATGATTTGTATGGTCTTTGTTCATAAGCATTTGTAAGATTCAATCGATTATTTCTTCTTGTTTGGCATGAGACTCCTCTTTGTGTTGCATGTAGGTTGCATAGAGTCTAGCTAGTTGCTTGAGGACAAGCAAAGGTTCGGTTTGGGGAGTTTGATGACAGTGTTTTTTACACTATTATTCGAGTCTTTTTTCACAAATTTAGCTATCCTCTTGCATGCATTTTAGTGCATTTTGTTAGAATAGTGTCACGTTTCCATTTCTTTTGTTCTTTTCAGGTTTTAGGTGGAAATCGCATTTTTGGAAGTAATTCATGGCGAAACAATGATGTTTTGGTGCAACGAGATCACCCGTGGTGTGTCAAGGAGTACCGAGACGAGTTTCAAGGCCAAGAGATCACGTTTCGGAGCTCAAAACCGTGCAAGGGGCCAAATTCGAAGATCTAAAGGAGGAATTTCGCACGGGCCGCGTTCTGCCCGTGCGGGACGCACCGCCGCGTGGCGGGCGCACCGCCGCGTACGGGGCGGTGCGCCGGGGGCGTTCCGACAACTCTATATATATATCCCAAAATCAGCAAATTTTCATATCTTTCATCATATTTTCCCAGACATAAACCCTAGAGCTTGTTCTGGGTATATTTTCTCTTAGAACCGTTGTATCCAGCGAATTTGGAGCTAGAGGAGAGATTTGGACACCGTTTTATCTCACCTTGCTAGACCTTTGTGAGTCTTAGCCATTCACCGGAGATTGACAACCTTTGGTGGTAACCTTGTATCTCACAATTATGCTATTTATCTTTCAATTAAACACGTTTTCTTTCACAATTGCTTCAATTATGATTGTTTATTGTGTTATTGATATGAGTATCTAAGCATCTAGTTGGTGATAGTATGTGAATTCGTAGCTAGGGTTCGTATTATGCATGATTGAGTTTCTGAGTCTTTTACTTGTTTAATTATCTTAATTTGATTCTCTGATCCGACTAAGCCATATATCTTCGTAGAATAGTGTTAGAAACACTAGGACAATTCAAGATCATCGATTCGATTATATATAATTTGCAAGTACTGCTTGAACTAAGACTGACAACCTTAGCCAAGTATTAGTATAGATAGGAAGCTTTCAAAATACACGTCTACAAATATGTCTTTGGTGTTTGTAAATGGAATTACTTTTAAGGGGCAGTACGAGTTGCACTTTCATGCATAATTAGAACTGGATGCTTAGAACGAGCATACTATCACCATCTTTCTCCATATATTGTTAAGTTAAGTTAGAGATAAATTTGTTTTCTGAAATTATATTTAGTTAATTAGTTAAAGCTAGTTTAGTCCCTAGAGTTCGATACTCGAGGTCATCTTACCTCTGCACTACGTGTTTTGTGTAGTTGTGAGTTGCCCTTTGGCTTAAAACAAATTTATTTGATTGTTCGAGTCCGACAATCTCGTTCATCAGAGACATGCCGGAGGAGTAGACACTCAAGACTCAAGTGTTCCTCTGGTAGTGTCGCTCGATATTTTTTGCATTGAATTCCCAAAGATACTAGTAGACACCGGAAGCTCAGCCAATCTCATCTTTTCAAGTACTCTAAAAAAGATGAAAATTGACCCGAAGGAAGGACTAAAAGAAGTGGTGAGCGTCCAAGTAGGGTTCGGAGGACAGCCCATAATGCCCCTCCGAAGCATGATCCTACCAGTCTCCATGGGCAAGGATTCTTGCAGAATAACAAAGGCGGTTACATTCTTGGTAGTCGACATTCCTTTCGACTATTATGTGGTAATAGGGCGACCCGCCTTATCTCAATTCAAAGTTGTTGTTTCAACCGTCCACAACCGCATGAAGTTTCCTTGCGACGACGGTGCCATAGGGCAATTAATCGAGAACATAAGGGAGGCGTGGGAGTGTTATACTCTTTCCCCAAGTGTGACCTCGAGCGCACGTATCGCCCTAGGAGACAGAGATCCGGATGCAGGAACAAACGCTTTTTACTCCATCAGAGCGACCAGGACTCGAAGGAAGTCGAAAAAACCTATTCCGGCAGTAAGGCGAAGAAAAACGGTCCAGAGGAAAGAGCAAAGTTTAGCGGTGGCAGAGGTAAAAGAACTCGAAGAGTACCAAGTAATTCCTCCCATCCCTCCAACCTCGAAGAAAAAAACATTTTTTGAGGAGAACAAAATTGAAGCGAAATAAGCTTTGGAAGAAATTCAATTGGTAGAAGGGTCTCCCGACAAGCTCACAAGGATAGGAACAAAGATGACCCCCGAGGTACGAATGAAAGTCATCCAATGCCTCAGGGGCAACAATGACGTATTCGCGTGAAGTACGAATGATCTCAAAGGAATCGACCCTAGGGTCGCAGTTCACCATTTGAACTTAGATCCCAAAATCACCCATATTCGCGAGAAGCGAAGAGATTTCAGTCCGGAGGATAATGCCATCATTGAAGCGGAGGTCCAGAGCCTCTTGAAGGCATGACACATCAAAGAAGTAAGATACTTAGATTGGGTTTGCAATGTGGTCCTAGTAGAGAAAGGCGAAGGGAAATGGAGAATGTGCAACAACTTCACTCGCCTCAACAAGTTTTGTCCGAAGGATCCTTATCCCCTTCCTAGGATTGATCAACTTGTGGATTCCACCGCCGGATGTGCACTACTTAGCTTCATGGACGCCTACCAAGGCTTTTATCAAATAAAGATGGCAAGGGACGACGTACCAAAGACAACCTTCTTTGCTAATGGTAATGTCTACTGCTTCAACGTCATGCCCTTCGGACTCAAAAACGCGGGGGCGACCTACCAACGCCTAGTGAATAAGGTGTTCAAGGACGAGGTAGGCAAAACCATGGAAGTTTATGTCGACGACATGCTAGTGAAAAGCAAGAAGGAAGATCAACACGTCGAGCACCTTAATATGTGCTTCGCGGTCCTGAGGAAATACGGCATGTAGCTTAATCTGACAAAGTGCACATTTGGTGTCAAGGGAGGCAAGTTCCATGGTTACGTGGTGACCGAAAGGGGAATTGAAGCAAATCCAGAAAAGATCAAAGCCATACATGACCTTCCGCAGCCAAAGACCCTCAACGAGGTACAACAATTGGTTGGGAAGTCCATCACCCTAAGCCGTTTTATCTCAAGATCGGCCGAGAAGAATCTGCCTTTCTTCAAGGTCCTAAGGAAGAGTAATCAGTTCGAATGGACAAAGGAATGCGAAAAAGCCTTTGAGAAACTGAAGCAATACTTGTTGTCGCCACCTTTGTTGTCCAAGCCGATCGACGGAGAACCGTTATATCTCTACCTTGCGACCACTCCGGAGGCATTAAGTTCCGTCCTGGTACGGATCCAAGGGAATGATCATATCCCGATTTATTATTTGAGCAAGGCACTCACAGGTGCGGAGACGAGATATTTAGACATTGAAAGGTTGTCATTTGCCTTGGTCTACACCGCAAGGAGGCTCAAATCATACTTTGGTTCACACAAAGTGATTGTCTTAACAAGCCAACCTCTCAAGCAAGTCCTAGGGCGACCTGAAATGAGCGAAAGACTAGCAAGATGGGCGATCGAGCTTAGTGAGTTCGACATCGACTACCAAGCTCCATTAGCCAAAAAAGCTCAAGTCCTAGCATATTTCTTGGACGAGTATCCCGCCAAGGACCCTATGGATGTCGACCCAGAGGAAGCACAATCTGATTAAGCTATGATGATCGACTCCCAAGGACCTCAAGTTAGTGAACATTTCAAAGCTCTAGAAGCGGCATTGAAGGGATTCAAGGAACTAGCCCAAGCTAGTCGAGAAATTGATATGTCCAATGCCGAAGACGCCATGCTTTATCCCCTGAGACCAATAACCAACGGAAAGAGTACACACCCAGTCACATGTTCCTTCTCAACGATGTGGCAATGAAAGAAGGAAATTCTCAGATTGTCATCCAAGGACCAAAATCCGGAACGGAAGTTTCGGAGGAAGCAGAAAAAGGTCCGTAGGAACCAGTTCGAGAAATAATGCTCCCCGAACCAAAAGATCCAAAAGATCATGGAGATGTTTGGATTTTACAAGTCGACGGTTCGTCTTGCGGGAGGTCCGGAGGAATTGGAATCTACCTCAGGAGCCCCGGATGAGCCGAGATAGAATACGCTGTGACCTTAGGCTTTTCGGTCTCAAACAATGAAGCTGAATATGAAGCGATTATGATTGGTCTCCGGATGGCCAAAGCACTCCAAGTGAAGAAAATCAAGCTTTTTACCGACTCACAATTGGCCGAGAGGCAGTTGGCCGGAGCTTTCAAAGCAAAGAAGAGCTCCTTGCTAGAGTACAAGGACGCTATCAAAGAAGAAATGGCACAATTTGAATAATGCCAAGTAGAGAAGTTTGCAAGAGAACTCAATGGTAAAGTGGATGCCTTGTCCAAATATGCATCAGCGTCCGGAGGCGTAGACACTCGAAATGTGATACTTCTGAAAATGGAGCTTTCGTCCATCGCAAATTCTCAAAGAAGTGCGCAAGGCATGTTCACCATTGATACAACCCCAAGTTGGATGCAACCTATCGCGACCTATTTGATGCATGGAATCCTCCCAAGGGACCGTGCGGAAGCAAGGAGGATCAAGGGAAGAGTAGTGAGATACTTTGTCCAAGGGACATACCTTTACAAGAGATCCTTCAGAGGCACGCACCTTAGATGTGTTAGCGACAACGAAGTCCAAGCGATCTTAGAAGAAATGCACCAAGGGAGTTGTGGAAACCACTCGGGAGGAAGAGCTTTAGCTCAAAAAATTATTCGCCAAGGATTTTATTGGCCAACGGTGCGAGAGGATGCTGCGCAATTTGTGCGCAAATGCGAGGAATGTCAATACTTTGCGACCCCCGATCATGCGCCCGCGAGACCGCTTATTCCTTCCATGATCACATGTCCCTTCGCCACATGGGGAATAGACATAGTCGGACCATTGCCCAAAGGAACCGAACAAAAGAAGTTCATCATTGTCGCGGTAGAATACTTCAGCAAATGGGCACAGGCGGAAGCGGTCTCTGTGATTAGCGAGAAGAAGGTTATGGACTTTGTCTGGAGGAACATTGTATGTCGCTTTGGCTTGCCGAGGACTTTGTCTGGAGGAACATTGTATGTCTCTTTGGCTTGCGGAGGGTCCTTGTGTCCGACAACGGTTCTCAATTCTATGGAGCCAAGTTCAACGCATGGTGCGAAAGGATGAAGATCAAAGGCGCTTTACATCAATGGGATATCCCCAAGCTAATGGCCAAACTGAGTCCACCAACAAGACGCTCGTAAGGAGCTTGAAGAAAATGTTTTCAGCGTACCAAGGAAGTTGGGTTGAGCAACTTGATGGAGTCCTCTGGGCCTACCGCACCTCTTCAAAGACAGCAACAAGGGAAACTCCATTCTCCCCTGTCTATGGTTCGGAGGTAGTTATCCCGACCGACATTGTGCAAGAAACATTGAGAATTCAGGGCTACCAACCGGAAGACAACCATGGAGCAAGGTGATGATGTCGTTTTTCAGCAATTAAATTTGTTTAAAAAGCCAAAGAACACTTATTACTACACAAACAAGAGTGCAATGGCAAGTTGTCCCCGAGTGTCGTTCTCTCGGGACCTAACGTGGCTTTGTTTGTGGTTTTTGCTAGTTATTTCAGACAACGAGTTCAAGTGTTTGTAGAATTGCTTTCTTAGAACAAAGCAACGAGAAATCAGATTGTTGTAATCAAGTTTGGAAAACGGTTGGTGGTAGAAATCAAATACACATGCATGGGTTACGAATATGCTCACAAGTTCAGTGCGTAAAACCTTCGATCAAGTCTGCTAAGCAACTCGTCTAGGTAACTTTCAAGACACACATCATAAAAGACCACTATCAATACTTTAGAGGTGCTTGTCACTAACACCATTTATCTAGCATGCTGCAAATCTCTAACATACAATCCTATAGCTTTCATTGACCAAGATTTTGTCACTATACTCAATTCGAATATATTTTATAGGCAACTAAGAATCATATGAAGGAATTTGCAGCAAGATTGAATCACAATCTCATGTAAGCATAAACATAACCCATAGCATGCATATTCTACATTCTACCACCAACACAAAGGATTTAGCTACTCATATTCATCAACATAGACATCAAATCATATGAATTGTAAATAGAATACATCAAATCAAACTACTAGACAAGAGATAATGATACAATGTTACCACCAAGCTGTCACTAATCGGTGGGTATTGATGAAAACCTCTCCGTAGATGAAACAATGGATGCAATCCTATGCCAAAACCTTTAATCCAATCTAAAATACAATGTAATCTGAGTTTTCTCTGAGTTTTGGGACTTAGCAGCTCTCCAAAACGAAGCCAATGTTCAAAAAGTATCGAAAAAGTAACTGGAGATCAGGTCTAAGAAGGAAAATCCGAAAACGTAACCGCTGCCAAGCGGACCGCTTGGAGAGGCCAAGCGGAGCGCTTGGCAAGCGAAGCGCTTGGGCCCTTCGCTTGGCTGCTGTGCCAAAGCTCCTGGAAAATGAAGCGGAGCGCTTCACTATTCCAGGCGCTTAGCTTGGCTCCTGGGCAGATTTTTGTCTTCCAACTCAATCTTTTTGCCCTCGTACGGCCCTCGGGTGCCTTGGACTCATCCTTCTCAATGCTTATTGATGCTCAAACACTCACTAACAAGCCGTGGAGATCAAGGAACTTCAACGGGGCCATTTTCTATCAAAAAGCTCGTTTTTATCTCCAAAAACGCCATTTCACCTAAGTGCCTGAAAATGCAGAAAACAATAAACGTGACACTATTCTACAAAACTAACCAAAAAACAAGGCTAAAAGATAGCAAAAGAAGGTAAAAAAGACAAGATGAACGCGTCAAAAATACGTTCATCAAACTCCCCAAACCAAACCTTTGCTTGTCCTCAAGCAACAAACTATCCTAAATGCAACACAAAAGGAGTCTCATGCCAAGTAAAGTGAACTAATCTATTGAATCTACCAAATGCTTATGAACAAAACCAAATGAGCATGACATGCAAGTAGGTTGAAGAATGCCTCGATTGCGAATATACACATTCTCATGTGCACTTGGTTAAACAAAGGAGTCTCTCGTAACATCTTCTACCTGGACCTGGTCAGTGACGACATAATGATGCATGTTATCATACTACAATTGCCCCGTGCCTATGAAACCGAGGGCTTACTACTGTTCACCAAGCGAGACTTTTCTTCAAGAGAGGGCGAACCAATACTGGCTCTCATCAAACGAAGGAGGGTTCCCTAGAAAGAGAAGACACTCCCCTATTCTACCCAGACTCTCAACGAATGAGTCTCCTTCAACCACTTCTTGAACAGCAGGACGAGGGTGGTCAAGAACAGGCCTTGGACAAAGGCGACACGAACGAAAGATAGAATTTACAACTCGATAACTTCACAATAACAAATATTTACATGACACTTGACACTTTACTAGACTGCTTTTTGGCTTGCAACGACCCTTCTTTTGCTTTTTTGGGTCTTATTCTTTATTTCCCTTTTTTTTTTTTTTATATAGGGGCAAGCAGCAATACTAAGTGTCAAAAACACCTCCCCAAACCTATTCGAAAGAATAGGTTTGAGCACAAAGACGAAAAAGAAAAAGGAAAAAGACTCTTTTACAAAGACACCTCCCCAAACCTATTCGAAAGAATAGGTTGGGACACAAAACAAAAAGAAAAAGAAAAAGAAAACTTTACAACAACTCAAAGATGAAAGACAAGTATAACGAAGCAACCCCCTCCCCAAACCTATTCGATAGAATAGGTCTACTACAAGGAATCACACACCTCACACTACCTCCTTCCTAGGCATTTGGCAATCTCTAATCGAGGTGAAGAACTTGTCGCCTCTTACGTACATAATTACACGGGTTACAACTATAGACTCAAACGTGCATCATTTCATAAGGCCATCGTGAACCGTAGCAGAAGAAACACCACTCAAGGTGATGTCGAGACTACTAAGCTTAACTAGTGCACATGCGAATGTGACAAACCAAGCGAGACAAGCCTCAAACTACTTGCAAAGTGATGCAACATATGATCAATGGTCATAAACACTTAGTCTACTCAATAAAAAAGTTCAAAAGAACTTGGCAATAGACTCCACACAACAACGTGCAACAACTAATCTATGAATGATATGCATGCATAAATTTGAAAAAAACACGACAAATCACTTGAGTAAAATCAGGCATGTACGAACCACACAAGCATATAGTACTGAAAATCCAATACCCCCTCCCCAAACCTAAACTTTTGCTCGTCCTCGAGCAAAGAAAAGTTGAATGAAAAGGAAAAATTGGATTGAAAGTACACTTCCCTGAGATAAAGGTTCGTGTCCAATCTCCTATATATGAGTAGTACCTGAAAGGACTCAAGAAACATGTGAAAACGGGTGCACAAAGGTGAGAAGAATGGAAAAAACGAGGAAAATCTGGGTACAGGGTCCAGGCGGACCGCTTGGCGGGGGCCAAGCGGTTCGCTTGTCAAGCGGAGCGATTGGGAGGCTCCAGGCGCTCCGCTTGAAATTCCAGTAAATTTTTTTGATTTACTGAAGATTCAAGCGGACCGCTTGGCCCTTCCAAGCGCTTCGCTTGGCTCTGTTTCCAGGTTTTCGATGTTTTTTCCTATCTTAATCACCTAAGGCACCAAGACAAACACTAGACTAAACGAATCACGACAAAAGGTACACAGGCCACAACTACAAAAGCAAACTAAGAGTACAAGAGTCATAAGTCACAACATCATACAACCAAATCGAAATGAAAAGAGTTTCAACCAACAATAGTAAACAAGCCAAAATAACGATAATATAAAAATACTACCGATAAATGTGGCCTCTGTTGGCTGGTGTCTCTAGGAGAAGGGGTCGTAGGGGGTGTTAGGAAATGCACTTCCACTACCACCGGTCTGATCATAGAAAGTATACCCCGGAATTCGGCGAGCTAAGGCATCATGGCGGTTCATCATCTCCTCCTGGTGGGCTCTGCAACGCCTAGTGTCCTCTACTCGAGCGGCTTCCCAACGCTGATCTACACGCCCTTGAAAATCATCCCAACGCTGCTCATCCATCACACGGAAGTCCTCCCACCTCTTAACTTCGCGCTCCTCAAATCCCCGGAATTGCTTGGTAAGCTGGGTCGACTGAGCCTCCAACATGGTGGTTTGGAAGTTCCCAAACTGATCTACCAAGATCTGGTTGAACTCCGAGAAGTCGAAGCTTCCTTGTCCGGCCGTAGGTGGAGGTGGAGGAGGTGTCACATGGCGTGTAACTCTTGGTTGCATGGGTTCTCCTTGCTGAGTGCACCAAGTCCCGAACATCTCATTGTACGTATCAATGTTGATGGATTTCTTTGGCTTCTTGTCCAGTACGAGGTCGGGAACTCCGGCCTCCTTGCACATGCCCGTGATCAAGTTACCAACGGCAAGCTTCCAGTTTGCATTACGGCGGCGCTTGAATTCCTCGAAGATGACGATGCCAGGAGTGAGAGGCAAATCATGCAAGAGAGCGTGGACTAAGACTCCGTAATAGGACTGAACCTCGGAATCATGTGTGCTAGGAATCAGATTGGCTTGAACGAACTTCAACATCATCCTTGCCTCGAAGGTGAGATCGTTGTGGCGCAAAATCCGGGGTGGTTCATCAGGCAATTCAAAATCTTCCACGGTAATGCCATTCAGTATCTCCATGGGGTAATGATAAGACTCCCGGTCGTAGACATAGAGCTCCGCGGGATCAAATCTCTCGTTGGATGTAGGCTGGCGGTTTGGATCCCGCGCCAGTGGCCTATCCAATCGCATAATGAAGCTAGTGATGCTCAAAGGAGTAAACTCGACCCCAACACCGCCGACGGGAACCTCACCGGTCCGCTCATTGTAGTCCGTGAAGGCAATGTAGAAGTCCTCCACTACTGCTTGGTCCCAATTTGGCATGACCTCGCCGTAGTACTTCCACCCTCGCTTAGTAACGAGCTTGTTGAGCTCTCTTGCACCATCCAACTCGCTCTCACCAGCCGTGAAGCGAATGCTCCTCTCAGAAATGTACGTGTGCTTGTGGGCATGGATACTCGCTTCGAATTGCCTTGCCCTCCCCGATTGGCGATACTCGCCGGGTGTGGCCGTTTGTTGGGCCCTCGAGGTCCCTTCTCCCCTTGATCTCTTGGTTCTTCTCGATGCCATTGTACCTAGAATAATCTTATTAGATAACTTCAAGAGACAATGAGAATTAGACTTGACTCCTAGACTCCAATACTCACTCAAGTAATCTCATGGTGAGTTTGAGGGCTTGCTAAAGTTCATAGGAACAAATCGAGAAGCTTTAACACTTCGTTACGATAAATCCATACGAATCTAAACCAAGCAAACAAACTCTCCAATTGAATTACCCAACAATTCCAACACATTCTCATGCAACCACAACATCACCATAATCATAACATAACTCAAATTCAAGGCTAACAATCATCAAACAATTATATAGCAAAAATTCGAGCAATAGAATTCATCATAAATCAAGAGGAGCAAAATTCGAATTTAGACATCACATCTAGTAAGAAACATGCTCAACAATCATCATCAAACTCTAATTCACCAATGCATAACACAATTGAAGCTAATTAAGATAAAATCCCAAATTCAAGAAAGTTAGGGTTCATGAGAGGTACCTTTGATTCCTTGTTATGGATACTTCAAACGTGAAATTTGATCGGTTTAGATGATAGAGGGGGTGATGGGCTTTATAAAATGCACAAGATTGCAAGAATTGGTGTAGAATTGAGAGAGATTGAGATTTTTGGGGTGTTAAATCGGCAATGGAGGAAAAAAACGAAGTGGGGAGCTTTGATGCACAAGTGCTCCGCTTGGCTTTCTTAAGGAAAGCCAAGCGAAGCGCTTGGGCCGTCCCAAGAGAAGCGCTTGGCAAGCGGTCCGCTTGGGACCTGCCAAGCGCTCCGCTTGGATTTCCAGTAAGAATGAAATTCTTACTGGAAATCCAAGCGGACCGCTTGGGCTTGCCAAGCGGTTCGCTTGGGACCTGGAGCTCCCAAATCCAATTTTTTTCGACTTTTGCTAAATTTTCACCCCAAAAACCTTGTCTAAACAACGAAACAAAATTTAAACGTGCTCCTAATCTATATGCAAGTACGTACAACCTCGGGTTGCCTCCCGAGAAGCGCCTTCGTTTAAAAGTCGTTGGCTCGACTCTTCACAACTCATGCGGAATTGATTTCGCCTCGGGTACTAAACTTCCCCCTCCAATTGCCTCTGAAAGCATCAATTCCCTGCACATCTTGACGAACATAAAGTGGACCAAAAATCCTACAAGTTCGTTAGTATCAACATAAGCACATGAATCAACAATGGCTCGCAACGTGTGTTGCTTGCCATTTACCTCAAAGTGACATGTTTGGCGATACATGTCTATGACCATATGCACTTTGTTGATGAATGCTCTACCCAAGAGAACCACATCTTTGAGCTTAGCAGAAGATGTAGGCATAACGATGAAATTAGTCTTCACCTCTACACCGGCAACCCTCACCGCCAAGTTCTCAATCACACCCAACGGCTTTTTCATGAACCCATCCGCTACTTGCACCATGCATTTGATAGGTCTCAAGCCAGACAAACCCGACTCTTCATACACGTTCAAGGGTATAACATTCACACCCGCTCCCGTGTCTTGAGTTTCCACTATTCCGTCCTTCTTCCCCAAGCCGATTTCAACATCGAAGCTCTCTTGGATGGGCACATCCACCATATCCACCATCTCATCCTCAGAGATGAGTTTTCTTTCACCTCTTCAACTATCGCATCAGATTGTGCGACAACTTCCTCTTCCATAACCACCTTAGGAGTCTCGACCTCCTCACTCACCTTGCAAGTTTCAGTTATCTAGCAACTTGGCACCTCAACTCGTGCATTGTCTCTCACAACCGTGATCTCCACGGGCAAATCAGTCACCACGGTTATGGCCATAGCCTTCTCCGTGTTCCCGGTAAACTTCCCTTGCTCTCTACTAGCCCCCCGATCTATCAACTCTTGCAACTTCTTATGGAGGTTGCTACTACTAGCCTCAAGCTTCTCAAACCGCTGATTGTTAGTAGCTTCATTACGATAGTAATGCTCCATAAACTTATTCGTCTTCAACACAAGATCGTTGAGAGAAGAGACAAGAGGTGAAGGAAGCACCCCTCCACCTTGTGGTCCCGAACTAGCAACCTGAGGTGGAGGTGTAGGATTAGAAGGCGGTGCGCCTTCATACCAATTGTTCCCATAGCTGAGACGACTTCTATCTTGATTAGGCCCATAGGCATTTTGATCCGGGTTATGAAGATAACCACGGTTGCCTTGATTCTGGTACCCACCTCGGGGTCCACGGTTTTGTGGCCTCATATTGCCATATCCTTGCCCGTAGTTCACATCTCCAACTACTTGCTCTCCCTCAGCAGCATACACTTCTTGACGGACATCGTTCGTGATATATTGCTCTCTAGCAAATTCAGAACGGCATAAATAGGCCGGGTGCCCATAGTTCTTGCACACACCACAAACTTCCGTAGAAGGAGAAGGAACGCTTTGCCTCAAAGATTGCTTCACTTCATGGGCGAACCCATCGAAGGCATTTTGTTCTACCACTACCTTGGCCTCACCTATTTGCTCCTTTTGGAGCACACGAGCCCTCACATTCCGGTTTTGGGAATTCCGGTACATCATGTCCAGCTTCACTAGAGCTTGAGAAGGAAGCAACTCCCCCATACTACCTCCACAAATACTATCCACTTGAGATTGAATCTCGGGATGTAAACCATTGTAAAAGAATTTGAGAAGCTGACCTTTATCATACCCGTGATGTGGGCATCGATGATGCAACCCCATGAATCGCGGCCTCGTGGAAAGGCTCATCATACCTCTGCTCGAAGGAGCTAATTTGGCTCTTCATAGCCATCGTCTTGGAAGCGGGGTAGTAACGCTCCATGAACTTATCAAAACAAAGATCCCATGTTGTCAAAGACCCGGCCTCCAAAGTATTAAGCCAAGCCTTTGCACGATCACCTAGCCCCATAGAAAAGACCTTCAAACGGAGATCATCATCCGTAACACCAGCTCCTGGTCTCCCAAGATGGAGAAAAAAATTCTCGACCTCATTCAAGAACCCAATCACGTCCTCATTAGCCATCCCATAGAATTTGGGAAGTTGTTGGAACATGTGATTCTTGATCTCCAAGTTCCTTGTGGCATCATTGAGGACAATTGTTGGTCCTCTAGCCCCAACCGTAGGCTTAGTAAGTGTACGTATAGGCCGCTCCGCCATTTCACCTTCCAAGAAAACAGGTTCAAGAATTGGCTCCAAAAGATAAGAAGAAGATTCTTCCCGAATACCAGAAGTGGAAGCTCTAGATGCTACTTCTTCAAACTCGAGATTCAAATTCCTCCTTCTCCTATGAAACAAACGATCGATCTCGTCTACAAAAGGTTCAACAATAGGTCTACCCGTTCGGGTTCTAGGCATGCACTCACCTGAAATGAAGAGTAGTGAGTTTCCAAGTCAAAAAGAAACAAAAGACAGAAATAAGGAAAAGAAGAGATGTTGGCTGAAAAAACCAAAACAAAAACACCAACCAAAGGAGTTAAGTCCCCGGCAACGGCGCCAAATTGATGATGTCGTTTTTCACCAATTAAATTTGTTTAAAAAGCCAAAGAACACTTATCACTACACAAACAAGAGTGCAATGGCGAGTTGTCCCCGAGTGTCGTTCTCTCGGGACCTAACGTGGCTTTGTTTGTGGTTTTTGCTAGTTATTTCAGACAACGAGTTCAAGTGTTTGTAAAATTGCTTTCTTAGAACAAAGCAACGAGAAATCAGATTGTTGTAATCAAGTTTGGAAAACGGTTGGTGGTAGAAATCAAATACACATGCATGGGTTACGAATATGCTCACAAGTTCAGTGCGTAAAACCTTCGATCAAGTCTGCTAAGCAACTCGTCTAGGTAACTTTCAAGACACACATCATAAAAGACCACTATCAATACTTTAGAGGTGCTTGTCACTAACACCATTTATCTAGCATGCTGCAAATCTCTAACATACAATCCTATAGCTTTCATTGACCAAGAGTTTGTCACTATACTCAATTCGAATATATTTTATAGGAAACTAAGAATCATATGAAGGAATTTGCAGCAAGATTGAATCACAATCTCATGTAAGCATAAACATAACCCATAGCATGCATATTCTACATTCTACCACCAACACAAAGGATTTAGCTACTCATATTCATCAACATAGACATCAAATCATATGAATTGTAAATAGAATACATCAAATCAAACTACTAGACAAGAGATAATGATACAATGTTACCACCAAGCTGTCACTAATCGGTGGGTATTGATGAAAACCTCTCCGTAGATGAAACAATGGATGCAATCCTATGCCAAAACCTTTAATCCAATCTAAAATACAATGTAATCTGAGTTTTCTCTGAGTTTTGGGGCTTAGGAGCTCTCCAAAACGAAGCCAATGTTCAAAAAGTATCGAAAAAGTAACTGAAGATTAGATCTAAGAAGGAAAATCCGAAAATGTAACCGCTGCCAAGCGGACCGCTTGGAGAGGCCAAGCGGAGCGCTTGGCAAGCGAGCGCTTGGGCCCTCCAAGCGCTTCGCTTGGCTGCTGTGCCAAAGCTCCTGGAAAATGAAGCGGAACGCTTCACTATTCCAGGCGCTTAGCTTGGCTCCTGGGCAGATTTTTGTCTTCCAACTCAATCTTTTTGCCCTCATACGGCCCTCGGGTGCCTTGGACTCATCCTTCTCAATGCTTATTGATGCTCAAACACTCACGAACAAGCCGTGGAGATCAAGGAACTTCAACGGGGCCATTTTCTATCAAAAAAGCTCGCTTTTAGTTCCAAAAACGCCATTTCGTACCTAAGTGCTTGAAAATGCAGAAAACAATAAACGTGACACTATTTTACAAAACTAACCAAAAAACAAGGCTAAAAGATAGCAAAAGAAGGTAAAAAAGACAAGATGAACACGTCAAAAATACGTTCATCACAAGGATGTTTGATCTAGAAATGCTCGAAGAGTCAAGGACCACAGCATTGGCAAACATCTTGAGATACCAAGCCATCGTCGCAAAGACCTACAACAAGCATGTCAAGGACAGAGACTTTCAAGTCGGAGACTTGGTACTCCGCAAGGCAGATATCCTAGGCAATCCACACAAGATGGAACCTAAGTGGGAAGGACCTTACAAGATAGTAGAAGCCAACTCCAATGGAAGTTACCGCTTGGAAGATGCCGAAGGAAATAAGTTGAAGAACACTTGAAACACCACCAATCTCCAGAGGTTTTATGCCTAGATGGCATTGGAGAAATATGCAATGTTTTGATGAGCTCCTGTGGAAGGCCCCCTTTCGCCAGTTTATGATTTCTAGTTCAGTTTTTGTTTCGCCCTTTGGCACGGCCTCGAAGCCCACTGTTGTAATTGAATTTCCGTCAAATCAATGCAACGCTTTTCAGTTTGCAAAATTGTCTTGTTTGCTCGAAAGGCATATATAAAACCACGAAGGGCAACACAAAAATACGAAACTAGATGAGAAGCTCCGAAGGAAAGAAATAAAGGTCGAAAGGCAAAAAATTAATCTTCTTGGTTTTTCAAAACAAGAAAAAGATATCTCGGAAAAAATTTTCGGGTCAGAGGACACACAAGGGTGCGACGACGTGGTCCTCGGCCAAGCTTCAAAAATGGCCGGAAGACCATAACTTTTCCATCGTCCACGAGATTTTTTCCTTGAATTTTTGGAGAAAAAATTGTAAGGGAGAAAAGTGTGCTCGACGACACACTTAATTACCTAAGGGCCGACTACATTAGCAATTAAGGTTGCGCGACTAACATTCATTCAGGAAGCGTCCGAAGGTATCAAGGGAATGAGGCGCCCGAGTACCATGATTCATACTTGGTGAAATTTTGTCTAAGTTTTGATTCATACTTGGTGAAATTTTGTCTAAGTTTTTCGGAAACACTAGGCGGCCGACTACTAAGAAAAATACACGGCGGCCGACTAGCATGGGTATTCGATGTGCGAGGCGCCCGACAGGCGAGCTTCGATACTTAATAATTTATTTCAAAGGAGAAGTCCGGAAGCGCGTGGTTTGAGATATATATTACAAGCGTCCGACGACACATACTTAGAATTTTTTCTAAGTCCAACGAAGGAGAAACAATTACCTGAAGAAGCATATTATGAAAACTCGCATAACACTTTGCGACATACCAAAAGAAAAGAATAAATATGCAAAAGATAAACAAGGAGCGATTAGCATAAGGCCTCGTCGGGCAAAAGGAGGAGCATTGTTGATTTACAAAAAGATATGCACCCAAGTGAGTGGGGCATCAAAAATAGCTCTCCCCAGCACGCCACAAAGGGCCCAATAAGTTAAAGCATAAATGTAATTGTTCGACTAGCAAAAAGGACTTGTTAAAATTTTCTACAAGTTCTACCGAGCATACTCGGCCTTCAAATCTTCAACCAGAGCGACTTCGTGACTGCTCGGGGGACTTAGGAGGAGATCTCTGCAGGTCTTGCCCTTCACCGGTCCGACTTCCACCCCCGGAAGCTTGACTCGCTCCCTCAGCTCAGCTAACTCCAGAGCCCGCCGCGCGCCTCTCTGCCTCGAGCGTCTCCTGGAATTTGATAACCTCGGGTTCCTCCACAGTGTAGTCACGGCCGAGGACAGGGCCAGGAAGAGCGAGCCACCTAGTGTTGTGATGGCCACATTTGTTGAACGGCTCGAGTATCCCGACTTGGAGAACCTGATGACAGCGTTTTTTACACTGTCATTCGGTTCTTTTTCACCTATTTAGCTATCCTCTAAATTGCATTTTAGTGCATTTTATTAGAATAGTGTCACGTTTCCCTTTTCTTTTGTTATTTTCAGGTTTTAGGTGAAAAATGCATTTTTGGATAGGAATTATGGCGAAACCTTGAAGTTTTGGTGCAACAAGATCACCCGTGGTGTGTCAAGGGGCTCAAAACCGTGCCGAAGGCCAAGGAGAACATGAAATATTCGAGATATCTTGTATGAGGCGGAAACGGTAGTTCATTCGGAGTTCGGATGAAGATTTTGGAGCCTTTGAAGTGAAATTCCATTTGCATAGTCTTAGTATTTTGGGAACCAGTCTTTCATACAATATTGGATTGGGATAAGGTTACAACCTACGCGTAGCTAACTCGACGAGATATCCAACGGTGGGTCTTACGTGCTAATCCGAGTTCGGACGCGCCCGGAATCTCTGTTTCAACTTAGAAGAAACTTGCTGCCCGTGGGAGGCGGTTCGCTTGCCACCCCGGGCGGTTCGCCCGGCGTTGCGGCAGAACTTATAAATATGTTTCCTATCTGCGTTTTTTCATATAACACATTCATATTTTGAGAGACCAAAACCCTAGAGATTGTTCTGGGTATTCATAGCTTAGAGACAACTTTACTTATCGATTCTGGAGCATATCGTAGAGATTTGGACACCAATTCATCTCACCTTGCTTGTGAGTTTAAGAAATTCACCGGAGATTGAAAACCTTCGTTGGTAACTTGTATCTCACGATTTTCCTGCTTTTATTTATTCAATTCAACATGTTTTCATTGATTCTTGCTTTGATTATTATCGTTGATTGCAATTTACATATGAGTAGCTAAATCTAAGGTTGGTGATAGTATGTGAATTCATGGCTAGGGTTCCTAATTGTGCATGATTGTAGCTTCGCGCAGACTTTACTTGTTAATTGTTTCCTTCTTTGATCTTTCTAAGCCATCTACATTCTTAAGTGTTAAACCTGGAGAAACACTAGGACAATTCAAGATCATCGATTTCTTTATTACAATTCTTCAAGTACCTTCATGCATGATTATAACCCGACGCTTAGAACGATCATACTATCAATAACTTCCATCATATATTGATAAGAAAAATCTTTGCTAAGTCGTTTTCTGATTTTATAGTTTAAGTTTAAGTAGTTAAAGCTAGTTATAGTCCTTAGACATCGACACTCGAGGTTATCTTTCTTCTACACTACGTTTTCGTTTTCGTTGTAGTTGCGAGTTGTCTTTGGCTAAAAAAACAAATTTTATTTGATTGTTGGAGTCTGACAATCTCTTTCATCAAATTGGCGCCGTTTCCGGGCACTATTACTCCTTTTTACTCTTTAGCTTATTTATATTTTCAGCATTCAACTCCCCGAAGAATAAGCTCTAGGGTTTGCTCTCAGAAACTTCACTTTCTTACCCTATTTCTTTCCCCCTATCTTTTTCAGCAAATTCATCTAATCTGATCTTGGTTACCTTGCGTGCTTGCGCTCTTTGTGTTTTCCTTGTAAGTTTTTTGTTTTTCTTTTGTGGATTCTGCTCCTTGGTTTCTTGTTTCCTCATGTGCAGAAACTAGTCCCATGAAAGGATGAGTCTACGAGCTCCTTTGCCACGGTATGTGCAACCTCGAGGGCCTTGCATAACATTGGATGAAGATTGCAAGGATTATGACTTTGATCCTTCATACTACTCCATTGTTTCCACGTTTTCGAGTTGTGATGATCCAAGAGAGTTCTTAGACACGTACGAGGAAGGTGTGTTGAGGATACCTCGTGAGAATGTGGAGGGGATTATTTTATCACATGAGCAGCTTAGTATAAGAGGATTTATGGGTGCCTTGAGAGGGAGCGCTCGAGGATGGCTCAGAATCCCGCCGGAAAGATCATTGCACACTTTGGGTGAAACAACCAACAAGTTTTTGGAACATTGGGATTGGGACTCACCTCCCGAGTCAAGTACATGGACGTCTCGCTTCAGTAGTCGGCCACCAGAAATCGACATTGCCAATGTGGCGGAATGTGTTGACAAATCTATTGATGAAGTCTCTTCAGTGCTTAGCTTGGATTCCACGTCCTTACTTGAGGATGTCGAGGTTGGTGGTCAAGAGGAAGTCGTGGAGGAGGTGATAACTGAATCCATTGCTTCACTTGAGTCAGAAAGTGATGACTTGAGTTGTGTTCAGGTCGAGGAGCCAATCTCTGAAGATTTTGGTGTCTCTGAATCGATTGCTACAGACACTCTTGATCTTGACTCCTACGTTCTGGTCCATGCACCCACCTATGAGTTTCAAATGAGTTTTGATCCACTTTTCTCTTTTTATTTTCCATTTGATTCCCTTAGTTATTTTTTAGATTTTGATTTTATTGATTTTGTTAATTTTAGTTTTCATGGAATCATGGACTCGATTGAGCAGCTAAGGAGAGGAGCCAAGGATGGTTCCCAAGATGCAAGGAGTAGTGGAACGGATGCACGAGATTCGTTCCCATTTGATAATGGGTAACCTTAGTGGAATTACTTGCATGTAGTTTAGTTTTATCGCTTTCTTGCATTGCATGCATATTTGTTTTGAGCATATAATTGTTTTTTTTCTTTTTTTTGTTTAAGTATGTTTTTGGTGATAGAATAGGTTTTAAGATGATAATTTTATGTTTAGGGAGGAAAAAGGCGTCTCTAGGAGTCTGGAGGTGTCGGGCGAAGCGGCCCCATACGGGGCGGACCGCCCGGCAGCAACAGATCACCTGGGGCTTGCTGGAAGCCCCAGGTGAACCGCCCCCCACACGGGGCGGTTCGCCCGGGAGTCCAGCAACCCAGGTGTCCGTTTTTTCATCCGGATACCCAATTTTCTCCCTATACGTTAAAATTGTTGATCTTTTTACCTCTCTTATAACCCGTTTTGGTTTCTCACGAGTTTCTTTGAGTAATATAGGTTATAGATAAAAGTTTAGCTCTCACCTTAAATCCACTTTCGACGTTCGGGACGAGCGACGACATTCAGGTTTGGGGGGGGGGTTATCGCTGGGTATTTTTAGAATTTATTTTGCTTATGATAACTCGTGAACACCTTTATTTGCATTTGCACGTTTACCGCTTTCTTAGGATTTAGTTGCATTCATTCTAGTATAATTTTGCATGTTTTGTGTGGAGTTTATTGCCAAATTTTTAGAACTTTTTTATTGTGTAGATTAACTAGTTATGACCATTGACCATACATTGCATCTCTATGGATTAGTTTGAGGTTTTTCTTGCTTGGCTTGTCACATTTGTATATGCACTTAGTTAAGCTTGGTAGTCTCGACATCACTAAGTGGTGTTTTATCACTACTGCGGTTCACGAAGGCCTTATTATAAAATGTTGCACGTTAGAGTCTTTTGATTGTTTTCCCGTGTAATTATGTACCTAAGAGGTAACAAGTCTTCACCTTGCTTTGAGATTGCTAAATTCCTAGGAAGGAAGTAGTCTGAGGAGAGTGTGATCTTTTGTTTGAAACCTATTCTTACGAATAGGTTTGGAGAGGGGGTTATACCTTTTGATATGACTTGTTTTTCATTTTTCGAGTCATGTGAGTTTGTGTTTCTTCTATTTCGTGATTTTGTGCTCCAACCTATTCTTTCGAATAGGTTTGGGGAGGTCGTTTGTAATGTCAATGTTATTTTCTTTTCGTTGTGCTACTGCTGGCTATACAACAAAAAAAAAAAAAAAAGAAATCTGGAAAAAGAAAAAAGGAGGGAGAAAGAAAAAAAAAGGAAAAAAAAGAAATTTTTTTTTTCTGAAACCTGGAAAATAATAAAAAAAGACCCTAAAAAAAGCAAAGAAGGGTCCAAAGAAAGCCAAAAAGCAGTTTAACAAAGTTTTGTTTCATTTTCACCTTTTGTAATGTTCGTAATCGAGTTGTAAATTTTATCTTTTGTTTGTTTCGTGTCATCTGTTGTAGACCACCCTCGTCCTGCCATTCAGGATGTGGTGATTAGTTTTTGACTTTGCTTGAGAGATGGGTAGAATAGGGGAGTGTTATCTTTTAGGGAACTCTCCTTCGTTTGATGAAAGGTAGTATTGGTTCGACCTCTTTGAGGGAAAGTCTTAACTTGGTGAACTGTAGTAAGCCCTCAGTTTCATAGGCACGGGGCAACCATTCGTATTCTAACATGTTTATTATGGAGAAACACTAGGACATTTCAAGATCATCGATTTCTTGATTACAATACATCAAGTACCTTCATGCATGATTATAACCCAACGGTTAGAACGATCATACTATCACTAACTTCCATCATATATTGATAAGAAAAATCTTTGCTAAGTCGTTTTCTGATTTTATAGTTTAAGTTTAAGTAGTTAAAGCTAGTTATAGTCCTTAGAGATCGACACTCGAGGTTATCTTTCTTCTACACTACGTTTTCGTTTTCGTTGTAGTTGCGAGTTGCCTTTGGGTAAAAAAACAAATTTTATTTGATTGTTGGAGTCTGACAATCTCTTTCATCAAATTGGCGCCGTTTCCGGGCACTATTACTCCTTTTTACTCTTTAGCTTATTTATATTTTCAGCATTCAACTCCCCGAAGAATAAGCTCTAGGGTTTGCTCTCAGAAACTTCACTTTCTTACCCTATTTCTTTCCCCCTATCTTTTTCAGCAAATTCATCTAATCTGATCTAGGTTACCTTGCGTGCTTGCGCTCTTTGTGTTTTCCTTGCAAGTTTTTTCTTTTTCTTTTGTGGATTCTGCTCCTTGGTTTCTTGTTTCCTCATGTGCAGAAACTAGTCCCATGAAAGGATGAGTCTACGAGCTCCTTTGCCACGGTATGTGCAACCTCGAGGGCCTTGCATAACATTGGATGAAGATTGCAAGGCTTATGACTTTGATCCTTCATTCTACTCCATTGTTTCCACGTTTTCGAGTTGTGATGATCCAAGAGAGTTCTTAGACACGTACGAGGAAGGTGTGTTGAGGATACCTCGTGAGAATGTGGAGGGGATTATTTTATCACATGAGCAGCTTAGTATAAGAGGATTTATGGGTGCCTTGAGAGGGAGCGCTCGAGGATGGCTCAGAATCCCGCCGGAAAGATCATTGCGCACTTGGGGTGAAACAACCAACAAGTTTTTGGAACATTGGGATTGGGACTCACCTCCCGAGTCAAGTACATGGACGTCTCGCTTCAGTAGTCGGCCACCAGAAATCGACATTGCCAATGTAGCGGAATGTGTTGACAAATCTATTGATGAAGTCTCTTCAGTGCTTAGCTTGGATTCCACGTCCTTACTTGAGGATGTCGAGGTTGGTGGTCAAGAGGAAGTCGTGGAGGAGGTGATGACTGAATCCATTGCTTCACTTGAGTCAGAAAGTGATGACTTGAGTTGTGTTCAGGTCGAGGAGCCAATCTCTGAAGATTTTGGTGTCTCTGAATCGATTGCTACAGACACTCTTGATCTTGACTCCTACGTTCTGGTCCATGCACCCACCTATGAGTTTCAAAGGAGTTTTGATCCACTTTTCTCTTTTTATTTTCCATTTGATTCCCTTACTTAGTTATTTTTTAGATTTTGATTTTATTGATTTTGTTAATTTTAGTTTTCATGGAATCATGGACTCGATTGAGCAGCTAAGGAGAGGAGCCAAGGATGGTTCCCAAGATGTAAGGAGTACTGGAACGGATGCACGAGATTCGTTCCCATTTGATAATGGGTAACCTTAGTGGAATTACTTGCATGTAGTTTAGTTTTATCGCTTTCTTGCATTGCATGCATATTTGTTTTGAGCATATAATTGTTTTTTTTTTTTTTGTTTAATTATGTTTTTGGTGATAGAATTGGTTTTAAGATGATAATTTTATGTTTAGGGAGAAAAAAGGCGTCTCCAGGAGTCTGGAGGTGCCGGGCGAAGCGGCCCCCATACGGGGCGGACCGCCCGGCAGCAACAGATCACCTGGGGCTTGCTGGAAGCCCCAGGCGAACCGCCCCCCACACGGGGCGGTTCGCCCGGGTGTCCAGCAACCCTGGTGTCCGTTTTTTCGTCCGGATACCCAACTTTCTCCCCATACGTTAAAATTGTTGATCTTTTTACCTCTCTTATAACCCGTTTTGGTTTCTCACGAGTTTGTTTGAGTAATACAGGTTATAGATACAAGTTTAGCTCTCACCTTAAATCCACTTTCGATGTTCGGGACGAGCGACGACATTCAGGTTTAGGGGGGGGGGGTTATCCCTGGGTATTTTTAGAATTTATTTTGCTTATGATAACTCGTGAACACCTTTATTTGCATTTGCACGTTTACCGCTTTCTTAGGATTTAGTTGCATTCATTGCATTCATTCTAGTATAATTTTGCATGTTTTTTGTGGAGTTTATTGGCAAATTTTTGAACTTTTTTATTGTGTAGATTAACTAGTTATGACCATTGACCATACATTGCATCTCTATGGATTAGTTTGAGGTTTTCCTTGCTTGGCTTGTCACATTTGTATATGCACTTAGTTAAGCTTGGTAGTCTCGACATCACTAAGTGGTGTTTTTTCACTACTGCGGTTCACGAAGGCCTTATTATAAAATGTTGCACGTTAGAGTCTTTTGATTGTTTTCCCGTGTAATTATGTACCTAAGAAGTAACAAGTCTTCACCTTGCTTTGAGATTGCTAAATTCCTAGGAAGAAAGTAGTCTGAGGAGAGTGTGATGCTTTGTTTGAAACCTATTCTTACGAATAGGTTTGGAGAGGGGGTTATACCTTTTGATATGACTTGTTTTTCATTTTTCGAGTCATGTGAGTTTGTGTTTCTTCTTTTTCGTGATTTTGTGCTCCAACCTATTCTTTCGAATAGGTTTGGGGAGGTCGTTTGTAATGTCAATGTTATTTTCTTTTCGTTGTGCTACTGCTGGCTATACAACAAAAAAAAAAAAAAAAGAAATCTGGAAAAAGAAAAAAAGAGGGTGAAAGAAAAAAAAAGAAAAAAAAAGAATTTTTTTTTTCTGAAACCTGGAAAAGAAAAAAAAAGACCCTAAAAAAAAGCAAAGAAGGGTCCAAAGAAAGCCAAAAAGCAGTTTAACAAAGTTTTGTTTCGTTTTTCAGCTTTTGTAATGTTCGTAATCGAGTTGTAAATTTTGTCTTTTGTTTGTTTCGTGTCATCTGTTGTAGACCACCCTCGTCCTGCCATTCAGGATGTGGTGATTAGTTTTTGACTTTGCTTGAGAGATGGGTAGAATAGGGGAGTGTTATCTTTTTATGGAACCCTCCTTCGTTTGATGAGAGGCAGTATTGGTTCGACCTCTTTGAGGGAAAGTCTTAACTTGGTGAACTGTAGTAAGCCCTCAGTTTCATAGGCACGGGGCAACCATTCGTATTCTAACATGTTTCATTGCGTCGTCACTGACCAGGTCCAGGTAGAGAATGTTAGGAGAGACTATCTTGTTTAACATAGTGCATATGTGAATGTGTATGAGTTCAATCGAGGCATTCTTCAACCTATTTCCATGTTATGATTTGTATGGTCATTGTTCATAAGTTTTTGATAGATTCAATAGATTAGTTCATTTTGCTTGGCATGAGAATCCTCTTTGTGTGTTGCATTAGTTCTTGCATTAGAGCCTAGCTAGTTGCTTGAGGACAAGCAAAGGTTTGGTTTCGGGAGTTAAGTTCAAACAGAGATTCCGGGCGCGTCCGAACTCGGATTGGCACGTAAGACCCACCGTTGGATAGCACTTCGAGTTAGCTACGCGTAGGTTGTAACCTCATCCCAATACAATATCGTACGGAAGAATGGTGCCCGAAATACGAAGACTATGCAAATGGAATTTCACTTCAATGGCTCCAAAATCTTCATCCGAACTCCGAATGAACTACCGTTTCCGACTCATACAAGATATCTCGAATCTTTCATGTTCTCCTTGTCCTTGGGCACGGTTTTGAGCCCCTTGACACACCATGGGTGATCTTTGTTGCACCAAAACTTCAAGGTTTCGCCATAATTCCTACCCAAAAATGCATTTTTCACCTAAAACCTGAAAATAACAAAAGAAAAGGGAAGCGTGACACTATTCTAATAAAATGCACTAAAATGCAAGTTAGAGAATAGCTAAATAGGTGAAAAAGAACCGAATGACAGTGTAAAAAACGCTGTCATCAGGACCTCGGGCACCCAGGAAGGAAGCAGACCCACCTTGGCGGGATAAGGCACTTCAGGGTTAGCGAACAGAGCGCCAAATTCACAAGCCTTATGCTCGGCGTCGGAAACCATCTGGTCGTCGTAGTCGGCAAAGTCGCCGTTCTTGTTGTCCATTAGGCCCGCAGCGTCGCTATCAAAGTCCTCGGGTAAGAGACCCTTAGCATTCAACTGGTCAAGAGCCGAGTAGAGGCCTCCCTCGCGCTCCACTTCCTTGGTCTCCAGCATTTTTAGGCGGTACGAGGCGGACTCGTAGAAAGCCTTAGCGCCCTCATATCGAGTATCCTTGAGGTACCCGAGCACAACATCTTTGAAACGGGCCATTTTGATGGAAAGATTATTCCATGCATCTTTCCAGGCCTTCATCTGCCTCTGCACCTTTGCGCCCTCGGCCTCTAGACTGGCGAACTTGGCCTTCTCAACCTGCAGCTCCTCCTCAAGCGCCCGAGTACGAGTATTAGCTTCATGGACTTGGAGGTGCAGATTAGCAACTTCCTCCGGAGAACCCTTGTCGGCCGCCAGATTCCCAATTGCGCCTACTATGGCGGCGAGCTGCAAAGAAAACAAAAGACAGGTCCGAGGACCGATGAAGTTAGCAAGGCGCGAGAAGTAAAGATACTTAGTAATTTTTGAGGTTAAAATGAGAGATTTAAGAACATTACCTTGCGCGAGACTTGGCTCAGCTCATGCGCCCGATCAAGCTCGTTGAGCGCCATAATACGGATCACCTCGTCCGTGAGATCCTCGTCCATCGTGATCTCCTTGCCCTTGCCCTTATTTTTGCGGGCCTTCTTCCCCGCGCGACCACCCTCGTGGTCGGAGCTCCTCTTCGACTTCTTGGACCTCTTATCCTCCTTGGCCTTGTCGTCGGCCTTCTTCAGCTGCGTAAGAGCCATCTCCAGAGGAGGCTCACCTTCCCGCTCGCGATGAGCCATTTCATCCTTGTGAACATCAGCGTTCCAACGAGGGTCGCAAGGAAGCTGCGACGGAGAGTTCATTACCTTGTCTAACTTCTGCTGTTGGACAAGCTTCCGCTGAACGGCGCGCTGCCTCCTTCCGGCTTCAAGTGTCTCCGACATGATCCACTTAAGCCAATAACCTGCAAGGAAAATTTGATTAGTATCCGAGAACCAAAAACATACAAGCGCGAGCAGCAAATAGGTTCCAAAAATAGCTAGTATGAAAATGAAAACTCGGAAGGAAAACAAAAATAAGAAAGCGAGCGAGGAGTCGCTCCTTGCACAAGTCGTCCCACGGACGAGGACTTACCAAAGTCTTTCTTGAAACCACAGTAGACCGGCTCGGTCAAATTTGCCAAGTACGGCAAGGGCTGAAGATTCAATGCCCAGTAAAAGTACCTCTTGGGGTCCGGAAGCATATTCTCTCATTGTAGTCGGACAGCCCAAGGAGCCATGTCTGCCGCATGCAATTTACCCACCCAAGTGCCTCGGAAAAACTTCTTCGGAACTCCCCAATCCAACTGCTCGTCGGTCATGCCGGGTTGTCGGACCTTGCGAACATAAAAGTACCGCGACCACCACCGACAACCGATCGACGAGGGAGCCTCCTTCAAAAAGGCAAAACCAGGCCTAGTCGAGAAGAAGTAAAAATGCGGGTTCCCCGGACTGACCGAAACCCAGAAGAGCTGTATGAAAGTTGAGTAGTTCACCGGGATCCCTCGAATGTGGTAGAAGACCCCATAACAAACCAACGTACCGAGCGAGCTCGGAATTATTTGCGCTGGAGTGAGGCCCAAGTCATTAAAAAGTTGGCGGAAGGCATCGCAAAACAGCATACACCAGCCTCGCTCGAAGGACATGGTGTGAACCGACATGTACCTGGACGGTGGGTTGTAGAAGGTCTGGTCGGGCGTCGGGAAGAGTATGTCGACCTTAGATTCGGGAAGTGAGTAAATCCACCTAAGGTGAGGGATCTCCTCCTCATAAATGGTGGTCGCCACAGTAGGTATTGGGCCGTCCTCGTTCAGCTCTCCATTTGGGTCTGGATGATGACACTCTGAGACGGGTCGAGTAAATTTGGCGCCCGAGGAAGCAGCACCTCTCGGACTACCGTCCTTAGAAAATTTTGGAGCGACTGGATCGCCCTTTCTTCTTCTCTTCCACCTCGGCGCGGAACGAGAAGTCCCTACGTCCTCGGACGCAGACACCTGATTTCTGACCTCGCGCCCTTCGTCTTGCTCGCCCTCTTCAGTCTCGAGCGACACGTCTTCCTCCTCGCGGCTCCTCTTAGATTGTCCCTCGGACACATCCGCCGAAAGATCGTCGTCCCCAAAAAATGGAGTCGCTACTCTCATTATGTACATAAGGGACCGGCTTGCTCCTACTCGGACTGGCCTCATCAAAATTCCTCGGTCTTGCATAGTGATCTTTGAATCAATCTAGTGTCCTGTTGCAAGTATTAAGCACTACGAAGATAATCTGGTCTGACTAGTCAATCACGATTGTCCTAATGTGTTCCGTAATTATTCAACACTACGAAGATAATTGGTCTGATGGTCGACTAGTGTCCAATTGTGCATAATAATCAATACAACATACGAGAATTTTGGTTACAACTGATCAACGAAATAAAGCAATGACACGGAGTATAATGCGCGATATAGCCATTAGCATGATTATCTTCCCTCGCTAAGAATTCACATACTACCACCAATGATAAGTTTAGCTACTCATATTATGCATGCAATCAACAGAAATCATAGAAGAAAACATATTGAAAGATAAATAAAATAAGTAGATAAAACTGTAAGATACAAAGTTACCGAAGGTTGTCAATCTCCGGATGATTGCGGTCCTACAAGCTCCAATCTGCTATGAAAAAGTATCCCCTAAGCTATGGAACTCCCAGGACAGGCCCCGGGAAGTTCCTACCTAAAACTATAGAGAGAGGTGAGAAAGTAGGCTTGGAAAGATATGATTTTCGGGGAGAAAACTGAGCACTATATATAGGCCCCGAATTATCTCTGGGGCGGTTCGCCCCCCGGCTTTTTCGCGGAATTCCGTGTTTTTCGACGCGGATTTGGATTTTTTCACCTTTTCGGACTCGGTTTCAGACATCTAATGGCCTTCTAACCTCCAGATTCGACCCCTAGACTCCAAATCCTATCCGGAAACCTTCAGATACTCCAAATAGGCTTCTAGAACACCAATTCCTTGTCAACTTTAATATATTTGCCCAGAAATCCCCGAATTTCAACCAAAACCTGTAAAATAAAATCTAAAGGGAAACGTGACAATATTCTAATAAAATGTACTAAAATATAGCTAAATTAACATAGAGGATAGCTAAAATAGGTGAAAAAGACTCGAATGAAAGTGTAAAATACACATTCATCAGAACCAGCAAGTGATATTGCTATTGATCTGAGAAACGCGGCACTTGCTGATAATGCTGCTAAAAAGATGGTTGCTGAACAAGGAACTCATCAAGTTGCTGAAGCTGCAGTTGCTGAAGTTGCAATTGCTGAAGAACCAGTTGCAGGAACTGCAATGGTTCAAGTCCCAGAGGTTGCTGAAACACCACAAGAGACACTATTCGACGACGCATCTCGTGATGCTGAGAATATTACACCTCGTTCACCAAAAACATCCATTGACAAAGTCCAGCTGGTACTGACAGAATTAAGCCAGCAAATGGATTTGGAGATTGATGACACCTCCAACAAGTCAGTAGATGTGTTCATGACTAGCAGTGAACTTAAAGGTCAAGATGTCTCTGCTCAATTTGTCAATTCAGAGACAAGGGAGATTGCTGAATCTGCACAACCTTCTCAAATAGAGCAAGAAAAGAAGTCTGCTGAAGAAAAAGTCCCAGATAATGAAGATGATGTCATTGCTGAAAGGACTGAGTCACCACCTGCCCTTCTTCAGCAGGTAGTTAACTCAGACATAAGCAAAAATTCAATATCGGAAACTATATCTTTTGCTGATATTATTGTTTCCTTATAGACTTCTCAAGATACAAGTCAGAAGATTGCTAAAACTTCTGCACCAGAATCCACTACTCCTGTTCAGCAGGTAGATGAAGTTTTTGGTAAATCTACTAAGTTTGACAACTTAGTACTTGTATCTAACTTAAAATTATTTCAGAATGAACAATTCAAGGATGCTGCTCAAGCTCCTGAAGCAGTGGAAATAGTGCCAGCACAACAAAGTGTGCAACATGAGCTTGCTGAACTTCAGCAGGTAAATCATGTTCCAGTTTTAGACTCTAAAACTATTTTCCAAAACATTCCTGAATTTAATTTTATTCTTTTCCAGGCTCAAAAGGAGACCACTCAAGTGGTTCACATCACTGAAGATTTTGAAGTAAGTTCAAAAGAACTTTACTCGAACTTCAAAAGAACTACCTTGACCAGAGTTGCTAAATCTGTCAGCAACTGGCAAAGGTACAGAAGGATGGATTTCTTTGATCTTCACCTTCACGTGTCCAACGAGAAAAAGACACTCTATTTACTGAGGCTCGAGACCTTTGTACATTCCATACTTCCAGAAGAGCTGACATATTCTCAGCTAATGAGCTCCAGTCTGATTGCTCTAATAAGAGAGAATATGAAAGCTAAATTCAAGAGTGCCTCTCCAGCTGAACAAGCTGTGATGCTCAAGGGTTCTTCTGTACCAGTGGTGGCTGATCCCCACAAAATCAATGAGGAAGAGGAAGTAACTAGCGCAACTATGTACAAACATCTCGAGTTTGTTATACTAACGGACGATGATGAAGAAGAAGAGGATGAAAATATCCCAAAAGATCCAAGTGATGATGAAGGAAAAGATTCCAAGGACAAAAAGGATGATGATGATGATAATCAAGGTCCTAGTCCTGATGCTGGTGGAGTTAAGCTGACAGTTGCTGAGACTGAACATCAAGATACTGAAAATCAGCAAGCTGACCAAACTCCCAGTCAGCATCAAGAATCCACTCCTGCTTCTGCTGAGACAAGTACTCAAGCAACTGAACAAGTTGCTGAAAGTGAAGAAGAGTACGCCAGAAAGCGTGCTGAAATGAAATTAGGCAAACACAAGCTTTCTGATGCCGAGTTAGCTTTACTCGATGCCAAGGTCACTGAACCAAACCTTGATGATGAAGATACGGATGAAGATTATCCAAGAGCACTTCAAATCAGTCTACAGATTCATGCTAGGCATACACAGAATCTAGACATTGCTCAATCTTCAGGAGTGAAGAACACGGAAGTCCCCTCCCTTCCACTTACTGCTGGTGAAACTCCAGTTGTTGAGTCTAAACAGTTGCCCTCAGCAACCACTCAACCACAAGTGATTGAAGGTAAAGATTTAGGAACCAAGGTTGTTGGCCTGGATGAATCTGATGACGAAGAAGATCTCTTCAATTTCTCAGCAAATGAAGAAGAACTGACAAAGAAAGTTGAACCCACAGTGGTTACAATTCCTCCTCTATCTCTTGATCATGATGAAGGAGATGCTGAAAGAAGCCGTTTGCTGATAAATGATGATTAATTCGCTACTGAGATCAAAGTTCATTCACTCACTCCCTCTTTAGTGCCGTTCCCTAATGTTAAGGATTTTACTCCCAGAATTAAGGCACTCATGGCTGTTCACAAAGCATGCCAAGAAGAGGATGATGCACTGCTTGCTGAGAGTCCGCTTGATATTGGCAAGATACTGGCTACTGTGCTGAAACACGCTACTTCTCTTACAATAACTCAGAAAGACATAAGTCTACATCATAAAAACTATGAAGAAGATGTTGATGAAACGCGTGGATGTCGGGTCCAACGTATCAAATAAATTTGTTATTTAGCCAAAGGCAATTCACAACTACAAGGAAAACCGTAGTGTAGTAGTAGAATAACCTCGAGTGTCGATCTCTAAGGACTATAACTAGCTTTATCTAATCTAATTTAGAATATAAAACAACAGAGATTTAGCAAAGGTTTTTCTTAACAGATAATGGAGATTGGTGATAGTATGGTCCTTCAAAGCATAACGGGTTAATAATCATGCATAAATTCCTCGGTTTTGCATGGAGATCTTTGATCAATGAATTGTCCAGTGGTAATTATCAAACACTACGAAGATATAGATTTAGATAGGTCAAAGTCCAATTAATTGTCCAAATGTGTGCAATAATTAATCAACAATACGAAGATAGAGATTTAGATAGATCAAAGAAATAAAGCAATAACACGCAGTATAATGCGCGATATAGCCATTACCATAATTATCAACCCTTCGCTAAGAATTCACATACTATCACCAACGAGAAGTTTAGCTACTCATAGTTGTCATGCAATCAACAAAAATCATAGAAGAAAACATCTTGAAAGATATATAAAAATAAGTAGAAAAACTGTAAGATACAATGTTACCGAAGGTTGTCAATCTCCGAAGAATCGCGATCTTACAAGCTCCAAACTGCTAAGAAAAAGTATCTCCTAAGCTATGAACCCCCAGAACAGGCTCTGGGAAGTTCCTACCTAAAACTACAGAGAAAGGTGAGAGAAAAGGTCTGAAAAAGTATGTAAAACGGAGAAAAACTGAGCAACTATATATAGGCTTCGAATTTGTGTGGGGCGAAGGGCCCCACACACCGGGCGACTCACCTGGTGTGGGGCGATTCGACCCACATCCCGGGCGATTCGCCCGGGAGTAAAACTCGGGAAATTACGCGTTTTCGACGCGTTTTTAGATTTCTTCCCCTTTTCGGACTCGGTTTCTGACTTCTAGTGGCCTTCTAACCTCCAGATTCGACCCCTAGACTTCAAATCCTATCCGGAAACCTTCAGATACTCCAATTAGGCTTCTGGAACACCAATTCCTTGTCTAATTCAATATAATTGCCCGGAAAACCTCGTTTTTCAACCAAAACTTGTAAAATAAAAACTAAAGGGAAACGTGACACTATTCTAATAAATGCACTAAAATATAGCTAAATTAACATAGATGATTGCTAAAATAGGTGAAAAAGACTCGAATGAAAGTGTAAAATACACATTCATCAAACTCCCCAAACCGAACCTTTGCTTGTACTCAAGCAACTAAGCTAGACTCTAACGCATAAAACAATGCAACACATAAAATGGAGTCTCATGCCAAATAAAATGAACTAATCTACTGAATCTATCAAAAAACATATGAACAAAAACCATATAAATCAAAACATGAATATAGGTTGAAGAATGCCTCGATTGACTCATACACATCCACATAAGCACTTATGTTAAGACAAGATAGTCTCTCGTAACGTTCTCTACCTGGACCTAGTCAGTGACGACGTAATGAAACATGTTAAGATACGAATGGTTGTCCCGTGCCTATGAAACTGAGGACTTACTGCTGTTCACCAAGTTAAGACTTTTCCTCAAAGAGGTCGAACCAGTACTGGCTCTCATCAAACGAAGGAGGGTTCCCTATAAAAGATAACACTCCCCTATTCTACCCATCTCTCAAGCAAAGCCTTAAGATTTTCACCACTTCCTGAATGGCAGGACGAGGGTGGTCTAGAACAGATGACACTCAAAAACAAAAGGAAAGACAGAAAATTACAAACATGATTACGAAAATTAAAATAATTTGAAAATGAGACACAACACTTTGCTAAACTGCTATTTGGCTTTTTTTGGACCCTACTTTGCTTTTTTGGGGGCTTTTTCTTTTTTTTCTTTTTTTTCGATTATTTTTAGCCAGCAATAGCACAACGAAAAAGAAACAAAATGACTCACAAACGCCCTCCCCAAACCTATTCGAAAGAATAGGTTGGAGTACAAAATTTACGAGAAAGGAAAAATAAACTCACAACACAGAAATGAAAAACGAAAAACAAGTCTAATGATAGTGTAACCCCCTCCCCAAACCTATTTGAAAGAATAGGTTATAAACAAAGGATCACACAACCTCACACTACCTCCTTCCTAGGCATTTAGCAATCTCAAAGCATGGTGAAGACTTGTTGCCTCTTAGGTACATAATTACTCGGGGAAACAACCATAAGACTCTAACATGCATCATCCTATTATAAAGGCCTTCGTGAACCGCAGTAGAGAAAACACCACTAAGTGATGTCGAGACTTCCAAGCTTAACTAAGTGCAATACATAAATGTGACAAGCCAAGCGAGAAAAACCTCAAACAAATTCATAGAGATGAAGCATACGATTAATGGCATAGTTAGTTGATCTACCCAATAAAAAAGTTCAAAATATTCGGCAATAAATCCATATAAAACATGCAAGAATATCCTAGGATGAATGCAGTGAAGGCAACCTGAAAAACTAAGAGAGCAGTAAACGTGCAAATGCAAATGCAGATGGATAAAACATGCAAGGTACTATACTCATCCTACCAATACCAAGCTCTAAACCATCAATGGCAAGCTCCAAAGTAACAACACTAGATCACTTAAATCCCATCCCCCCTCATGAAATTGGCGCTGGTCTCTAGCAGTAAGAAATGAGGAAATAAGATGTGATACTAGATGTTACCGCATGGTTTGGCCTCGGTCGGCTGAGTATGTTGTTTGTGAGTTATTGGGACTGCTCTGGGAGCCTTATAGGTGATCATCAGGTCTTCTGGTAGGTGCGGCAGTTCCATTTATAGGCCGGATAGGAACAACTCCTCCATCTGTATCATCATTGTTCGTATGGCCTTCATTGTCACTACTGTCACCATCATCATCACAAGTAAAGTTGCATTGTCGAATAGAATCCTCAAGATTAGCCGCCGCTGTTATGGAATCCTCCATCCTATAGCCCTCCAATAGGTTGTGAACTGTTGAAGGGGAAAGAGCAGTGGTATCAGAGCCCCCCTCTCCAACGTTTTACAGCCCGAGGAAGTTACAGTAAGCTGCTCGGATACTCAGAAGTCTTCTACCATTTGTTCCAATGTCGACCACATTCTCTACGGTTGATGCGACCGATGTCTATATGATGCTCTCTTTAGAGGCAGTCAAGGGGCACCCCAACGAGGGGCTGGGCACCCATGTCATTATGTTTTGGAACCAAGCTAGCGCTTCGGAACCTTCTAGCCACTGTTGACTCAAGACAGAATCCGTGGTGGCGAGACCGTCCCGGTGCCTTCCTATTCAATCGAACTTTGCAGTCCTTGTGATAGATTACTGACGTAATAATTGTTTCTGTCCCTTCGGTGGTGCATGAATAGGCATAGGAGTCCTTACTCCAGGTGTACTCTAGCTCCTCCTCTTGGATAATCCGCGACGTTGTTGCAAGAGCCCGTGGCTCGAATGCACCTCTAACGAGATCACTCTCCTTGACATGGTTGTAATCGATCCCCCTCCAATACTTCATAGTAATCATACGGGACTGCTCCTCTCCCTTGGCATGGTTCCTACAAACAACAGTTAGTACCTCGTATGACACAAAACTGACTCATGCATATGCTAGTGTAAGAACGAAACACACAAGTGATAAAATCAACAATCGAACTCCCCAAATCCTTTATGTCTAGCCTAGCTTCTTCAACATGCAACATACCAATGTAACTACTACATGCAATACATCACATTATGCTCTTGCTAGACGACCAATAACCTAAATAACAAGGCTCAATTCATACCATAGAAGCGAAAAATCCTAGCATCATAAATCCTCATACTCAACAATTATGCATTCTACCATCAAATCCATCATCATTACATCAATAAGCACAATCATATGTATGGAATCAAAGATAAAGATATATTGCATAACAAGATATATCATCTAGTAGCAAAATTCCCAAATCAACAATCCAAGCACAATTGAGCATGCAATTGATATTGATAGTAAATAAAGCTTCTAATCACACAAACAACCTACCCATACATCATATAAGCCTAATTGAAGCTCAAATTAGAAAACCCCCAAATTTGAAAATTTAGGGTTCATAAGAAGATACCTCAGATCTGGAAAACGAATGCACTAGGGTGAAATCTGTTCTGATGAAAAGAAAGAGCACGTAATGGGCTTCTATTGAAGCTATAGAACACTAAATTTGGTGAACAAATGAAGAAGTTATGAAGATCTGAAGGTATTTTTGCGAATTCCGGTTTTTTGGGTAGTAAGAAGGGTGAAGAGATGAAGAAATGAGGAGAAAGGAGATTTATCGCATTTTTGACCATCAGAGACCGTCGGGCGAGTCGCCCCAGGTGCGGGGCGATTCGCCCCCCACCTCCCGATGCGGGGAGACGAAATCCTCCGAAAAACACGGTTTTAAGTCCCCGAAAACCATTTTTCTCCTAAAACCACTCGTAAAATCTCACTCAAACATAACATAAGCACATACGACACAGAGACGAACAAATTCACATATGAAAAGCAAATTGTTCAAGAATGAATGCATGCAATAAAGCGGTAAAAAAGCGATAAAAACTCCGGGTTGCCGCCCGGATAGCGCCATTGTTTAAAGTCTTTGACTCGACTCCTATCTGCGCCTAGCTCTTCTTCTTCAGGGTACTAGACTTCCCCTTCATGGATCTTCTCATGCCACGAACCTACGAATAAGAATGAACATAGGCAGCAAGACCACAGTAGTAATAGTGTGAGAAGTATCAGGTGGATCAGATATGGCTCGCAACACATATCGCTTGCCATCCGCCTCAATAGTGCAAGTCCTTCGGTAGATGTCCATCACGGAGTGTAGCTTAGTCAAGAACGTTCGCCCCAAGAGAATGACATCCCCCGTCCCAGGTGTAGACGTCGGCATAACTACAAAATTGGTGTGTACAGAAGCTTCACCAATCTTGACCAATACATTCTTCACAACGCCTTCGGGTCTCACAAAGGATCCATCCGCCAGTTGCACAATAGCCTTATGCTCAGATAGTTTTCCAAGGCTACTCTTCTCGAACACATTCAAAGGGAGCACATTAGAGTAGGATCCCGTGTCTAGTGTGGCACGGACATCTTCAAGCTCACCAATCCCGACCTTAACATCGAAACTTTGAGGGAGTGGCTCGGGATCCTCTTGCTCCTCTTCACTCTCGTCAGAACCAAGGTCCTTCTCTTCTTCCTTAGCCTGTGGAGGTTCTTCCTTCTTGCAACACTCGCACTTAGCAACCTTCTTGATGGTGATTTCAACAGGTAGATCACCCGCCATGGTAATGGACATTGACTTCTCAGTGTTGCTAGGCAGTTTGCCTTGCTCCCTACTTGCTCCTCGGTCGATCAACTCTTGCATCTTTTGATGGGCAAGCCTAGTGCTCTGTTCCAACCTATCAAGCCTTGCCCTAGTCTTCTCAGAATCTTCTTCATAACGTTTGAGAAAACTTTGGGTGTGATCAACCATCTTTTGCAAGTTCTCCATTAGTTGAGCCGACTTCGACTTCGGTTGCTCTTTTGGAGCGGGGATTTCGCAGTGATCATTACCATAGTTAAGCCTGCTACGGTCTTGGTTAGGGCCATAAGTTTGGCTAGCTGGTGCATATCCTTGATTGTTTCGGAACCCTCTTCTCCAAAATCCACCTCGAGGATTCCTACCATCTTTTCCGTAGCTAGCTTCTTGAGTACCAAACTCCGTAGCAAAGGCTTCTTCTTCGCCTCCTTGAGCCCAGTTGCCATCATCGTACCAAGCTCCGATCTACACATATGAGCCCCATGCCCATAGTTCTTGCATATTCGGCAAACTTCGTTTGAAACAGTTGTTCCAGTGGCGCTCTTGAGGACTTGCTTCAATTCGTTGGTAAAGCACTCGAATTGATCCCCATTCCCCCTATACATAGGGGTTCTTGAGTTGGTGGAGCTTCAGGTCCACGTATCCTAACCATCGCTCTTGGGTCCTTGAACTGCGAACCCTTAGCAAGCTGTTAGGAAACTTGTAATTTTGATGAGCAATTTACCATGCTAAATTAAGGAAAGTCCAGTAACTAGTACTCTTAAGGTCCATAGGAATTTAGAATTTTAAGGACATTGTAAAAGAGGAACGTTTGCTGATGACTTAGTTAGGTGCTAGATAAGTTATTTCTTTTGCGTATGATGTATTTTATTTTCTCAAAAGAAAATGACTTATTGATGCTTAGCTTATGATGTATCTTATTTTCTGAAAAGAAAATAACCTATTGAAGCATTTGCTGAAGATATATTTTGTTTACTACAATCAAATTATTGAAGCAAATAGAAACCGATCAGAATCTTGAAGACTTTTGAAGATCTGAAGACTTGAAGAATTTGAAGATCTGAAGACTAGAAGATTGCTGAAGACTGGTATTACAAAGGGACGTGTTGCTCAGAAAGTGAAATTTCAGCAACAGCATTGCATAAGTGAAAATCTGAAAGACAGAGTAGGTTGTGCTTGCTGAAACTGAGACCAATCACTTACTGATGGAACATATGTGACCTCTTGCTGAATGTACGTGATTTTGCGCTCCAATGTTACAGTTTGAATTCTATTCAATGTGCATTTAATGCAAAGCTTACACACGAAGGACATGAAGACTAGAAGACAAACAAAGACGCTGCTGAAAGTACAAAAGCAAGATAGTGACATGTTAAGGAACAAAAGCCTTAGGATTTAAAATTCAAACGGCTCCTTACTTACACTATAAATAGAGGTCATCCGGCAAAGAGTTGAAGTGTGTCAACAACGTGATCAAACTCTCACTTGTGCTTAAAGCTCACAAACCTTCAAACACTCTTACTGCTATTGATCCGTTCCAAGACTTAAAGCTTGAAAAAGCTACTTGTAAAGAAGTAGAACAAACTCGGCTAAGAAATTAGTTAAGTGTTCTTTCTTTCGAACAAGAACAAGTCTTGACACCAGAAACAATCAAACTTGTTTACTGCAAAGTATTCCAAGTTGTGTTTCTTAGATTACTTGTTGTAACTGAATAAGTTATAATTAAGTCATCTCACCCCAAAACTCTCTAACTGAAAATACACCCTTTCAGGCGTGATATTCAGGGGGAACTTAATCGAGCATAGTTTTGTTGATTAAAAGCACCAAGTTTGGTGGAGAACAAGGTTGAGTTCTCTAGTTTAGGTTGGAGGCGAAGCAAGTGTGCTTTGGTTTCTGTTGAATCGCTTTAGATAGGAGATTGTAAGGAATCTCAATCATATCTTAGTGGATTCAGTCCTAGAAAGGACGAAGTGGATTAGTTGAGAGATTACTCCACTCTCAGATACCACTATAAAAGTGTTTGTGTGATTTATTTACTGTATTTAGCTTTCAACAATTCATATGTGTCTGTACACAGTCACTCACTTCACTTGCTGAAACCTTTACTTGCTGAAAAAGCACCTATTGTTTCAAAGACTTCCGCTCTCTGATTTTAAGTATCAGCAAACCAAGCTACTGTAAAGTAACTTACGCTTGCTGAGAAAGTTAAGTATCAGCAAACTCATTACTGAAAAGTAATAAGTACTTGCTGAGAAAGTTTTAAACGAGGAAAGTTTGAAAAGACTATTCACCCCCCCCCCTCTAGTCTTTTCTTGTTGTTTAAAGGGACCAACAAGTGGTATCAGAGCAGGAGGTTCTTTAGCCTTCTGCACTGAACCTAGATCCCCTTAAGTGCTTTCCGTAAATCACTCTTACTTGATCAGTTTGGTAGTGCTTTGCTGACAGAATGTCTTTAGGAGATGCTCCCTTGCTGAAGCTGGAAAATTACGAGAAATGGCAAAACAACATGATGCTACATCTTGAGGCCATTAGTGATGAGATGGTAACTGTCATTAATGATGGACCTATCAAGATCACTAAGATTGAAATGAGTTTCCCTCACAAGACCACTAAAGCTGGGAAGGAAACTATGCTAGGCGAACCATCAGATACGGTTGTGCCAAAACCAAGAGAGGAATGGACTTCTGATGAAGCTACGAGATTCCGTCTTGATGGCCAAGCAAGAAATATCATTATTAGACCAACTCCGGATGCCATACAGTGCAAACTGTGGGGTGCTAAGACTGCAAAGGAGGCTTGGAAAATGGTTCAAGATCTTTGTGCTGGATCTGACAAAACCAAGGAAAACAAACTTGAAGTACTTAAATTAAAGTTTCAAAACTTTAAGCAAGGTACAAACGAGTCACTGGAAGACTTGGACTTCAGATTCACAACTCTTGTTAGTGAAATGGCAGCATTGGGTGTTGGAAACCTCTACTCAGATTCTGAGAAAGTGAAAACTATCATCAGAAGTCTGAATCAAGAATGGATCCACACTCAGAATTTCTATTATAATCAAGGAATGCCAGACATTACACCAACAAAGTTGTTCTCTCATCTTGCTACTGTCAATTATGAGACAAAGCAAAGAGAAAATGTGTTTGCTGAAAAATCGCAAAACATTGCTCTTGCTGCAAAGCCGTCATCTTCTGAAAAGAAGAATGATAAAGAGCCTGCTGATGAAAATGCTTTAGTTGTCAAAAACATGAAGAAATTCATCAGTAAGGAACTTGAAAGGCGAAAAGCAAAAGAGAAGCTGAAAAAGCATCTTGGTAACAACTACCATAAGTACAAGAATGATACTAGCTCGCTGAACAAGCAAGCTCAGCAAGCTACATCATCAGAAGAACCAGCAGTTGGAAATGATCTATGTTTTTACTGTAAAAAGCCTGGACACTTCAAAGCTAATTGCCTTTTGCTGAAAGGCAAATCTGCTGAAAAGAAGAAGAAGTTCAAAAGAGCTTTTATTGCTGAAGAAAAGAAGAAGCTTCAAGCAAAAATCGATGCATTGTGTATTGATACTAGCTCCGAAGATAGTGAGGATGAAAGTTCAGACACCGACGATGAAGAAGCCACTCTAGACGTGGAGATTGGCAAAGAAGTTTGTGGAATAGCTATGGAAGCTTATCCAGATGTGTCGAACTACGAATTCTGCCTCATGGCCAGTCAGGTAAACAACTCTACCTCTGACTCTGACTCAGAAAGTGAAGACGAGATTGACCTTGACAAAATTCAAGGAGAGATCGAAAAATTTGAGGAAACTCTCAGCAAACAGCAAGAGAAACTTCAAATTGCTGAAACTCTAACCAAGCAGACTACTGAGAAGTACGTCTTGCTGAAGGAAGAGACAGAAGAAAAGAATGCTGAAATAAGGCGTCTTATGAAGTTGATTGCTGAGGCTGCAGAGAAAAATTCTCAAATGGCATTAGAATTGGAAGAGTATCAGTCCTCAATTCTAAAGTTACTTGCTGAAATCCAAGAAATGAAAAAGATGAAAGTCAATTTCAAATCTTATGTGGATGCAAGTAATACGCTGACTGAACTAAACTCTTATTTGAGAGATCCATCTCAGAAAGAAGGTTTAGGAGCAACGTGCGAAGGTGATAACGTAGAAATCTTGAGAAAAGATAAATCACCTATCTCCTTTGTACGTGCTACTGATAGTAGTCCACCAGTAATCTATCAGTTTGGTCAAACTAAGGTTGCTGAAACATGCAATCAAGTACCTATGACCATAAAGCCCGCTGTTGCTACTCAAAGTAACAAGACTTTAAAAGGAAAACAGGTTGCTGAAAAGCAAACTGGAAAGAAGAAGAATGCCGTGAAGCATTCCGCCAAACAAGTTGCTGAAAAGCAAGTTGTTAAGACTAAAGGCAAGATTACTAAAAGTAATCAGAAGTCCTTTGCTAACAAACCTGAATCAAGTAAGGTTGCTGAAGCTAAAGCTCAGCATTCTCCAAAGAGTGAATTAGGTTTCAAAACCAAGCAAAGTCAGCAAAGATACTTCAAAGAGATGAAGAAAATCAAGCCTAAGAGTTCTGAAAAGACTCCCAATGCTAGGACTAGAAGGAACCTTGCTAGAAAAGAACTTACTGAAAAGTATGTTCAGCAAAAAGGTCAACAGAGCAAGACACCACATCAGAAAGTGGATTTGACCAGCACGAGTCAAAAGTATTTCAGCTCAAAACCTCCTAGTTCCTCAGCAAGTAGAAAACAAGTCAAAGTTAAAAAACTTCAGACTTGGGTTTCCACTGGACGCATTCTTGAACATGTTAATGGACATCCATCATTGGATAATTAACTTGTTTGCTCTTCATTGTGCAGACTTCAGCCACGGAGACAAACGATGCAATCTGGCACTTTGATAGTGGTTGTGGAAAGCACATGACGGACAACAAGAATAACCTTATAAACTATAGACGGTGGTCTAAAGGTCCAACAATAAGGTTTGCTGGTGGAGGCTCTGGTTCTACAAAAGGCTATGGTGATGTGAAGTTAGGATGCATAACCATTACTGGAGTTCTTTATGTCAAAAATCTTAAGTTCAACCTTTTCAGCATGAGTCAGTTTGCTGACAAAGGATACTTCATCGAAATTAAAAGTGATGAATGTAAACTTGTAGATTTTGAGACTAAAAAGGTAATAATGATTGCAAGAAGATCAGGAGGCTTGTACACCGTTGATTGGTCTTCAACAAACGTTGAAAAATGCCTTGTCTCAGATCATGATTGCCTTGCTGAAAAAGGATGGTTATGGCATAAACGAACAAGTCATCTAAACTTCAAGACGCTGAACAAGCTATCTAAAAGGGCACTTGTAGTTGGATTACCTAAGGTTACTTTTAAGAAGGATGGTGTTTGCAATGCATGTCAGCAAGGAAAGCGAACCAAATCTTCTTTCAAGAACAAGGCAGTACCGTCAACTACAAAACCTTTACAACTCTTGCACATGGACTTGTTTGAATCTTCTTCAACAAGCTATGCTGGTAAGAAGTATGGTCTATTCGTGGTAGACGACTATTCAAGATTCACTTGGGTAGTATTCATCAAGCACAAATCTGAAACCAAGACTGAAATACCTAACTTGCTGAATGAGCTTGAAGTCATGAAAAATGACAAGGTAAAAGTCATAAGGACAGACCATGGTACTGAGTTTGTAAACCAGTACATAACTGAATATTGTACCTTAAAAGGTATTCAACATCAGTTATCCTCAGTAAGAACACCACAGCAAAATGGTGTTGCTGAACGGAAGAATCGTACCCTAAAAGAAGCCGCAAGAACAATGCTTGCTGACACTGAAATAAGTGAGGCTTATTGGGTTGAAGCGATTAATACCGCCTGCTATACTCAAAACAGATGTTTGATTACTAAGGAATACAACAAAACTCCTTATGAATTGTTTGTTGGAAGACCTCCTAACATCACTCATCTAAGAGTATTTGGTTGCAAGTGTTTCGTTCTTAACAATGGTAGAGAATACTTTAGAACATTTCAACCAAAGGCAGACGAAGCGATATTTCTTGGCTACTCCTTGCATAGTAAAGCTTATAGAGTTTACAACAAAAAGGCACAAAAGATTGAAGAATCTGTGCATGTGTATTCTACGAAAAGTCTCAAGGTGTGCTTGTTGAAGAAGAAATATCAGATTGTATGAAAAAGTTAATCATACACGAGCAAAGAATTGAATCTGATGCTAGGCAAATCAAGTCAATTGAACTAAATGATGATCCTGACAATGACTCTCCTCCCCCAAGTCATGACAAGATAAATATAGTTCACGACAAATAATTTCCAGCAAAACACGCGGTTGCTCCGGAAGTTGCTGAAATTACGCAATCTCCAGTGCCTGCTGATGAAATACCTCAATCTAGCAATGCTGAACAAGCAGTTGCTGACGAAAAAATCTCAGCAGAGACACAAATTCCCAGTAGTACTGAACAAGTACATACTGAAGAGTCACATGCTGATGAGCAAACATATCCTGATCCAACAAACAGGAAACCTGTTAATAAATGGATTAGAGATCATCCCTCTACGGATATGATTGGTGATATTAATAAACGCCAAGTGACTAGATCCAAAGCTACTCACGGACTTGTTGAAGAAGCAACTGTCGTAGAAGTAGAATCTTTATTCTCTTGCTTTGTGTCAGAAATTGAACCTAAAACCATAGAAGAAGCTTTGAAGCATTCTGAATGGATAAAGGCAATGCAAATTGGATCAATTTGAAAGGAACAAAGTCTGGAAACTTGTGCCACTTGCTGAAAACAAGAAAGCTATTGGTACAAAGTGGGTGTTCAGAAACAAGCTGAGCGAGTCTGGTGAAGTAACAAGAAATAAAGCACGCTTAGTTGCTCAAGGTTACTGTCAGACTGAAGGATTGGACTATGATGAGTCTTATGCACCAGTTGCAAGATTGGATGCAATTAGGCTTTTCTTAGCATTTGCTGCTCATAATGACTTCATTGTTTACCAAATGGATGTTAAAAGTGCATTCTTAAATGGTGAACTTGCTGAAGAAGTCTACCTAGAACAACCCCCTGGCTTTGAACTTCCCTCAGAAACCAAGATGGTATATAAGATTCAGAAAGCTGTATATGGTCTAAAGCAAGCACCAAGAGCATGTTATGATACCTTGGCTAAGTTCTTGCTGGAAAATGGTTTCAAGAAAGGTGAAGTTGACAAAACATTATTTACCATGAACCATGATGGTAAAATAATCTTAGTTCAAATTTATGTGGATGACATAGTTTTTGGATCTAAGGACAAGCAACTTTGTGATGATTTTGCCAAACTCATGACAAATAAGTTTGAAATGAGTATGATGGGAAAATTGAATTATTTCCTAGGGTTGCAAGTCAAGCAACTCAAAGATGGAATATTCATAAATCAAGCAAAGTATGCGAAAGAAATGCTCATAAATTTTAGGATCAAAGAGGATGAGAAACCTGAAAAGATCCCTATGAGTGTTGGTACCAAATTGGGCTATACTAAAGAGGACAAAAGTGTTGAAGAACACAAGTATAGGAAGCTCATTGGTTCCTTGTTGTATCTAACAGCAAGTAGACCTGACATTCAGTATGCTGTTTGTGTGTGTGCAAGATTCCAATCTGATCCAAGAGAATCACACTACAAAAAGGCAATTAAGATACTGAAATATGTTAAAGGTACAGTCAATGTTGGATTATGGTATCCTAAAGATTCTGGACTTGAATTTGTTGGCTATTCTGATGCTGATCATGGTGGATCAACTCTTGATAGAAAAAGTACCTCTGGAACTTGTCAGTTTTTGGGTACTAGATTAATATCATGGTTCAGCAAGAAGAAAACTTGTGTCGCCAATTCATCTACTGAATCTGAATACATTGCAGCTGGTTGTTGCACAGCTCAAATCCTATGGATTCAACAACAATTAAGACATTATTGTATTTCTGCAAAGAAAACACCAATCTTTTGTGATAATACAAGTGCTATTGCAATTACGCAAAATCCTAAGTTTCACTCTAGGACCAAGCACATTGATATTAGACATCATTTCATTAGAGATCATATGGAAAAAGGTGATATTGAGGTTGTGAAAGTAGGAACCGAAGATCAGCTTGCTGACATCTTTACCAAGCCCCTACCAGATAATAGGTTCGCAATGCTAAGGTATAACCTTGGATTGATTGAACTACCTCAATAAGGAATATACTTGGCAGAGTGCTGAAACAGGTATTCAGCAAGCCAAAGTACTCCTGTCTAAAAGACTCAGTCACTGATTTCTTCTAAGAAATGATAAGTCACTACATGATTGCTGAAACAGGCATTCATCAAGTAATTCCTTCAAAACGGGTATTTGTTAGGAAACTTGACCACTTGCTGAGACAGGCACTCAGTAAGAGAAAGAACTTAAGGATTGCTGAGACGGGTACTCAGACAATCAAAAGATACTGAAACAGGTATTCAAGTATCAAAGGAATTTTCTGAGACGGAAACTCAGAGAAAGAGCAAAGCTCATCTCTCAGATTTTACCAAAGGATGTCTCAAGTACAAAAGAATTTACTGATACGGGAAATCAGAAATATCTTTTAAACTTAAAGAAAATATGAGATATCTAAGTAAGGGGGAACTTTCAGCAAGTATCTAGATTGTTAATTCAAACTCGCTGAAAAGATTCTTGTCTATTTCAGCAAGCAATCTATCCCTTAATACTCGGTAAAATCAATTTGTGACGTTAAACTGGCAAAGATAAAGTCGCAATAATCATGACATGAAATTCAATCGTGGCCATTGATTAAAAGGAGTTACTTATCTAACGGCTAACAAAACAAAGAGAGAGAGTGCTCTAACGGTTTTAGTTAGTGGGCCACTACGCATTCAATGCAAAGGCTCCACTAACTCCAGTGTTTCTCTGTTTTACCCTTGCTGAGAGGTCAAATCGATTGAGTTTCTCACACACCAAAGACACTATATAAAGAAGGAGTTAGAGAAATGACAAAATTCTTCAACTCACATTTCCTTTCTCTGCAAATTCTAGCCTGAATCTACTGTACCTCCGGTCAAAAAGCAAACTATCTCTTTTCGTACACTCTTTCTTGCTCTATATAAGAAATGGCTCCCAAGAGACAGTTATCTAAGTCCTCAAAGTCGTCAAAGGTTGACAGTGCTGAAACACGCATTGCTCCGGTGACTACTCCGGCCACAAACACAGCGAAAGTTGTGTTGAAAAACGACCGAATCACAGAAAAACCTATGCCTCCGTCATATCTTGACACTGCAAAGTGTGAGATGTTGATGCAATGGGGAGGGTTTGCAAAAGAAAAGTACATTAGGTACTTTTATGAGCAAGAACTTGATGACCAAAATGAAGAGGCGCTTGAGTTTATCAAGCAGCAAGGCCTCATGAACTTTATCTCTGCTCGCACTAAGCAAGTGAGCATGATTGATACAATGGAATTCTACAACAATGCATAAATCCAGTCCCTTACAGACAGTAATGGAGTCACTGAAAAAGTGATCCTTACTTATGTTCAGAACACGCAAATCGTCCTGAAATGGACTGATTTAGCGGAAATCTTTCAGATTCCAACCACTGGAACTGAAGAAGACGTCACTGCCACTAACGAAGAAATTGAAGCTTTCTACAGTGACGTCAGAAATGCAAAAATGAAGAAAGGCGAGATAGCTCCCGTGACTTGGACAAAGCACGTTAAGAGAAAGCATCTCTGCCATTCACTTGGTCTAGTAGCTCTGCTACTAATAAAAGTTCTTGACTCCCAAGTTGGAGGAATTGACCAAGTAGGCCTGAGAAGATGGCCATTGCTGATGCATATCTATGAAAACAAAACGGAACTTAACTGGTCTAAGTACATTTTCAACAGGCTTGTTGATTGTGTTTCTAAGTTCAAGGTTAAGGTAGAAGACAACAAGGTCTCACCTTCCTTTCTAGTTATGTATGGAATCAAGATATGCTACATCCTTGAACATTTCAGGATTCAGCTAAGAAACCCATTGCCAATCAAGAAATCTGTGTGCAATGTGGGAAGATCTTTCTACAAGCAGAATGTACCTAAGATTGCTGGAAAGAAAACTAAGAAGACAACAACTGCAAATGTTGTCAGCACAAGCCAGCAAGAAAGGTATACAACAGCTGCAGATGTTACCACTCAGCAACTTAGAGATGAAACTGTTGTTGGTGGTGGTAACACAAATGAAACTGCTGTAGAAAATCAACAAGGTACGTGTACAACACCAGTTGCTGAAAATGCAACCATAGATGACTCTGGGAAACTGGAGAAATCTAACAAGAAAAAGAGGAAAGCTGATGATGACACTCAGACTGCAGCGTCATCAGCAAATCCCGTACCTAAGAGGAAACGGACAAGCAAAAAAAGGAAGAAAACACTGGCTCGCCAGTCAGTCCCTGATGTCCATGACTCCTCAGTCAATTCCCAGACAAATGCTGAAACGCATTTGCCAGTAGATGTTGCTGATGTAATTACTGAAGCATATGTCAGCAATGTTGAAGTGTTTGCGGAAGCCTTCAACAATCAACTTAATGTTGATAATTCTACTGAAGATAGACCTCAAGGCAGTGGAAATGAAATTCCTGCCCAAGTCCCAGATATCTACATTGTAGATATTCCAAATGATCCAACTTTGAGACCAGCAAGTGACATTGCTGATGATCTGCAAAGAGCGGCACTTGTTGATGCTGCTGAAAAGATGGTTGCTGAACAAGCAACTCATCAGGTTGCTGAAACATCGCTTGCTGAAGCACCAGTTGCTGAAATAGCAATGGTTCCAGTTCCTAAAGTTGCTGAAACTCAAGAAGCATTATTCAACGATGCATCTCGTGATTCTGAGAATACTGGCCATGTTCACCCAAGACATCAATTGACAAAGTCCAGCTTGTACTGGAAGATTTAAGCAAACAAATGGAGTTGGAGATTGAAGAATCATCCAACAAGTCAATTGATCTCTTCATGACAAGCAGTGAGCTTAAAGGTCAAGATGCTTCTGCTCAACTTGTCATTTCAGAGACAAGGGAAATTGCTGAAACCGCACAGCTTTCTCAGATAGAGCAAAACCAGAAGTCTGCTGAAGAAACAGTCCAAGAAGCTGAAGAAACTATTAATGCTGAAAGGACTGAGCCACAACCTGTCCTTCCTCAGCAGACTTCTCAAGATTCAAGTCAGATGGTTGCTGAAGCCTCTGCACCAGAACCAACACTCCCTGCTCAGCAGGATGAACAAATGGAGGATGCTACTCAAGCTCCTCATGGAATGGAAATTGTATTACATGAGCTTGCTGACTCTCAGCAGGCTCAAAAGGAGACCACTGAAGTGGTACTCATCACTGAAGATCAGCAAGTTAGTTCTGAAGAACTATACTTGAACTTCAAGAGGACAACTTTGTCAAGAGTTGCTAAGTCCGTCAGCAACTGGCAAAGGTACATGAGAATGGATTTCTCAGATCTTCATCTTCATCTCTCAAACGAGAAAAAAGATCTTCTCTGTTAAAGCTCAAAACATTTGTCCACTCCATCCTTCCTGAAGATGACATATTCTCAGCAAATGAGCTCCAATCTGATTGCTCAAATCAGAGAGAATATGAAGGCCAAATTTAAGAGTGCCTCTCCAGCTAAACAAGTTGTGATGCTCAAAGGTCTTTTTGTACCTGTGGTGGCTGATCCCCACATATGTACTGAGGAAGAGGAAGTGACAAGTGTTGCTTTGTATAAGCACGTGGAGCTAGTCATTCTAACAGATGATGAAGAAGAAGAGGAAGATGAGAACATTCCCACTGATCCCAGTGATGATGAAGGGAAAGATTCTAAGGACAAGAAAGACGACGATGATGACAATCAAGGTCCAAGTCCTGATGCTGGTGGATTAAAGTTAACAGTTGCTGAAAATACTCCATCTGACAATCAGCAAGCTGAACAACAACAATCTCAGCAAGAATCTCAACCTCCTCCTGCTGATGCTGAAAATCAAGCACCTGTGCAAGGTGCTGATACTGAAGAAGAATACGCCAGAAAAAGGGCTGCCTTGAAAAATGGCAAAAGTCCAGTTTCTGATGCCAAGGTTACTGAAGAAAACCTTGAAGATGAGGATGAAGAAGATGAAGATTACCAACGCGCCCTACAAAACAGTCTCGTGATCCATGCAAGGCATACGCAGGATCTAGAAATTGGTGAATCTTCAAGACCAAAACAAAAGGAAGTTCCATCCCTTCCATTTACTACTGGCGAAACTCCAGTAATTGAGCCACAATCTCAATTGATAAAACTAACTACTGGCGATACTCCAGTTATTGAGTCTCAAAAGTTGCCTTCAGCAACTACTCAATTAAAACTAACTACTGGTGAAACTCCAGTTGTTGAGTCTGAAGCGTTGCCATCAGCAACCACTCAACAAAAAGGAAGTGAAGCTACTGACAAAGGCTCAAAAGTTGCTCAACTTGATGAATCTGAGGATGATGACGACTTGTCAGAAAATGAAGATCAACAATCCAAGCGAGACCCCAAAGTTGTTCAGATTCCTCCTCCTAATTACATCCTTGATAAAGGTGATTCTTTAAGAGCCGAGCTGCTTTTACAAGATGATCAGTTTGCTTCCGAACTTAAGGTTCATTCCTTGACACCTCATTTAGTGTCGTTCCCAAGAGTTGAGGAGTTTACTCCCAGAATTCTAGCACTAAAGCAAATCCATGATGCCTGCAAAGCTGAAGATGAGGCATTGCTTGCTTAGAGCCCACTTGACATTGGAAAGATATTGGCTACAGTGCTGAGACGCACTACTACTTTGACCATAGCTCAGAAAGACATCAGTCTTTATCACAAAAGCTTTGAAGAAGATGTAAGTCAAGCGCTCAGGCTTGCAAAGAATGCTCTTGTCAAGGCTCAGAATATTATGGATGAGAAGGCCGCAACAGAGAAAAGACATGAAGAGAACATGATGAGCATTCAAAAAGAATTGTCAAAAATGACTTCTGACCAACAACAAATCATCATGAAATATAACAGCTTAAGCACTCTTGCTGAAAATTGCAATGTGTTTTATTCTCTGCACATCACCCCGATGTTGCAATCCATGTCTAAGGGGGAAGAAAAGAAGAGATCCAGAAAGAGAAACCAATCCCCTCCTCCTCATGTTGTGATGTGCCTCTGCCATTAGAACCGCTTGCTGAAAACGAGCAAAGCTCTAAAAAGGCAGCAGATCTGCGTTGCATTCAGCAAGTACCAAAAAGAGAAAACCGCTGCTGACACTCAAGATTTTTGCCAC
>CM051457.1:71032646-71111467 GCA_028274465.1 Plantago ovata | reverse complement strand
AGTCTCCCAAGTTGGCGGAATTGACCAAGTAGGCCTGAGAAGATGGCCCTGCTGATGCATATCTATGAAAATAAATCACGGAACTTAACTGGTCTAGTACATTTTCAACAGGCTTGTTGATGTGTTTCTAAGTTCAAGGTAAAGGTAGAACAACAAGGTCTCACCTTCCTTTTCTAGTTATGTATGGAATCAAGATATGCTATATCCTGGAACATTTCAGGATTCAGCTAAGAAACCCATTGCCAATCAAGAAAATCTGTGTGCAATGTGGGAAGATCTTTCTACAAGCAGAATGTACCTAAGATTGCTGGAAGAAAACTAAGAAGACAACAACTGCAAATGTTGTCAGCACAAGCCAGCAAGAAAGGTATACAACAGCTGCAGATGTTACCACTCAGCAACTTAGAGATGAAACTGTGTTGGTGGTGGTAACACAAATGAAACTGCTGTAGAAAATCAACAAGGTACGTGTACAACACCAGTTGCTGAAAATGCAACATAGATGACTCTGGGAAACTGGAGAAATCTAACAAGAAAAAGAGGAAAGCTGATGATGACACTCAGACTGCAGCGTCATCAGCAAATCCCGTACCTAAGAGGAAACGGACAAGCAAAAAAAGGAAGAAAACACTGGCTCGCCAGTCAGTCCCTGATGTCCATGACTCCTCAGTCAATTCCCAGACAAATGCTGAAACGCATTTGCCAGTAGATGTTGCTGATGTAATTACTGAAGCATATGTCAGCAATGTTGAAGTGTTTGCGGAAGCCTTCAACAATCAACTTAATGTTGATAATTCTACTGAAGATAGACCTCAAGGCAGTGGAAATGAAATTCCTGCCCAAGTCCCAGATATCTACATTGTAGATATTCCAAATGATCCAACTTTGAGACCAGCAAGTGACATTGCTGATGATCTGCAAAGAGCGGCACTTGTTGATGCTGCTGAAAAGATGGTTGCTGAACAAGCAACTCATCAGGTTGCTGAAACATCGCTTGCTGAAGCACCAGTTGCTGAAATAGCAATGGTTCCAGTTCCTAAAGTTGCTGAAACTCAAGAAGCATTATTCAACGATGCATCTCGTGATTCTGAGAATACTGGCCATGTTCACCCAAGACATCAATTGACAAAGTCCAGCTTGTACTGGAAGATTTAAGCAAACAAATGGAGTTGGAGATTGAAGAATCATCCAACAAGTCAATTGATCTCTTCATGACAAGCAGTGAGCTTAAAGGTCAAGATGCTTCTGCTCAACTTGTCATTTCAGAGACAAGGGAAATTGCTGAAACCGCACAGCTTTCTCAGATAGAGCAAAACCAGAAGTCTGCTGAAGAAACAGTCCAAGAAGCTGAAGAAACTATTAATGCTGAAAGGACTGAGCCACAACCTGTCCTTCCTCAGCAGACTTCTCAAGATTCAAGTCAGATGGTTGCTGAAGCCTCTGCACCAGAACCAACACTCCCTGCTCAGCAGGATGAACAAATGGAGGATGCTACTCAAGCTCCTCATGGAATGGAAATTGTATTACATGAGCTTGCTGACTCTCAGCAGGCTCAAAAGGAGACCACTGAAGTGGTACTCATCACTGAAGATCAGCAAGTTAGTTCTGAAGAACTATACTTGAACTTCAAGAGGACAACTTTGTCAAGAGTTGCTAAGTCCGTCAGCAACTGGCAAAGGTACATGAGAATGGATTTCTCAGATCTTCATCTTCATCTCTCAAACGAGAAAAAAAGATCTTCTCTGTTAAAGCTCAAAACATTTGTCCACTCCATCCTTCCTGAAGATGACATATTCTCAGCAAATGAGCTCCAATCTGATTGCTCAAATCAGAGAGAATATGAAGGCCAAATTTAAGAGTGCCTCTCCAGCTAAACAAGTTGTGATGCTCAAAGGTCTTTTTGTACCTGTGGTGGCTGATCCCCACATATGTACTGAGGAAGAGGAAGTGACAAGTGTTGCTTTGTATAAGCACGTGGAGCTAGTCATTCTAACAGATGATGAAGAAGAAGAGGAAGATGAGAACATTCCCACTGATCCCAGTGATGATGAAGGGAAAGATTCTAAGGACAAGAAAGACGACGATGATGACAATCAAGGTCCAAGTCCTGATGCTGGTGGATTAAAGTTAACAGTTGCTGAAAATACTCCATCTGACAATCAGCAAGCTGAACAACAACAATCTCAGCAAGAATCTCAACCTCCTCCTGCTGATGCTGAAAATCAAGCACCTGTGCAAGGTGCTGATACTGAAGAAGAATACGCCAGAAAAAGGGCTGCCTTGAAAAATGGCAAAAGTCCAGTTTCTGATGCCAAGGTTACTGAAGAAAACCTTGAAGATGAGGATGAAGAAGATGAAGATTACCAACGCGCCCTACAAAACAGTCTCGTGATCCATGCAAGGCATACGCAGGATCTAGAAATTGGTGAATCTTCAAGACCAAAACAAAAGGAAGTTCCATCCCTTCCATTTACTACTGGCGAAACTCCAGTAATTGAGCCACAATCTCAATTGATAAAACTAACTACTGGCGATACTCCAGTTATTGAGTCTCAAAAGTTGCCTTCAGCAACTACTCAATTAAAACTAACTACTGGTGAAACTCCAGTTGTTGAGTCTGAAGCGTTGCCATCAGCAACCACTCAACAAAAAGGAAGTGAAGCTACTGACAAAGGCTCAAAAGTTGCTCAACTTGATGAATCTGAGGATGATGACGACTTGTCAGAAAATGAAGATCAACAATCCAAGCGAGACCCCAAAGTTGTTCAGATTCCTCCTCCTAATTACATCCTTGATAAAGGTGATTCTTTAAGAGCCGAGCTGCTTTTACAAGATGATCAGTTTGCTTCCGAACTTAAGGTTCATTCCTTGACACCTCATTTAGTGTCGTTCCCAAGAGTTGAGGAGTTTACTCCCAGAATTCTAGCACTAAAGCAAATCCATGATGCCTGCAAAGCTGAAGATGAGGCATTGCTTGCTTAGAGCCCACTTGACATTGGAAAGATATTGGCTACAGTGCTGAGACGCACTACTACTTTGACCATAGCTCAGAAAGACATCAGTCTTTATCACAAAAGCTTTGAAGAAGATGTAAGTCAAGCGCTCAGGCTTGCAAAGAATGCTCTTGTCAAGGCTCAGAATATTATGGATGAGAAGGCCGCAACAGAGAAAAGACATGAAGAGAACATGATGAGCATTCAAAAAGAATTGTCAAAAATGACTTCTGACCAACAACAAATCATCATGAAATATAACAGCTTAAGCACTCTTGCTGAAAATTGCAATGTGTTTTATTCTCTGCACATCACCCCGATGTTGCAATCCATGTCTAAGGGGGAAGAAAAGAAGAGATCCAGAAAGAGAAACCAATCCCCTCCTCCTCATGTTGCTGATGTGCCTCTGCCCATAGAACCGCTTGCTGAAAAAGAGCAAAGCTCTAAAAGGCAAGCAGAATCTGAGTTGAATTCAGCAAGTACCAAAAAGAGAAAAACCGCTGCTGAAACTCAAGATTTTTGCCACACTGAAAGTCATCACAATCTGAATGAAGATGATGACAATCAAACAATAGCTCAAGCCATAAGAGCTAGACCCTTAACAGCCTTGACTCCGTCTTGCCACTCAAAGCATTTCTCGTCTGACTCTTCAGCAAGAGATCAAGACAATGCTAAGACAAGAAAAAGAAGGCAAAGACAGGAAGAGAAAAGGCTGGCCAGCATTGCTATTGGCTCCGGCATTGAATATACAAAGACCAGTAATGAGGAAACCACTCAGAATGTAATCAGAAACATTCATGGTTGCTGGATCTTAAAGCTGGAAGACTTGCTGGTGAATGAGTTCTTTTCTACAACCATATTGAATCAAATGTTCAAATGGATTGAACTCAAGGTCCAAAGAAAGCAAAGGGAAGAATCCCTCCCAAGAAATATTGCTGGAAAATGGTTGAATCTCGAGGTCTATGTAAGAAGAGTTGCCATTGGTAAGACATACAAACAAGAACCAAATCTGATCAAACCACCTGGCATTGCTTACTACTCAGACCCGGTAACAAAGAAACCTAAGAAGAAACTTGGATTGATTCCTTATGAGTACTTCTATCTCACTGCTAAGGATCAAGAAGAAGATCTTCTCTGGCTATGAAAGATTCATCCGAAAAGCATTTCAGATACATAGCTTCTCCATGCCAGCAATTGGGGCATGCATTTGTGGGTAGTTAATTACATGGAAATGAATGCTGAAAAGCATCATCATACTGTCTGCATAAACGCAAGAATTCTTCAACTACAAGTCCGTAGGCTTCTGGAAACTACGAAAAGGACTGTGTTGAATTTACTGCACTTGCTGAGAAGAGTGTAAGAGAGATTTTGAGAAAATCTTCTGAAAGAGCTTAAGTCCCAGCATTTGTTCTTGTTAAAGTTTTTGCTTGCTGATTTTGTTTATGTTATCTATGCTTTCTATTGTAATCTTCTGAAAGATAACTATCAACAATGAAACTTTTGACTCTTATTGGTTTTTGATTATGCAATTTACTTATGCTTACTGTTTAATTATTCAAGTATGCTTGCATTAATCAACTGATTTTTTCAACATCAGAAACCTCTAAAAGGGTAACAATTAATTTAGCCATGGATTGCTAACATCAAAAAGGGGGAAATTTGTTAGGAAACTTGTAATTTTGATGAGCAATTTACCATGCTAAATTAAGGAAAGTCCAGTAACTAGTACTCTTAAGGTCCATAGGAATTTAGAATTTTAAGGACATTGTAAAAGAGGAACGTTTGCTGATGACTTAGTTAGGTGCTAGATAAGTTATTTCTTTTGCGTATGATGTATTTTATTTTCTGAAAAGAAAATAACTTATTGATGCTTAGCTTATGATGTATCTTATTTTCTGAAAAGAAAATAACCTATTGAAGCATTTGCTGAAGATATATTTTGTTTACTACAAACAAATTATTGAAGCAAATAGAAATCGATCAGAATCTTGAAGACTTTTGAAGATCTGAAGACTTGAAGAATTTGAAGATCTGAAGACTAGAAGATTGCTGAAGACTGGTATCTACAAAGGCACGTGTTGCTCAGAAAGTGAAATTTCAGCAATAGCATTGCATAAGTGAAAATCTGAAAGACAGAGTAGGTTGTGCTTGCTGAAACTGAGACCAATCACTTATTGATGGAACATATGTGACCTCTTGCTGAAAGTACTTACATTTGCGCTCCAATGTTACTGTTTGAATTCTATTCAAATAAGCATTAAATGCAAAGCATGCACGCGAAGGACATGAAGACTAGAAGACAAACAAGGACGCTGCTGAAACTACAAAAGCAAGATAGTGACATCTTAAGGAACAAAAGCCTTGGAATTTAAAATTCAAACGGCTACTTACTTTCACTATAAATAGAGGTCATCCGGCAAAGAGTTGAAGTGTGTCAACAACGTGATCATACTCTCACTTGTGCTTAAACTCACAAACCTTCAAACACTCTTACTGCCATTGATCCGTTCCAAGACTTAAAGCTTGAAAAAGCTACTTGTATAGAAGTAGAACAAACTCGGCTAAGAAATTAGTTAAGTGTTCTTTCTTTCGAACAAGAACAAGTCTTGACACCAGAAACAATCAAACTTTTTTTACTGCAAAGTATTCCAAGTTGTGTTTCTTAGATTACTTGTTGTAACTGAATAAGTTATAATTAAGTCATCTCACCCCAAAACTCTCTAACTGAAAATACACCCTTTCAGCCGTGATATTCAGGGGGAACTTAATCGAGCATAGTTTTGCTGATTAAAAGTACCAAGTTTGGTGGAGAACAAGGTTGAGTTCTCTAGTTTAGGTTGGAGACGAAGCAAGTGTGCTTTGGTTTCTGTTGAATCGCTTTAGATAGGAGATTGTAAGGAACCTCAATCATATCTTAGTGGATTCAGTCCTAGAAAGGACGAAGTGGATTAGTTGAGAGATTACGCCACTCTCAGATACCACTATAAAAGTGTTTGTGTGATTTATTTACTGTATTTAGCTTTCAGCAATTCATATCTGTCTGTACACAGTCACTCACTTCACTTGCTGAAACCTTTACTTGCTGAAAAAGCACTTATTGTTTCAAAGACTTCCGCTCTCTGATTTTAAGTATCAGCAAACCAAGCTACTGTAAAGTAACTTACGCTTGCTGACAAAGTTAAGTATCAGCAAACTCATTACTGAAAAGTAATAAGTACTTGTTGAGAAAGTTTTAAACGACGAAAGTTTGAAAAGACTATTCACCCCCCCCGTCTAGTCTTTTCTTGTTGTTTAAAGGGACCAACACAAGCCTTTCGAAAACTGCCCAGACGGCTTCTGCGGTTTCCTCCCAAATATTGCCACGGCATTGGAAATCCACCACTTGTTGGTTCTCGAAGGTTAGTCCATTGTAGAAGTGTTGGACTAGGTCAGAAAGCTCAAAACCATGGTGAGGGCACTTGTTCGTGAGATGTTGGAACCTCTCAAACGCGGTGTAGATTGTCTCATCATAGTCCTGTTTGAATCCAGTGATTTGCGCCTTTAGCGCGGTAGTCAAGGTGTGAGGGAAGTATTTTCCATGAAAGCTGAAAAAACCTTCTCCCAAGTGTCCAGCGAGCCTGCTGGTAGAGAACTCAACCACGACTTGGCTCTGTCGCCAAGCCCCATAGCAAAAACCTTCATCCGCAACTCATCCGTTGTTATTTCAGCTCCGGGTCGTGGGAGTTGGTTGACGAAATCATCGATATCGTGCAAGTACCCCATCACATCTTCCCTTGCTAAGCCATAGAACCTCGGAAGTTGTTGGAATGCGTGGTTCTTGATTTCCAGATCTCGAGTTGCAGACGAAAGAACAATCGCCGGTCCCCTCATACGATCCTTGGAGGGTTGAACCCATGCTTTCAGTGGTCTAGCTTCTGCCATTCCGTCGATTTCCTTGAAAAGACTGTGTAGAGATTCAGAGAAATTGGTATCCTCTATTTCCTCTAGTTCACGCCTTTGAAGTAGTCGCCTTCTTTGGTGGTAGACTCTGTCGATCTCAGCAATTGAATCAGCAAGCGGTGTTCCTCAAGATCGTGTATGTGGCATACACTATCTGTAACAGACTAGGAAAGCAGTATCAGAGAGAGATTAAAAAGGAAAACTAAAACTACTAGAACTAGGAATTGAATGCTGAAAATATAAACAAATTAAATAGAAAAAAGGAGTATAGTCCCCAGCAACGGCGCCAATTTGATGAAACGCGTGGATGTCGGGTCCAATGTATCAAATAAATTTGTATTTAGCCAAAGGCAATTCACAACTACAACGAAAACCGTAGTGTAGTAGTAGAATAACCTTGAGTGTCGATGTCTAAGGACTATAACTAGCTTTATCTAATCTAATTTAGAATATAAAACAGCAGACGATTTAGCAAAGGTTTTTCTTAACAGATAATGGAGATTGGTGATAGTATGGTCCTTCAAAGCATAACGGGTTAATAATCATGCATAAATTCCTCAGTTTTGCATGGAGATCTTTGATCAATGAATTGTCCAGTTGTAATTATCAAACACTACGAAGATATAGATTTAGATAGGTCAAAGACCAATGAATTGTCCAATTGTGTGCAATAATTAATCAACAATACGAAGATACAGATTTAGATAGATCAAAGAAATAAAGCAATAACACGGAGTATAATGTGCGATATAGCCATTAGCATAATTATCAACCCTTCGCTAAGAATTCACATACTATCACCAACGAGAAGTTTAGCTACTCATACTTGTCATGCAATCAACAGAAATCATAGAAGAAAACATGTTGAAAGATATATAAAAATAAGTAGAAAAACTGTAAGATACAATGTTACCGAAGGTTGTCAATCTCCGAAGAATCGCGATCTTACAAGCTCCAAACTGCTAAGAAAATGCATCTCCTAAGCTATGAACCCCCAGAACAGGCTCTGGGAAGTTCCTACCTAAAACTACAGAGAAAGGTGAGAGAAAAGGTCTGGAAAAGTATGTAAAACGGAGAAAAACTGAGAAACTATATATACGCTTCGAATTTGTGTGGGGCGAAGGGCCGCACACACCGGGCGACTCGCCTGGTGTGGGGCGATTCGCCCCACATCCCGGGCGATTCGCCCGGGAGTAAAACTCGGGAAATTACGCGTTTTCGACGCGTTTTTGGATTTCTTCCCTTTTTCGGACTCGGTTTCTGACTTCTAGTGGCCTTCTAACCTCCAGATTCGACCCCTAGACTTCAAATCCTATCCGGAAACCTTCAGATACTCCAATTAGGCTTCTGGAACACCAATTCCTTGTCTACTTCAATATAATTGCCCGGAAAACCTCGTTTTTCAACCAAAACTTGTAAAATAAAAACTAAAGGGAAACGTGACACTATTCTAATAAAATGCACTAAAATATAGCTAAATTAACATAGAGGATAGCTAAAATAGGTGAAAAAGACTCGAATGAAAGTGTAAAATACACATTCATCAGATGTCAGTCAAGCACTCAAACTAGCTAAAACTGCATTGAAAAAGGCTCAGACTTTCATTGAAGAAAAAGTCGACAATGAGCGTAGACATGAGGAGAACTTGGTGAGTATTAAAGAAGATCTGTCCAAGCTGACTACTGACCAGCAAGGAATAATTCTTAAGTACAATAGCCGAAGTAAACTTGCTGAAAATTGCAATGAATTTTTCTCTATGCACATTCACCCAATGATGCAATCCATGTCTAAGGGGGGAGATAAACAAAGAAAATCTTCAAGAGCAAAGAAAACCCCTGCTGAAGCGCCATTGATACTGCCTAGTCCACCTCCCAGAGAACCTCATGCTGAAAGAGAGCAAAGTTCAAAGAGACGAGCTGAAATAGATTCTGAAGAAATTCAGCAAATTCGAAAAGGAGAATAACATCTGCTGAAACTCATGAATACTGTCACACTGAGAGTCATCAAGATCTGAATGAAGATGATGATAATGATGATGACCAAACAAAATCTCAAGCACTAAGAGCTTGACCAATTACAGCCCTAACTCCTTCTGGCCATTCCAAACATTTCTCTTCTGACTCAAGATCTTCAGTAAGAGATCAAGAAAATGCAAGTCAAGGAGAAGAAGGCAAAGACAGGAAGAAAAGAGGCTAGCCAGCATTACCATTGGCTCTGTCATTGAATACACAAAGACCAGCAATGAACAAACAACTCAAAATGTGATCAGAAACCTAAATGGTTGCTGGGTCTTAAAGCTGGAAGATTTGTTGGTCAATGATTTCTTTCCAACTGCTGTACTGAATCAAATGTACACTTGGATTGAATTAAAAGTGCAGAGAAAAGAAAGTGATCCTCCTCCCTACCCAAGAAACATTGCAACAAAATGGCTGAATCTGGAAATCTTAGTAAGAAGAACTTCTATCGGCAAGTTAATAAAGCAAGAGCCTGATTTAATCAAACCGATTGATGTTGCTTACTGCAGTGATCCCTTAACCAAGAAGTCAAAGAAGAAATATAACTTGATTCCTTATGATTATTGTTATCTCACTTCCAAGGATCAAGAAGAAGATCTTCTCTGGTTAAGAAAGATTCATGCTAACAAGGGAATTTCAGATACACAACTTCTCCATGCCAGCAATTGGGGCATGCACTTGTGGGTACTTCACTACAAAGAAATAAATGGTGAAAACCATCATTATACTGCCTGCAAGAATGCAAGAATCATTCAACTTGAAGTCCGTAAGCTACTTGAAGATTACGAGAAGGACTGTGTTGAATTTTCTGCGCTTGCTGAGAAGAGTGTAAGGGATATTCTGAGGAAGTCTTCTACTGGAATAGCTTAAGTCCCTTGTAAAAGCTTTGTTTGTCTTTGTTTGGTGATTTTTGTAGTTATCTCTGAACTTTCTTGTAAACTTACTGAAAGATAACTATAAGCAATAAGCTTTTGACTCTTATTGGTTTTTGATTATGCAATCTACTTATGCTTACTGTTTTATTATTCAAGTATGTTTGCATTATTCAACTGATTTATTCAACATCAGAAACCTATAAAAGCGTAACAATTAATTTAGCCATGGATTGCTAACCTCAAAAAGGGGGAAATTTGTTAGGAAACTTGTAAATTTTGATGAGCAATTAACCATGCCAAATTAAGAAAAGTCCAGTAACTAGTACTCTTAAGGTCCATAGGAATTTAGAATTTTTAGGACATTGTAGAAGAGGAACGTTTGCTGAAGACTTAGTGTAGGTACTAGTTAGGTACTTTAGTTTGCTGATGACGTACTTTGTTTTTACAAACGAACTATTGAAGCACTAGAACCGTTCAGAAACTTGAAGAATTCGAAGACTGAAGACTAAAGAAGATTTCTGAAGATGGTATCTACAAAGGCACATGTTACTCAGAAAGTGGAAATTTCAGCAACAACTTGCATAAGTGAAAATCTATATGACAGAGTAGGTTGTGCTTGCTGAAACTGAGACTGACCACTTGCTGAAATACATATGTGACCTCCTTGCTGAAATTACTTGCATTTGCGCTCCAACGTTCATATTTGAATTTCGTTCAAATGAACATTAAATGCAAAAGTAAGCATGCGAAGAACATGAAGACTAGAAGACAATTGAAGGACGCTGCTGAAAGTACAAAAGCAAGATAGTGACATCTTAATGAGCAAAGCCTTAGAATTTGAAATTCAAACGACTCCCTTGATTCACTATAAATAGAGGTCATCCGGCAAAGAGTAGAAGTGTGTCAACAACGTGATCAAACTCTCACTTGTGCTTAAACACTCATCTTTCATACTCTTTACTGCCTATTGATCCGTTCCAAGGCTTAAAGTTTGAAACAAAAGCTACTTGTGAAGAAGTAGAACATTCACGGCAAAGAAATTAGATAAGTGTTCTTTCTTTCTAACAAGAACAAGTCTTGACACCAGAAACAACTTAACTTGTTTACTGCAAAGTATTCAAAGTTTTGTTTCTTAGATTACTTGTTATAGCTGAATAAGTTATACTGAAGTCATCTCATCCCAAACCTCTCTAACTGATAAACACCCTTTTTCAGGCGTGAAATTCAAGGGGAATTAATCAAGCATTGTGTTGCTGATTATAAGTCCCAAGTTTTGTGGAGAACAAGGTTTTATTCTCTAATTAGGTTGGAAACGAAGCAAGTGTGCTTTGGTTTCTGAAGAATCGCTCTAGATAGGTGTTGTAAGGAACCTCAAACTTATCTTAGTGGATTCAGTCCTATAAAGCACAAAGTGGGTTAGTTGAGAGATTACGCCACTCTCAGATACCACTATAAAAAGTGTTTGTGTGATTTACTTTACTGCATTTAGTTTTCAGCAAGCTTATCTATCTGTACACTGTCACTCTGCTCACTTGCTGAAACTAGCACTTACTAAAAAGCACTTATTGTACAAAGACTTCCGCACTCTGTTTTTAAGTACCAGTAAAACTCGTTACTGAAAAGTAACTAGTACATGCTGAGAAAGTTAAGTATCAGCAAACTCATTACTAAAAAGTAATAAGCCCTTGATGAGAAAGTTTTTAAACGACGAAAGTTTGAAAATACTATTAACCCCCCCCCCCCTCTCTAGTCTTTTCTTGTTGTTTAAAGGGACCAACAATCTACTTGTCAACAATTACTTCCCCAAGCTTGTCCTTCAGCAAATGGATAAGTGGAATGTAATCAAAGTTGCAAGTGAAGAAAGTGAAGCCTTTCCTCTAACAAGCTATGATGAAATAAAACTATGGCTAGACGTTGAAGTAAAAACAAGGAATCTTGCTCTGTCCAAAGAAAGAAATGACGAGCCTCCTTACTTTAAGCCATTGGATGTCGCCTTTGTTTATGATGAGGTTTTGGGTAAGGCAAAACCAAAACTCAATGTGACTCCATATGAGTTTTTCTATCTAAAACAAGAGGATGCTGATGAGGACTTTCGCTATCTGAGAAAGATTTACAAGAAGAAAAATCTGAGTGATCTTCATCTACGTCACGTCTGTTGTTGGGGACTACACATTTGGACTGAGGTTATGAAACGTAATGAAAAGCAACTACAAGTCTGAAAGCTTCTTGAAGATTATGAAGCGGACTGTGAAGAATTTCCCAACTTGCTCATGAAAGCGTGAAGGATGTTTACAATGATTGTTTCTAAACTTCTTTTCTAAAACTAGCTTAGATCTTTCATTTTTTTAACGTTGTTTGTTGAGTTATCTCATGCTTTCTTTTAAACTTACATTGAAAGATAACCTTCAACAATCAATTGCTTTTGCTTACTTTATTTGTTTTCTGATTATGCAATTTACTTATGCTTATTGTTTGATTACTTCAAGTATTATTGCATTATTCCACTGGTTATTCAACATCAAAAACTTATAAAGAGTTGTAATTAATTTAGCCATGGATTGCTAACATGAAAAATGGGGAAATTTGTTAGGAATTTAGAATTTTAAGGACATTGTAAAAGAGGAACGTTTGCTGATGACTTAGTGTAGGTACTAGTTAGGTTCTTATGTTTACTGATGATGTACTTTGTTTTCACAAAACAATCTATTGAAGACCTAGAACCGCTCAGAAAGTTTAAGATTCGAAGACTGAAGACTTAGAAGATTTCTTAGAAGGTATCTACAAAGGCACATATTATCTCAGAAAGTGAGTAACTCAGCAATCAGTTTGCACAATTGAAAATCTATATGACAGAGTAGGTAGTGTTTGTTGAACTGAGACTGCATACTTACTGATAATACATGTGACCTCCTTGCTGAAGAAGTACTTTGCATTTTTGCTCCAACGTTCACATTTGAATTTTCAAATAGCATTAAATGCTAAAGCATGCTGAAGACATGAAGACATGAAGACAAAAGAAGTACGCTACTGATAGTACTATTCAGGCAAGTGATAGTGACATCTTTAGTTACAGGCCTTAGAATTTTAAATTCAAACGGCTACCTTTAGACACTATAAATAGAGGTCCTTAGGCTGACTAGAAGGGTGTGTTAACAACGTGATCAAACTCTCACTTGTGCTTTAAACACTCAAGTCCTTCCCTACTCTCAAATTGTTTATTGATCCGTTCCAAGACTTAAGCTTGAAACAAAAGCTACTTGTGAAGAAGTAGAATACTAAAAGCTAATAAATTAGTTAAGTGTTCTTTCCTCTAAACAAGAACAAGTCTTGACACCAGAAATAATAAACTTGCTTATTGTGATGTATTACAAGTTGAGTTTCCTTAGATTACTTGTTATGGCTCAAAAGATATTTTCAAGTTATCTCAACCCAAACCTCTCTAACTGATAAAAAAACACCTTTCAGGCGTGTTTGTCATGGGGGAACTAATCAAGCATAGTTTTGCAGATAAAGTGTCCCATGTTTGGTGGAGAACAAGGTTACAGTTCTCTAGTTTAGGTTGGAAACAAGGCAGGTTTGCTTTGATTTCTAAGAATCATTAGTGATAGGATTTGTAAGGAAACTCATATCTTATCATGGTGGATTCTGTCCTAGAAAGGACAAAGTGGATTAGTTGACAGATTACGCCACCCTCAGATACCACTATAAAAGTGTTTGTGTGATTTACTTTTCTGCAGTTATCTTTCACCAGGTTTTAAAGACTATTAGCCCCCTCTAGTTTTTATTTAAACAACAAGAAAAGACTAGAGGGGGGGGGGTGAATAGTCTTTTCAAACTTTTCGTCGTTTAAAACTTTCTCAGCAAGTGCTTATTACTTTTCAGTAATGAGTTTGCTGGTACTTAACTTTCTCAGTAAGTACTTGTTACTTTTCAGTAACGAGTTTACTGGTACTTTAAAAACAGAGTGCGGAAGACTTTATACAATAAGTGCTTTTCAGAGAATGCTAGTTTCAACAAGTGAGCAGAGTGTCAGTATACAATAAGTGTAGATTGCTGAAAACTAAATGCGGTAAAGTAAATCACACAAACACTTTTATAGTGGTATCTGATATTGGCGTAATCTCTCAACTAATCAACTTTGTCCTTTCTAGGACTGAATCCACTAAGATAAGATGTGAGGTTCCTTACAAATCCTATTACTAATGATTCTTCAGAAACAAAAGCACACTTGCTTCGTTTCCAACCTAACTAAAGAACTGTAACCTTGTTCTCCACCAAACTTGGGACTTATAATCAGCAACACAATGCTTGATTAACTCCCCCTGAATTTCACGCCTGAAAAGGGTGTTTATCAGTTAGAGAGGTTTGGGATGAGATGACTTGAGTACAACTTTTCAGCTATAACAAATTATCTAAAGAAACACAACTTGTAATACTTTTCAGTAAGCAAGTTAAGTTGTTTCTGGTGTCAAGACTTGTTCTTGTTCAAAAGAAAGAACACTTAACTAATTTCTTAGCCGTGAATGTTCTACTTCTTCACAAGTAGCTTTTGTTTCAAGCTTAAGTCTTGGAGCGGATCAATAGGCAGTAAAGAGTATAGAAGGTTTTGAGTGTTTAAAGCACAAGTGAGAGTTTGATCACGTTGTTGACACAGTTCTACTCTTTCCCAGATGACCGCTATTTATAGTGTCTCAAGGGAGCCGTTTGAATTTGAAATTCTAAGGCTTTGCACCTTAAGATGTCACTATCTTTCTTTTGTACTTTCAGCAGCGTCCTTCATTTGTCTTCTAGTCTTCATGTTCTTCGCGTGCCTACTTTGAATTTAATGTTCATTTGAATCAATTTCAAATGTGAACGTTGGAGCCAAAATGCAAGTACTCTTCAGCAAGGAGGTCACATATGTTTTTCAGCAAGTCGTCAGTCCCAGTTTCAGCAAGCACAACCTACTCTGTCATAAAGATTTTCACTTATGCAAGTTGTTGCTGAAAATCTCACTTTCTGAGCAACATTTTCCTTTGTAGATACCTTTCTCATAATTCTTCTAAGTGTTCAGTCTTCGAATCTTCAAGTTTCTGAGCGGTTCTAGTGCTTCAATAGTTCATTTGTAAAAACAAAGTACATCATCAGCAAACGAAAGCACCTAACTAGTACCTACACTAAGTCTTTCAGCAAACGTTCCTCTTTTACAATGTCCTTAAAACTCTAAATTCCTATGGACCTTAAGAGTACTAGTTACTGGACATTCCTTAATTTAGCATGGTAATTGCTCATCAAATTACAAGTTTCCTAACAAATTTCCCCCTTTTTGATGTTAGCAATCCATGGCTAAATTAATTGTTACCCTTTAAGAGGTTTCTGATGTTGAATAAATCAGTTGATTAAACAAAGTTTTTACAAGGGACTAGTCTATTCCAGCAGAAGATTTTCTAAGAATCTCTTGTACACTCTTCTCAGCAAGAGTAGAGAATTCAACACAGTCCTTCTCGTAATCTTCACGTAGCTTACGGACTTCAAGTTGAATAATTATTGCATTCTTGCAGGTAGTATAATGATGGTTTTCACCATTCATCTCTTTGTAGTGAATTACCCACAAGTGCATGCCCCAATTGCTAGCATGTAGAAGTTGAGTGCCTGAAATACCCTTGTTGGCATGAATCTTTCTTAACCAGAGAAGGTCTTCTTCTTGATCCTTAGCAGTGAGATAAAAGCACTCATAAGGAATCATGCCATACTTCTTTTTGGACTTCTTGGTTATAGGGTCACTATAGTAAGCAACATCCATCGGCTTGATTAAATCAGGCTCCTGTTTTATCTTCTTGCTGATGGAAGTTCTTCTTACCAAGATCTCAATATTCAGCCATTTTATAGCAATGTTCCTTGGTTAGGGAGGAGGATCCCTTTCATTTCTTGCAACTTTCAATTCAATCCAAGTGTATATTTGATTCAGTACAGCAGTTGGAAAGAAGTCATTGGCCAAAAGATCTTCCAGCTTTATGATCCAGCAACCATGGAGGTTTTTGATCACATTCTGAGTGGTTTCCTCATTGCTGGTCTTAGCTTAGTATAATCAATGCCAGTGACAATTGCAATGTTAGATACCCATCTTTCTTCCTGTCTTTGCTTTCTTCTTCTTGACATAGCATTTTCATGATCTGGAGTCAGAAAAGAAGTGTTTGGATTGGCCAGATGGAGTTAAGGCAGAAAGAGGCTTGGCCCTTATAGCTTGAGCTATTGTTTTCTCATCATCATTATCATCATCTTCATTCATGTCTTGATGACTTTCAGTGTGACAGAATTCTTGAGTTTCAGCAGAAGTTCTCTCTCCTTTGAGGATTTGCTGAACTTCTCTCAGAATCTGTTTCAGCTCTTTTCATAGAACTTTGCTCTGTTTCAGCAAGAGGTTCTCAGGGAGGTGGTACAGGCAGCTTTAATGGCTCTTCAGCTTCAGAGGGATTAGTTGATCTGTCTCTTGAAGACTTTCTTTTTCTAGAATCTTCCCCCTTAGACATGGATTGCATCATAGGTCTGATGTGTAAGGAGAAAAACTCATTGCAATTTTCAGCAAGAGTATTTAGGCTGTTGTATTTCAGAATCATGTCTTGTTGATCTGTAGTTAGCTTAGACAATTCTTCTTTAATAAAAGTCGGATTTTCCTCATGTCTGCGCTCATTGTTGACTTTTTCTTCAAGCATAGTCTGACCCTTTGTCAATGCGCTTTTAGCAAGCTTGAGTGCCTGACTGACATCTTCTTTATAGATTTTGTGATGTAGACTGATGTCTTTCTGAGCTATGCTCAGTGTAGTAGTGCGTCTCAGCACAGTAGTCAGTATTTTGCCAATGTCAAGTGGACTTTCAGCAAGCAAGGCATCATCCTCTTCTTGGCATGCTTTGTGAACAACCATTAGTGCTTTTATTCTAGGAGTAAACTCCTCAACGTTTGGGAACGACACTAGAGAGGGAGTGAGTGAGTGAGCTTTAATTTTAGTGGCGATCTGATCATCATGTCTCAGCAAGCGACTTCTCTCAGCATCTCTGTTGGTCCCTTTAAACAACAAGAAAAGACTAGAGGGGGGGTGAATAGTCTTTTCAAACTTTCGTCGTTTAAAACTTTCTCAGCAAGTGCTTATTACTTTTCAGTAATGAGTTTGTTGATACTTAACTTTCTCAGCAAGCGAAAGTTACTTTTCAGTAGCTAGGTTTGCTGATACTTAAAATCAGAGAGCGGAAGTCTTTGATACAATAAGTGCTCTTTCAGTAAGTAAAGGTTTCAGCAAGTGATGTGAGTGACTGTGTACAGACAGATATGATTTGCTGAAAACTAAGTACAGTAAGTAAATCACACAAACACTTTTATAGTGGTATCTGAGAGTGGCGTAATCTCTTAACTAATCCACTTTGTCCTTTCTAGGACTGAATCCACTAAGATATGATTGAGGTTCCTTACAATCTCCTATCTAGAGCGATTCAAACAGAAACCAAAGCACACTTGCTTCGTCTCCAACCTAATCTAGAGAACGTAACCTTGTTCTCCACCAAACTTGGTACTTTTAATCAGCAAAACTATGCTCGATTAAGTTCCCCCTGAATATCACGCCTGAAAGGGTGTATTTTCAGTTAGAGAGTTTTGGGGTGAGATAACTTAATTATAACTTATTCAGTTACAACAAGTAATCTAAGAAACACAACTTTGAATACTTTGCAGTAAACAAGTTTGATTGTTTCTGGTGTCAAGACTTGTTCTTGTTCGAAAGAAAGAACACTTAACTAATTTCTTAGCCGAGTTTGTTCTACTTCATCACAAGTAGCTTTTTCAAGCTTTAAGTCTTGGAACGGATCAATGGCAGTATAGAGAGTTTGAAGGTATGTGAGTTTAAGCACAAGTGAGATTTTGATCACGTTGTTGACACACTTCAACTCTTCGCCGGATGACCTCTATTTATAGTGAAAATAAGGAGACGTTTGAATTTAAATTCCAAGGCTTTTGATCCTTAAGATGTCACTATCTTGCTTTTGTACTTTCAGCAGCGTCCTTGTTTGTCTTCTAGTCTTCATGTCCTTCGCGTGCATGCTTTGCATTTAATGCTTATTTGAATAGAATTCAAACAGTAACATTGGAGCGCAAAAGTAAGTACTTTCAGCAAGAGGTCACATATGTTCCATCAGCAAGTGGTCAGTCTCAGTTTCAGCAAGCACAACCTACTCTGTCTTTCAGATTTTCACTTATGCAATGCTGTTGCTGAAGTTTCCACTTTCTGAGCAACACGTGCCTTTGTAGATACCAGTATTCAGAAATCTTCTTGTCTTCAGATCTTCAAATTCTTCAAGTCTTCAGATCTTCGATAATCTTCAAGATTCTGAGCGGTTTCTAAATGCTTCAATAGTTTGTTTGTAAAAACAAAGTACATCGTCAACAAATGCTTCAATAGGTTATTTTCTTTTCAGAAAATAAGATACATCATAAGTGGTAAAAACCAACCTATCTAGCACCTAATCTAAATCTTCAGCAAACGTTCCTCTTTTACAATGTCCTTAAAATTCTAAATTCCGATGGACCTTAAGAGTACTAGTTACTGGACTTTCCTTAATTTAGCATGGTTAATTGCTCATCAAAGTTACAAGTTTCCTAACAAATTTCCCCCTTTTTGATGTTAGCAATCCATGGCTAAATTAATTGTTACCCTTTTAGAGGTTTCTGATGTTGAATAAATCAGTTGATTAATGCAAGCATACTTGAATAATTAAACAGTAAGCATAAGTAAATTGCATAATCAAAAACCAATAAGAGTCAAAAGCTTCATTGCTGATAGTTATCTTTCAGAAGTTTACATGAAATAGCAGAGATAACTTAAACAGAATCAGCAAACAAAAACTTTAACAAAAACTATTACAGAGAGTTAAGCTCTTCCAGATGATTTTCTCAAAATCTCTCTTACACTCTTCTCAGCAAGTGCAGTAAATTCAACAGAGTCCTTTTCGTAGTTTTCCAGAAGCCTACGGACTTGTAGTTGAAGAATTCTTGCGTTTTTGCAGGCGGTATGATGATGCTTTTCAGCATTCATTTCCATGTAATTAGTCACCCACAAATGCATGCCCCAATTGCTGGCATGGAGAAGCTGTGTATCTGAAATGCTTTTTGGATGAATCTTTCTTAGCCAGAGAAGATCTTCTTCTTGATCCTTAGCAGTGAGATAGAAGTACTCATAAGGAATCAATCCAAGTCTCTTCTTTGTTTTCTTTGTTACTAGGTCAGAGTAGTAAGCAATGCCAGGTGGTTTGGTCAGATTTGGTTCATGTCCATAAGTTTTACCAATGGCGATTCTTCTTACTGAGACCTCAAGATTCAACCATCTCCCATCAATATTTCTTGGGAGGGATTCTTCCCTTTGATTTCTTTCGACTTTGAGGTCAATCCATTTGAACATTTGATTCAATATGGTTGTAGGAAAGAACTCATTCACCAGCAAGTCTTCCATCTTTAAGATCCAGCAACCATGAATGTTTCTGATTACATTCTAAGTGGTTTCTTCATTGCTGGTCTTTGTGTATTCAATGCCGGAGCCAATAGAAATGCTGGCCAGCCTCTTTTCTTCCTGTCTTTGCCTTCTTCTTCTTGTCTTAGCATTGTCTTGATCTCTTGCTGAAGAGTCAGACGAGAAATGCTTTGAGTGGCCAGACGGAGTCAAGGCTGTTAAGGGTCTATCAATGGCAAAAATCTTGAGTTTCAGCAGCGGTTTTTCTCTTTTTGGTACTTGCTGAATTCAACTCAGATTCTGCTTGCCTTTTAGAACTTTTCTCTCTTTCAGCAAGCGGTTCTATGGGCAGTGGCACATCAACAGCAGGAGGGGTTTGGTTTCTTTTTCTGGTACTCTTCTTTTCCCCCTTAGACATGGATTGCAACATCGGAGTGATGTGCAGAGAATAGAACTCATTGCAGTTTTCAGCAAGAGTGCTTAAACTGTTATACTTCATGATGATTTGTTGCTGGTCAGAAGTCATTTTTGACAACTCTCTTTGAATGCTCATCATGTTCTCTTCATGTCTTTTCTCTGTTGCGGCCTTCTCATCCATGAAAGTCTGAGCCTCCACGAGAGCGTTCTTTGCGAGCTTGAGCGCTTGACTTACATCTTCTTCATAGCTCTTGTGATAAAGACTGATGTCTTTCTGAGCTATTGTCAAAGTAGTAGTGCGTCTAAGCACTGTAGCCAATATCTTTCCAAAGTCAAGTGGGCTCTCAGCAAGCAATGCCTCATCTTCAGCTTTGCAGGCATCATGGACTTTCTTTAGTGCTAAAATTCTAGGAGTAAACTCCTCAACTCTTGGGAACGGCACTAGATGTGGTGTCAAGGAATGAACTTTTAGTTCAGAAGCAAACTGATCATCCTGTAATAGCAATTCTGCTCTTAGACCATCGTCTAAATCATTGATGTAATCAGGAGGAGGGATCTGAACAACTTTGGGGTCTCGCTTCGATTGTTCATCCTCATTTTCTGACAAGTAGTCGTCATCCTCAGATTCATCAAGTTCAGCAACTTTAGAACCTAAATCAACAGCTTCATTTCCTTTTTGTTGAGTGGTTGCTGATGGCAACGCTTCAGACTCAACAACTGGAGTTTCACCAGTAGTTAGTTTTAATTGAGTAGTTGCTGAAGGCAACGTTTGAGACTCAATGACTGGAGTCTCACCAGTAGTTAGTTTTAATTGAGTATGAGACTCAATTACTGGAGTTTCGCCAGTAGTAAATGGAAGGGAGGGGACTTCCTTTGATCTTACTCCTGAAGATTGACCAATTTCTAGATCCTGCGTATGCCTTGCATGGATCAAGAGACTGTTCTGGAGAGCGCGTTGGTAATCTTCATCTTGTTCATCATCATCATCAAGGTTTTCTTCAGTAACCTTGGCATCAGAAACTGAACTTTTGCCATTTTTCAAGGCAGCCCTTTTTCTGGCATATTCTTCTTCAGTATCAGCACCTTGCACAGGTGCTTGATTTTCAGCAGCAGCAGGAGGAGGTTGAGATTCTTGCTGAGGTTGTTGTTGTTCAGCTTGCTGATTTTCGGGTTGAGCATTTTCAGCAACTGTCAACTTTAATCCTCCAGCATCAGGACTTGGACCTTGATTGTCATCATCATCGTCTTTCTTGTCCTTGGAATCTTTCCCTTCACCATCACTTGGATCAGTGGGAATGTTCTCATCTTCTTCTTCTTCATCATCATCGGTCAGAATTACTAGCTCAACGTGCTTATATAAAGCAACACTTGTCACTTCCTCTTCCTCATTGATTTTGTGGGGATCAGCCACCACAGGTACAAATGAACCTTTGAGCATCACAGCTTGTTCAGCTGGAGAGGCACTCTTGAATTTTGCCTTCATATTCTCTCTGATTTGAGCAATCAGATTAGAGCTCATTTGCTGAGAATATGTCATTTCTTTAGGAAGGATGGCGTGGACAAATGTTTCGAACTTTAGCAGAGAAGATCTCTTTTTCTCATTTGAAAGATGAAGGTGAAGATCAGAGAAGTCCATTCGCCTATATCTTTGCCAGTTGCTGACGGACTTAGCAACTTGAGACAAAGTAGTCCTTTTGAAGTTCAAGTACAGTTCCTCATAACTTACTTGATGATCTTCAGTGATGAGTACCATTTCAGTTTAAGAATAAGTTTCAGAAATTGAAGTTTTACTGATGGTTGAATTAACTACCTGCTGAAGAAGGACAGGTTGTGGCTCAGTCCTCTCAGCATGAACAGTTTCTTCAGCTTCTTGGACTGTTTCTTCAGCAGACTTCTTGTCTTGCTCTATTTGAGAAAGCTGTGCGGTTTCAGCAATCTCCCTTGTCTCTGAAATGACAAGTTGAGCAGAAGCATCTTGACCCTTGAGCTCACTGCTTGTCATGAAGCATCAATGGATTTGATGGATGATTCTTCAATCTCCAACTCCATTTGTTGGCTTATAGCTTCCAGTACAAGCTGGACTTTGTCGATTGATGTCTTGGGTGAACTTGGGCCAGTATTCTCAGCATCACGAGATGCGTCGTTGAATAATGCTTCTTGTGTTTCAGCAACTTCTGGAACTGGAACCATTGCTGTCTCAGCAACTGGTCCTTCAACAAGCGGGGTTTCAACAACTTGATGAGTTGCTTGTTCAGCAACCATCTTTTCAGCAGCATCAGCAAGTGCCATTTTTGCAGATCAGCAGCAATGTCACTTGCTGGTTCCAAAGTTGGATCATCTAAATTATCTACAATGTAGATATCTGGGACTTGGGCAGGAATTTCATTTCCACTGCCTTGTGGTCTATTCTCAGTAGAGGTATCAACGTTAAGTTGATTGTTGAAGGCTTCCGCAAACACTTCAACATTGCTGACATAGGTTTCAGTAATCACCTCAGCAACATCTACTGGCAAATGCGTTTCAGCATTTGTTTGGGAACTGTTTGAGAGGTCTTGAACAGCAAGAACTGACTTGCGGGCCAGTGTTTTCTTCCTTGTGTTGCTGATGACGCTGTAGTCTGAGTGTCATCATCAGCTTTCCTCTTTTTCTTGTTAGATTTCTCCAGTTTCCCAGAGGCATCTATAGTTGCATTTTCAGCAACGGCTGTTGTACACGTACCTTGTTGATTTTCTACAGCAGTTTCATTTGTGTTACCACCACCAACAACAATTTCATCTCTAAGTTGCTGAGTGGTAACATCTGCAGCTGTTGTACACCTTTCTTGCTGGCTTGTGCTGACAACATTTGCAGTTGTTGTCTTCTTAGTTTTCTTTCCAGCAATCTTAGGTACATTCTGCTTGTAGAATGATCTTCCCACATTGCATACAGACTTTTTGATTGGCAATGGGTTTCTTAGCTGAATCATGAAATGTTCAAGGATGTAGCATATCTTGATTCCATACATAACTGGAAAGGAAGGTGAGACCTTGTTGTCTTCTATCTTTACCTTAGACTTAGTAACACAATCAACAAGCCTGTTGAAAATGTACTTAGCCCAGTTAAGTTCCGTTTTATTTTCATGGATATGCATCAGCAATGGCCATCTTCTCAGGCCTACTTGGTGAATTCCTCCAACTTGGGAGTCAAGAACTTTTATCAGTAGCAGAGCTACTAGACCAAGTGAGTGGCAGAGATGCTTTCTCTTAACGTGCTTTGTCCAAGTCACGGGAGCAATCTCGCCTTTCTTCATTTTCTCGTTTCTGACGTCACTGTAGAAAGCTTCAATTTCTTCGTCAGTGGCAGTGACGTCATCTTCACTTCCAGTGGTTGGAATCTGAAATATCTCCGCTAAATCAGTCCATTTCAGGACGATTTGCGTGTTCTGAACTGTAGTAAAGATCACTTTTTCAGTGACTCCTTTACTATCAGTAAGGGACTGGATTTCTGCATTGTTGTAGAATTCCATAGTATCTATCATGCTAACCTGCTTAGTGCGAGCAGATATAAAGTTCATGAGGCCTTGCTGCTTGATAAGCTCAAGCGCCTCTTCATTCCCGTCGTCGAGTTCTTGTTCATAAAACTACCTAATGTACTTTTCTTTTGCAAAACCTCCCCATTGCATCAACATCTCACACTTTGCAGTGTCAAGATATGACAGAGGCATAGGTTTTTCTGATATACGGTCGTTTTTCAACACAAATTTCGTTGTGTTTGTAGCCGGAGTAGTCACCGGCGCAGTGCGTGTTTCAGCACTGTCAACCTTTGATGACTTTGAGGACTTGGAAGACTGTCTCTTGGGAGCCATTTCTTTTATAGAGCAGAGAAATGTGTACGAAAAGAGATAGTTTGCTTTTTGACCGGAGGTACAATAGATTCAGGCTAAAATTTGCAGAGAAAGGAAATGTGAGTTAAAGAATTTTGTCATTTCTCTAACTCCTTCTTTATATAGTGTCTCTGGTGTGTGAGAAACTCAATCGATTTGAGCTCTCAGCAAGGGTAAAACAGAGAAACACATGCGTTAGTGGAGCCTTTGCATTAAATGCGTAGTGGCCCACTAACTTGACACCGTCAGAGCACTCTCTCTCTTTGTTTTATTAACCGTTAGATTAGTAACTCCTTTTAATCAATGGCCACGATTGAATTTCATGTCATGATTATTACGAGTTTATCTGTGCCCGATTAACGTCACAAATTGATTTTATCGAGTTTTAAGGGAATAGATTGCTTGCTGAAATAGACAAGAATCTTTTCAGCGAGTTTGAATTATCAACCTAGATACTTGCTGAAAGTTCCCCCTTACTCAGATATCTCATATTTTCTTAAGTTTAAAAGATATTTCTGATTTCCCGTATCAGTAAATTCTTTTGTACTTGAGATATCCTTTGGTAAAATCTGAGAGATGAGCTTAGCTCTTTTTCTGAGTTCCCATCTTAGAATATTCCCTTGATACTTGAATACCTGTTTCAGTATCTTTGATTGTCTGAATGCCTGTTTCAACAATCCTTAAGCTCTTTCTCTTACTGAGTGCCTGTCTCAGCAAGTTCTCAAGTTTCCTAACAAATACCCGTTTTGAAGGAATTATTTGCTGAAAGCCTGTTTCAGCAATCATGTAGTGACTTATCATTTCTTAGGAGAAATTAGTAGATGGAGCTTTTAAGTAAGAATACTTTGGCTTGCTGAATACCTGTTTCAGCATTATGCCAAGTGTATCCTTTGTTGAGGTAGTTCAATCAATCCAAGGTTATACCTTAGCATTGCAAACCTATTATCTGGTAGGGGCTTTGTAAAGATGTCAGCAAGCTGATCATCAGTGCCTACTTTTACAACCTCAATATCTCCTTTTTGTACAAGATCTCTAATGAAATGATGTATAATATCAATGTGCTTAGTCCTTGAGTGAAACTAAGGATTTTGCGTGATTGCAATATCACTTGTATTATCACAAAAGATTGGTGTTTTCTTTGCAGAAATACCATAATCTCTTAATTGTTGCTGGATCCATAGGATTTGAGCTGTGCAACAACCAGCTGCAATGTATTCAGATTCAGTAGATGAATTGGCAACACAGGTTTGCTTCTTGCTGAACCATGATATTAATCTAGTACCCAAAAACTGACAAGTTCCAGAGGTACTTTTTCTATCAAGAGTTGATCCTCCATGATTAGCATCAGAATAACCAACCAATTCAAGTCCAGAATCTTTAGGATACCATAATCCAACATTGACTGTACCTTTAACATATTTCAGTATCTTGATTGCCATTTTGTAGTGTGATTCTCTTGGATCAGATTCGAATCTTGCACACACACAAACAGCATACTGAATGTCAGGTCTACTTGATGTTAGATACAACAAGGAACCAATGAGCTTCCTATACTTGTGTTCTTCAACACTTTTATCTTCCTTAGTATAGCCCAATTTGGTACCAACACTCATAGGGATCTTTTTAGGTTTCTCATCCTCTTTGATCGTAAATTTTATGAGCATTTCTTTCGCATACTTTGCTTGATTTATGAATATTCCATCTTTGAGTTGCTTGACTTGCAATCCTAGGAAATAATTCAATTTTCCCATCATACTCATTTCAAACTTATTTGTCATGAGTTTGGCAAAATCATCACAAAGTTGCTTGTCCTTAGATTCAAAATTATGTCGTCCACATAAATTTGAACTAAGAGTATGTTACCATCATGGTTCATGGTAAATAAGGTTTTGTCAACTTCACCTTTCTTGAAACCATTTTCCAGCAAGAACTTAGCCAAGGTATCATACCATGCTCTTGGTGCTTTCTTTAGACCATACACAGCTTTCTGAAGCTTGTATACCATCTTGATTTCTGAGGGAAGTTCAAAGCCAGGGGGTTGTTCTAGGTAGACTTCTTCAGCAAGTTCACCATTTGTTCTAGGTAGACTTCTTCAGCAAGTCATTGTGAGCAGCAAAGGCCAAGAAAAGCCTAATTGCATCCAATCTTGCAACTGGTGTATAAGACTCATCATAGTCCAATCCTTCAGTCTGACAGTAACCTTGAGCAACTAAACGTGCTTTATTTCTTGTTACTTCACAAGACTCGCTCAGCTTGTTTCTGAACACCCACTTTGTACCAATAGCTTTCTTGTCTTCAGCAAGTGGCACAAGTTTCCAGACTTTGTTTCTTTCAAATTGATCCAGTTCTTCTTGCATTGCCTTTATCCATTCAGAATGCTTTAAAGCTTCTTCTATGGTTTTAGGTTCAATTTCTGAAACAAAGCAAGAGAACAATGATTCTACTTCTACGACAATTGCTTCTTCAGCAAGTCCATGAGTAGCTTTGGATCTAGCCACTTGGCGTTTATTAATATCGCCAATCATATCCGTAGAGGAATGATCTCTAATCCATTTATTAACAGGTTTTCTGCTTGTTGGATCAGGATATGTTTGCTCATCAGCATGTGACTCTTCAGTATGTACTTTTTCAGTACTACTGTGAATTTGTGTCTCTGCTGAGATTTTTTCATCAGCAACTGCTTGTTCAGCATTGCTCGATTGAGGTAGTTCATCAGCAAGCACTGGAGATTGCGTAATTTCAACAACTTCCGGAGCAACCGCGTCTTTTGCTGGAAATTCTTTGTCGTGAACTATATTTATCTTGTCATGACTAGGGGGAGGAGAGTCATTGTCAGAAACATCATTTAGTTCAATTGACTTGATTTGCCTAGCATCAGATTCAGTTCTTTGCTCATGTATGATTAGCTTTTTCATACATTCTGATATTTCTTCTTCAGCAGGCACTCCTTGTGACTTTTCGTAGAATACAACATGCACTAATTCTTCAATCTTTTGTGCCTTTTTGTTGTAAACTCTATAAGCTTTACTATGCAAGGAGTAGCCGAGAAATATCGCTTCGTCTGCCTTTGGTTGAAATGTTCTTAGGTATTCTCTACCATTGTTATGAACGAAACACTTGCAACCAAATACTCTTAGATGAGTGATGTTAGGAGGTCTTCCAACAAACAATTCATAAGGAGTTTTGTTGTATTCCTTAATAATCAAACATCTGTTTTGAGTATAACAGGCGGTATTAATCGCTTCAATCCAATAAGCCTCACTTATTTCAGTGTCAGCAAGCATTGTTCTTGCGGCTTCTTTCAGGGTACGATTCTTCCGTTCAGCAACACCGTTTTGCTGTGGTGTTCTTACTGAGGATAACTGATGTTGTATTCCTTTTGAGGTACAATATTCAGTTATGTACTGGTTTACAAAATCAGTACCATGGTCTGTCCTTATGACTTTTACCTTGTCATTTTTCATGACTTCAAGCTTATTCAGCAAGTTAGGTATTTCACTCTTGGTTTCAGATTTGTGCTTGATGAATACTACCCAAGTGAATCTTGAATAGTCATCTACCACGATTAGACCATACTTCTTACCATCATAGCTTGTTGAAGAAGATTCAAACAAGTCCATGTGCAAGAGTTGTAAAGGTTTTGTAGTTGACGGTACTGCCTTGTTCTTGAAAGAAGATTTGGTTTGCTTTCCTTGCTGACATGCATTGCAAACACCATCCTTCTTAAAAGTAACCCTAGGTAATCCAACTACAAGTGCCTTTTTAGACAGCTTATTCAGCGTCTTGAAGTTTAGATGAGTTGTTCGTTTATGCCATAACCATGCTTTTTCAGCAAGGCAATCATGATCTGAGAAAAGGCATTTTTCAACAATTGATGAAGACCAATCAACGGTCTACAAGCCTCCTGATCTTCTTGCAATCATTATTACCTTTTTAGTCTCGAAATCTATAAGTTTACATTCATCCTGACTCATGCTGAAAAGGTTAAACTTAAAATTTTTGACATAAAGAACTCCAGTAATGATTATGCATCCTAACTTCACGTCACCATAGCCTTTTGTAGAACCGGAGCCTCCACCAGCAAACCTTATTGTTGGACCTTTAGACCACCGTCTATAGTTTATAAGGTTATTCTTGTTGCCCGTCATGTGCTTTCCACAACCACTATCAAAGTGCCAGATTGCATCGTTTTGTCTCCGTGGCTGAAGTCTGCACAATCAAGAGCAAACAAGTTAATTATCCAAAATGGATGTCCATTAACATGTTCAAGAATGCGTCCAGTGGAAACCCAAGTCTTAAGTTTTTCAACTTTGACTTGTTTTCTACTTGCTGAGGAACTAGGAGGTTTTGAGCTGAAAGACTTTTGACTCGTGCTGGTCAAATCCACTTTCTGATGTGGTGTCTTGCTCGGTTGACCTTTTTGCTGAACATACTTTTCAGTAAGTTCTTTTCTAGCAAGGTTCCTTCTAGCCCAAGCATTAAGAGTCTTTTCACAACTCTTAGGCTTGATTTTCGTCATCTCTTTGAAGTATCTTTGCTGACTTTGCTTATACTCATGAAAGAGTTGACTTTGCTTGGTTTTGAAACCGAGTCCACTTTTCGGAGAATGCTGAGCTTTTGCGTCAGCAACCTTACTTGATTCAGGTTTGTCAGCAAAGGACTTCTGATTACTTTTAGTGATCTTGCCTTTAGTCTTAACAACTTGCTTTTCAGCAACTTGTTTGGCGGGATGCTTCACAACATCCTTTTTCTTTCCAGTTTGCTTCTCAGCAACCTGTTTTCCTTTTAAAGTCTTGTTACTTTGAGTAGCAACAGCGGGCTTTATGGTCATAGGTACTTGATTGCTTGTTTCAGCAACCTTAGATTGACCAAACTGATAGATTTCTGGTAGACCACTATCAGTAGCACGTACAAAGGAGATAGGTGATTTATCTTTACTCAAGATTTCTACGTCATCACCTTCATACATTGCGCCTAAACCTTCTTTCTGAGATGGATCTCTCAAATAAGAGTTTAGTTCAGTCAGCGTATTACTTGCGTCCACATAAGATTTGAAATTGATTTTCATCTTTTTCATCTCTTGGATTTCAGCAAGTAACTTTAGAATTGAGGACTGATATTCTTCCAATTCTAATGCCATTTGAGAATTCTTCTTTGTAGCTTCAGCAATCAACTTCTTAAGACGCCTTATTTCAGCATCCTTTTCTTCTGTCTCTTCCTTCAGCAAGACGTACTTTTCAGTAGTCTTCGTGGTCAGAGTTTCAGCAATTTGTAGTTTCTCTTGCTGTCTGCTCAGAGTTTTCTCAAATCTTTCGATTTCTCCTTGAATCTTGTCAAGGTCAATATCGTCTTCACTTTCTGAGTCTGAGTCAGAGGTAGGGTTGTTTACCTGACCGGCCATGAGGCAGAATTCGTAGTTTGACACATCTGGATAAGCTTCCATAGCTATTCCACAAACTTTTTTGCCAATCTCCACGTCTAGAGTGTCTTCTTCATCGTCGGTGTCTGAACTTTCATCCTCACTGTCTTCGGAGCTAGTATCAATACACAATGCATCGATTTTTGCTTGAAGCTTCTTCTTTTCTTCAGCAATAAATGCTCTTTTGAACTTCTTCTTCTTTTCAGCAAAGGGCAATTAGCTTTGAACTGTCCAGGCTTTTTGCAGTAAAAACATAGATCATTTCCAACTGCTGGTTCTTCTGATGAAGTAGCTTGCTGAGCTTGCTTGTTCAGCGAGCTAGTCTCATTCTTGTACTTATGGTAGATGTTACCAAGATGCTTTTTCAGCTTCTCTTTTGCTTTTCGCCTTTCAAGTTCCTTGCTGATGAATTTCTTCATGTTTTTGACAACCAAAGAGTTTTCATCAGTAGGTTCTTTTTCATTCTTCTTTTCAGAAGATGACGGCTTTGCTGCAAGAGCAATGTTTTGTGATTTTTCAGCAAATACATTTTCTCTTTGCTTTGTCTCATAGTTGACAGTAGCAAGATGAGAGAACAACTCTGTTGGTGTAATGTCTGGCATTCCTTGATTATAATAGAAATTCTGAGTGTGGATCCATTCTTGATTCAGACTTCTGATGATAGTTTTCACTTTCTCAGAATCTGAGTAAAGGTTTCCAACACCCAAGGCTGCCATTTCACTAACAAGAGTTGTGAATCTGAAATCGAAGTCTTCCAGTGACTCGTTTGTACCTTGCTTAAAGTTTTTAAACTTTAATATAAGTACTTCAAGTTTGTTTTCCTTGGTTTTATCAGATCCAACACAAAGATCTTGAACCATTTTCCAAGCTTCCTTTGCAGTCTTAGCACCCCACAGTTTGCACTGTATGGTATCCGGAGTTGATCGAATGATGATATTTCTTGCTTGGCCATCAATACGGAATCTCTTAGCTTCGTCAGAAGTCCATTCCTCTCTTGGTTTTGGCACAACCGTATCTGATGGTTCGCCTAGGATAGTTTCCTTTCCAGCTTTAGTGGTCTTGTGAGGGAAACTCCTTTCAACCTTAGTGATCTTGATAGGTCCATCATTAATGACGGTGACCATCTCATCACTAATGGCCTCAAGATGTAGCATCATGTTGTTTCGCCATTTCTCGTAATTTTCCAGCTTCAGCAAGGGAGCATCTCCTAAAGACATCCTGTCAGCAAAGCACTACCAAACTGATCAAGTGAGAGTGATTTACGGAAAGCACCTAAGGGGATCTAGGTTCACTGCTGAAGGTTAAAGAACCTCCAGCTCTGATACCACTTGTTGGTCCCTTTAAACAACAAGAAAAGACTAGAGGGGGGGTGAATAGTCTTTTCAAACTTTCGTCATTTAAAACTTTCTCAGCAAGTGCTTATTACATTTCAGTAATGAGTTTGCTGATACTTAACTTTCTCAGCAAGCGTAAGTTACTTTTCAGTAGCTAGGTTTGTTGATACTTAAAATCAGAGAGCGGAAGTCTTTGATACAATAAGTGCTCTTTCAGTAAGTAAAGGTTTCAGCAAGTGATGTGAGTGACTGTGTACAGACAGATATGATTTGCTGAAAACTAAGTACAGTAAGTAAATCACACAAACACTTTTATAGTGGTATGTGAGAGTGGCGTAATCTCTCAACTAATCCACTTTGTCCTTTCTAGGACTGAATCCACTAAGATATAATTGAGGTTCCTTACAATCTCTTATCTAAAGCGATTCAACAGAAACCAAAGCACACTTGCTTTGGTTCCAACCTAAACTAGAGAACTCAACCTTGTTCTTCACAAAAGTTGGTACTTTTAATCAGCAAATCCTTGCTCGATTAAGTTCCCCTGAATATCACGCCTGAAAGGGTGTATTTTCAGTTAGAGAGTTTTGTGGTGAGATAACTTAATTATAACTTATTCAGTTACAACAAGTAATCTATGAAACACAATTTTGAATACTTTCCAGTAAACAAGTTTGATTGTTTCTGGTGTCAAGACTTGTTCTTGTTCGAAAGAAAGAACACTTAACTAATTTCTTAGCCGAGTTTGTTCTACTTCTTCACAAGTAGCTTCTTCAAGCTTTAAGTCTTGGAACGGATCAATAGCAGTATAGAGAGTTTGAAGGTATGTGAGTTTAAGCACAAGTGAGATTTTGATCACGTTGTTGACACACTTCAACTCTTCGCCGGATGACCTCTATTTATAGTGAAAATAAGGAGCCGTTTGAATTTTAAATTCCAAGGCTTTTGATCCTTAAGATGTCACTATCTTGCTTTTGTACTTTCAGCAGCGTCCTTGTTTGTCTTCTAGTCTTCATGTCCTTCGCGTGCATGCTTTGCATTTAATGCTTATTTGAATAGAATTCAAACAGTAACATTGGAGCGCAAAAGTAAGTACTTTCAGCAAGAGGTCACATATGTTCCATCAGCAAGTGGTCAGTCTCAGTTTCAGCAAGCACAACCTACTCTGTCTTTCAGATTTTCACTTATGCAATGCTGTTGCTGAAGTTTCCACTTTCTGAGCAACACGTGCCTTTGTAGATACCAGTATTCAGAAATCTTCTTGTCTTCAGATCTTCGAATTCTTCAAGTCTTCAGATCTTCGATAATCTTCAAGATTCTGAGCGGTTTCTAAATGCTTCAATAGTTTGTTTGTAAAAACAAACTACATCGTCAGCAAATGCTTCAATAGGTTATTTTCTTTTCAGAAAATAAGATACATCATAAGCGGTAAAAACCAACCTATCTAGCACCTAATCTAAGTCTTCAGCAAACGTTCCTCTTTTACAATGTCCTTAAAATTCTAAATTCCTATGGACCTTAAGAGTACTAGTTACTGGACTTTCCTTAATTTAGCATGGTTAATTGCTCATCAAAATTACAAGTTTCCTAACAATCTCCTTCATCATTGATGAGAGATGGTGGAGGAATTTCCACCACTGTGGGTTCAGGTTTCTTTTTCTTTTCTTCTTCATTTGCTGAGAAGTTAGATAGATCTTCTTCTTCATCAGATTCATCAACGCCAGCAACCTTGATTCCCAAATCTTTAGCTTCAGTCAGTTCTGGTTGAGTGGTTGTTGAGGGCAACTCTTTGGACTCAACAACTGGAGTTTCACCAGTAGTAAGTGGAAGGGAGGAGACTTCCTTGTTGTTAACTCCTGAAGATTGAGCAATATCTAGATTCTTTGTGTGTCTGTCATCAATCTGTAGACTATTCTGTAATGCTCTTTGATAATCTTCATCCATTTCTTCTTCTTCTCCAAGGTTTGGATCAGTGACCTTAGCTTCGAGTAATGCTAACTCGGCATCAGAAATCTTAGCTTTGCCTTTAGGCATTTCAGCACGCTTTCTGACGTACTCTTCTTCAGTTTCAACAACTTGTTCAGTTGTTGGAGTACTTTTCTCAGCAGGAGTAGGAGTAGATTCTTGTTGTTGACTAGGAGCTTGTTCAGCTTGCTGATTCTCAGTGTTGTTTTGATTTTCATTTTCAGCAACTGTCATTTTTACTCCGCCAGCATCCGGACTAGGACCTTGATTATCATCATCATCATCGTCAGAATCTTTGGCTTCATCATCACAGGTATATTAAGGATATTTTCATCATGTTCTTCTTCATCATCATCCATCTGTATGACCAACTCAAGATGTTTGTACTTTGGAGCACTTGTAACTTTCTCTTCCTCATTGATTTTGTGGGGATCAGCCACCACGGGTACAAAGGAACCCTTGAGCATCACAGCTTGTTCAGCTGGAGAGGCACTCTTGAACTTAGCTTTCACATTCTCTCTGATTGTAGCAATCATATTTGAACTCATTTGCTGAGAATATGAAAGTTCTTCAGGAAGTATAGAGTGTACAAACGTCTCGAGTTTGAGTAGAGAGTTTCTCTTCTTCTCATTCCTTAGCAACTCTGGTCAAGTGTTCTTTTTGAAGTTTGGGTATAGTTCTGCAGAACTAACTTCAAGAGCTTCCGTGATGTGAATCACTTCATCATTCTCCTTTTGAGCCTGAATAAAAGTAAAGTTAATTTCAGGAGGGTTTTGGAAAATAGTGTTAGAGTCTAAAACTGTAACTTGAATTACCTGCTGACTTTCAGCAAGCTCATGTTGCACACTGAGTTGTGCGGGTACTATTTCCATTGCTTGAGGAGCTGTGGCAGCATCCTTGAATTGTTCATCCTGAAATAACTCAATATTAGATACAAGTACTAAGTTTTCAAACTTAGTAGATTTACCAAAAATTTCATCTACCTGCTGAACAGGAGTTGTGGATTCTGGTGCAGAAGTTTAAGCAATCTTCTGACTTGTATCTTGAGAAGTCTGTAAAGAAATAATTATATTAGCTAAAGATAAAGTTTCAGATAGTGAAGTTTTGCTTATATCTGAGTTTACTACCTGCTGAAGAAGAGCAGGTGGTGACTCAATCCTTTTAGCATTTATAACATCTTCATTATCTGGGACTTGTTCTTCAGCAAACTTCTTCCCTTTCTCTAACTGAGAAGGCTGTGCAGATTCAGCAATCTCCCTTGTCTCTAAATTGACAAGTTGAGCAGAGACATCTAGACCTTTAAGTTCACTACTTGTCATGAACATGTCTACTGACATATTGGAGTTGTCATCAATCTCCATGTCCATTTGCTGGCTTAGGTCAGTCAGCACCAGTTGGACTTTGTCAATAGAAGTTATCGGTGAACTTTGTCTAATATTCTCAGCATCATGAGATGCATCATCGAACAATGTCTCTTGTTGTGTTTCAGCAACCTCTGGGACTTGAACCATTGCAGTCTCAGCAACTTGTTCTTCAGCAATTGCAGCTTCAGCAATTTGTCGGACTGGACTAGTTGCTATTTCAGCAACTGTCTTTTCTGCAACACTTTCAGCAAGTGCAGCTTTTCTTAAATCTGCAGCAATGTCACTTGCTGGTTCCAGAGTGTTGTCATCAAGATTATCTACTATGTAGACATCTTCTAAACGTTCTAAGGCAGGATTTTCATTTCCACTGCCTTGTGGTCTTGCTTCAGCAGATGAATCAAAGTTAATTGGATTTCTGAAGGCTTCTGCAAACACTTCAGCAACATCTACTACAGTGGCTTACGTTTCAGCAACCACTGGAACGTCATCATCCTGAATGACATGGACAATTGGAATGGACTTTCTTGCCGTTGTTTACTTTCTTGGGAATGTCTTTGTCCTTGACTTCTTAGGAATAGGATCAGCTGATGAAGCTGCAGTTTGAGTGTCATCATCAGCTTTCCTCTTTTTCTTGGATCTCTTGCTGGGTGCAGTAGTGTCAGCAACCGCAGCAGTATCAGTTTCTGCAGTTGTTGTATTCATAGATTGCTGATCAGTTTCTGCAACATTTGCAACTGTTGTATTCCTAGACTGGTTATCAGTCTCAACAACATTTGCAGTTGTTGCTTTCTTTGACTTTTTGTCAGTAACCTTAGGTCCATTCAGCTTGTAGAAAGCTCTTCGCACATTGCAAACTGATTTCTTAGTCGGCAATGGGTTTCTCAGCTGAATCCTGAAATGTTCAAGGATGTAGCATATTTTCAATCCATACATTACTGGGAGGGAAGGTGAGACTGTGTTATCTTCAACCTTGACCGTGAACTTTGTAACACAATCAGCAAGCCTGTTGAAAATGTACTTAGCCCAGTTAATGTCAGTTTTTCTCTCATAGATATGCATCAACAAAGGTTACCTTCTCAGACCTACTTGGTCAATTCCTCCAACTTGGAAGTCAAGAACTCTCATGAGTAGCAGAGCTACTAGACCAAGTGAATGGCATAGATGCTTCCTCTTTACGTGCTTATTCCAAGTCACGGGAGCAATCTCTCCTTTCTTCATCCTTTCGTTTCTGACATCACTGTAGAAGGCTTCAATTTCTTCATCAGTGTCAGTGATGTCATCTTCAGTTCCAGTAGTTGGAATCTGAAAGATGTTAGCTAAATCAATCCATTTCAGGATGATTTGCTCTCCTTGAACTGTGGTAGAAATCACTTTTTCAGTGACTCCTTGTCCATCAGTAAGGGTTTGGATTTCTGCAATGTTGTAGAATTCCATAGTGTCCAGCATGCTCACTTTCTTAGTGCGAGCAGTAATGAAGAAAAGTAGGCCTTGTAGATTTATGTAATTCAACGCCTCTACGTTTTCTTCGTCCAAATCTTGTTCATAGAAGTATCTGATATACTTCTCTTTTGCAAATCCTCCCCATTGCATCATCTGTTCACACTTTGCAGTGTCAAGATATGCAGGAGGCATGGGTCTTTCAGTTATGCGGTTATTGGCCAACACGATGTTCACCGGAGTTTCAGCCAGAGTAGGAGCAGTGCTTTTTCCAGCACTGTCTGCCTTTGAGGACTTGGTGGTATTAGATGATTGTCTCCTGGGAGCCATCTCTTATATAGTAGGTAAGGGTTGAGAGTGTATCAAAAAGACACTTTTCTTTTTGACCGGAGGTACAGTAAATCAGAGCAAATGCTAGAAGGTTTTGCAGAGAAAGAAAATGTGAGTTAAGGAATCTTATCTTTCTCTAACTCTTCATTTATATAGTATCTCTATTATGTGAGAAGCTCAATGTTTTTGAGTTCTCAGCAAGGATAAAACAGAGATTCATGGAGTTAGTGGAGCCTTTGCATTAAATGCGTAGTGGACCACTAACACAAAACCGTTATAGCATACTTTCTCTTTGTAATATTAAACGTTGGATCATCAATTGCTTTAAAATCAATGGCCACGATTGTACTTCATGTCATGATTTACAGCGAGTTTATTTGTGCCATGATTAACGTCACAAATTGATTTTACCTTGATTCACGGGATTTGATCTCTTTTACTCCAACGCTAGTTGCTTGCTGAAGTATAGAAGAATCTTTTCGGCGATTTTCTACAATATGACTTTAACAATTACCTTTTCAAGCAACAGGCCTTGTATTTGCTGAAAATTTCCCCTTAATCAAATATCTCATTTTTCTTTAGGGTAAAAGATATTTCTGTTGGTCCCTAAAAACAACAAGAAAAGACTAGAGGGGGGGGGGGGTGAATAGTCTTTTCAAACTTTTGTCGTTTAAAACTTTCTCAGCAAGTACTTATTACTTTTCAGTAATGAGGTTGCTGATACTTAACTTTCTCAGCAAGCGTAAGTTACTTTACAGTAGCTTGGTTTGCTGATACTTAAAATCAGAGAGCGGAAGTCTTTGAAACAATAAGTGCTCTTTCAGCAAGTAAAGGTTTCAGCAAGTGAAGTGAGTGACTGTGTACAAACGGATATAATTTGATGAAAGCTAAATGCAGTAAGTAAATCACACAAACGCTTTTTATAGTGGTATCTGAGAGTGGCGTAATCTCTCAACTAATCCACTTTGTCCTTTCTAGGACTGAATCCACTAAGATATAATTGAGGTTCCTTACAATCTCTTATCTAAAGCGATTCAACAGAAACCAAAGCACACTTGCTTTGGTTCCAACCTAAACTAGAAAACTCAACCTTGTTCTTCACAAAAGTTGGTACTTTTAATCAGCAAATCCTTGCTCGATTAAGTTCCCCTGAATATCACGCCTGAAAGGGTGTATTTTCAGTTAGAGAGTTTTGTGGTTAGATAACTTAATTATAACTTATTCAGTTACAACAAGTAATCTATGAAACACAATTTTGAATACTTTCCAGTAAACAAGTTTGATTGTTTCTGGTGTCAAGACTTGTTCTTGTTCGAAAGAAAGAACACTTAACTAATTTCTTAGCCGAGTTTGTTCTACTTCTTCACAAGTAGCTTTTTCAAGCTTTAAGTCTTGGAACGGATCAATAGCAGTATAGAGCGTTTGAAGGTATGTGAGTTTTTAAGCACAAGTGAGAGTTTGATCACGTTGTTGACACACTTCAACACTTTGCCGGATGACCTCTATTTATAGTGTAAGTAAGGAGCCGTTTGAATTTCAAATCCTAAGGCTTTTGTTCCTTAACATGTCACTATCTTGCTTTTGTACTTTCAGCAGCAACTCTGTTTGTCTTCTAGTCTTCATGTCCTTCGCGTGTAAGCTTTGCATTAAATGCACATTTGAACAGAATTCAAACATTAACATTGGAGCGCAAATTCACGTACATTCAGCAAGAGGTCACATATGTTCATCAGCAAGTGTTCATTCTCAGTTTCAGCAAGCACAACCTACTCTGTCTTTCAGATTTTCACTTATGCAATGTTGTTGCTGAAAATTCCACTTTCTGAGCAACACGTGCCTTACCAGTCTTCAGCAATCTTCAAGTCTTCAAGTCTTCGAATTTCTTCAAGTCTTCAGATCTTCAAAAAGTCTTCAAGATTCTGACCGGTTTCTTATTTGCTTCAATAATTTGTTTGTGATAAACAAAATATATCTTCAGCAAATGCTTCAATAGGTCTTTTTAAAAGATTCATTAAAGCTAAGTATCAATAAGATATTTACTTTTCATAAAATAAAATACATCATACGCAAAAGAAATAACTTATCTAACACCTAACTAAGTCATCAGAAAACGTTCCTCTTTTACAATGTCCTTAAAATTCTAAAATCATATGGACCTTAAGAGTACTAGTTACTGGACTGTTCTTAATTTAGCATGGTTAATTGCTCATCAAAATTACAAGTTTCCTAACAAATTTCCCCCTTTTTGATGTTAGCAATCCATGGCTAAATTAATTGTTACCCTTTTAGAGGTTTCTGATGTTGAATAAATCAGATGATTAATGCAAGAAAACTTGAATAAATAAACAGTAAGCATAAGTAAGTTGCATAATCAAAACCAATAAGAGTCAAAATGAATTCATTGCTGAAAGTTATCATTCAGAAGTTTACAAGAAAGCATAGATAACTAGGAATCAGCAAACAAAAACTTTAGCAGGGAATTGCTAAAGTTCTCAAAATCTCTCTTACACTCTTCTCAGCAAGTGCAGTGAATTCAACACAATCCTTCTCGTAGTTTTCCAGAAGCCTACGGACTTGTAGTTGAAGAATTCTTCCATTTTTGCAGGCAGTATGATGATGCTTTTCAGCATTCATTTCCATGTAGTTAATTACCCACAAATGCATGCCCCAATTGCTTGCATGGAGAAGCTGCGTATCTGAAATGTTTCTCGGATGAATCTTTCTTAACCAGAGAAGATCTTCTTCTTGATCCTTAGCAGTGAGATAGAAGTACTCATAAGGAATCAATCCAAGTTTCTTCTTAGGTTTCTTTGTTATCGGGTCAGCATAGTAAGCAACGCCAGGTGGTTTTATCAAATCTGGTTCTTGCTTGTATGACTTACCAATGGCAACTCTTCTTACATATACCTCTAGATTCAACCATTTTCCAGCAACATTTCTTGGGAGAGATTCTTCCCTTTGATTTCTTTGGACCTTGAGTTCAATCCATTTGAACATTTGATTCAAAATGGCTGTAGGAAAGAACTCATTTACCAGCAAGTCTTCCAGCTTTAAGATCCAGCAACCATGAATGTTTCTGATCACATTCTGAGTGGTTTCATCATTGCTTGTCTTTGTATATTCAATGCCGGAGCCAATAGCAATGCTGGCCAGCCTTTTCTCTTCCTGTCTTTGCCTTCTTCTTCTTGATTTAGCATTGTCTTGATCTCTTGCTGAAGAGTCAGACGAGAAATGCCTTGAATGGCCAGACGGAGTTATGGCTGTTAAGGGTCTAGCTCTGATGGCTTGAGCTATTGTTTGATTGTCATCATCTTCTTCATCATCTTCATTCAGATTGTGATGACTTTCAGTGTGACAGAAATCTTGAGTTTCAGCAGCGGTTTTTCTCTTTTTGGTACTTGCTGAATTTAACTCAGTTTCTGCTTGTCTTTTAGAACTTTGCTCTCTTTCAGAAAGAGGTTCTAATGGAAGTGGCGCATTATCAGTAGGAGTAGGAGGGGTTTCATTGCTTTTTCTAGTCTTCTTTTCCCCCTTAGACATGGATTGCAACATCGGAGTGATGTGCAGAGAATAAAACTCATTGCAATTTTCAGCAAGACTGTTGAGACTGTTATACTTCATGATGATTTCTTGTTGGTCAGAGTTCATTGTTGCTAACTCTTTTTGAATATTCATCATGTTCTCTTCATGTCTTTTCTCTGTTGCGGCCTTCTCATCCATAATATTCTGAGCTTTGACAAGGGCATTCTTTGCTAGCAAGAGAGCTTGACTTACATCTTCTTCATAGCTCTTGTGATAAAGACTGTGTTTCTGAGCTATAGTTAACGTTGTAGTGCGTCTCAACACTGTAGCCAATATCTTTCCAATGTCAAGTGGGCTCTCAGCAAGCAATGCCTCATCTTCAGCTTTGCAGGCATCATGGACTTGCTTTAGTGCTAAAATTCTGGGAGTAAACTCCTCAACTCTTGGGAACGGCACTAAATGAGGTGTTAAGGAGTGAGCCTTAATTTCAGTAGCAAACTGATCATCTCGTAAAAGCAACTCGGCTCTTAATGAATCTCCTTCATAAGTGAGATAATTAGGAGGAGGAATCTGAACGACTTTTGGGTCTTTCTTGGTTTGTTCATCTTCATTTTCTGACAAGTCGTCATCATCCTCAGATTCATCAAGTTGAGCGACTTTTGAGCCTTTGTCAGTAGCTTCACTTCCTTTTTGTTGAGTGGTTGCTGATGGCAACGCTGCAGACTCAACGACTGGAGTTTCACCAGTAGATAGTTGTTTCAATTGAGTTTGTGGCTCAATTACTGGAGTTTCGCCAGTAGTTAGTTTTGATTGAGTAGTTGCTGAATGCAACGTTTGAGACTCAATAACTGGAGTTTCGCCAGTAGTAAGTGGAAGGGATGGAACTTCCTTAGATTTTGGTCTTGAAGATTCACCAATTTCCAGATCCTGCGTATGCCCTGCATGGATCACGAGACTATTTTGTGGAGCTCGTTGGTAATCTTCATCTTCTTCATCCTCGTCTTCAAGGTTTTCTTCAGTAACCTTGGCATCAGAAACTGGACTCTTGCCATTTTTCAAGGCAGCCCTTTTCTGGCGTATTCTTCTTCAGTATCAGCACCTTGCACAGGTGCTTGATTTTCAGCATCAGCAGGAGGAGGTTGAGATTCTTGCTGAGATTGTTGTTGTTCAGCTTGCTGATTGTCAGAGGGATTATTTTCAGCAGCTGTTAACTTCAATCCACCAGCACCAGGACTTGGACCTTGATTGTCATCATCGTTATCCTTCTTGTCCTTAGAATCTTTCCCTTCATCATCACTGGGATCAGTGGGAATGTTCTCATCTTCTTCTTCTTCTTCTTCATCTGTCAGAATGACTAGCTCAACATGCTTGTATAAAGCAACACTTGTCACTTCCTCTTCCTCAGTTAATTTGTGGGGATCAGCCACCACAGGAACAAAAAGACCTTTGAGCATCACAGCTTGTTCAGCTGGAGAGGCACTCTTAAATTTGGCCTTCATATTCTCTCTGATTTGAGCAATCAGATTTGAGCTCATTTGCTGAGAATATGTCATTTCTTCAGGAAGGATGGAGTGGACAAATGTTTCGAGCTTTAACAGTGAAGATCTCTTTTTCTCATTTGAGAGATGAAGGTGAAGATCTGAGAAGTCCATTCTCCTATATCTTTGCCAGTTGCTGACGGACTTAGCAACTCTTGACAAAGTTGTCCTCTTGAAGCTCAAGTAAAGTTCTTCAGAACTTACTTGCTGATTTTCAATGATGAGTACCACTTCACTGGTCTCCTTTTGAGCCTGAAAAAGAATTTTATTTAGATCAGGATTGGTTTGAAAAATTGTTTTAGAGTTTAAGTCTGAAACATGATTTACCTGCTGAGAGTCAGCAAGCTCATGTAGTACAATTTCCATTCCATGAGGAGCTTGAGTAGCATCCTCCATTTGTTCATCCTGAAGTAAATTAAAATTAGACACAAGTACTAAGCTGTCAAACTTAGTTTTTATACCAAAATTATTAACTACCTGATGAGCAGGGAGTGTTGGTTCTGGTGCAAAGGCTTCAGCAACCATCTGACTTGCATCTTGAGAAGTCTGTAGAGAAAGAATAATTTTAGCAAAAGAACAATTTTCAGAAATTGAAGTTTTACTGATGGTTGAATTAACTACCTGCTGAAGAAGGACAGGTTGTGGCTCAGTCCTTTCAGCATTAACAGTTTCTTCAGCTTCTGGGACTGTTTCTTCAGCAGACTTCTGATTTTTCTCTAACTGAGAAAGCTGTGCGGTTTCAGCAATCTCCCTTGTTTCTGAAATGACAAGTTGAGCAGAAGCATCTTGACCTTTAAGCTCACTGCTTGTCATGAAAAGATCAATTGACTTGTTGTATGATTCTTCTATCTCCAACTCCATTTGTTTGCTTAAATCTTCCAGTACAAGCTGGACTTTGTCAATTGAAGTCTTGGGTGAACTTGGGCCAGTATTCTCAGCATCAAGAGATGCGTCTTTGAATAATGCTTCTTGAGTTTCAGCAACTTCAGGAACAGGAACCATTGCTATTTAGCAACTGGTCCATCAGCAAGCTGGGTTTCAGCAACTTGATGAGTTGCTTGTTCAGCAACCCTCTCTTCAGCAGCCTCAGCGAGTGCCGCTCTTTGCAGATCAGCAGCAATGTCGCTTGCTGGTTCCATAGTTGGATCATTTGGAATATCTACAATGTAGATATCTGGGACTTGGGCAGGAATTTCATTTCCACTGCCTTGTGGTCTATTCTCAGTAGAGTTATCAACGTTAAGTTGATTGTTGAAGCCTTCCGCAAACACTTCAACATTGTTGATATATGTTTCAGTAATTATTTCAGCAACATCTACTGGCAAATGCGTTTCAGCATTTGTCTGGGAATTGACTGAGGAGTCTTGGACATTAGGGACTGACTGAGAAGCCAGTGTCTTCTTTCTTTTGTTACTTGTCCGTTTCCTCTTAGGTACGGGATTTTCTGATGACGCTGCAGTCTGAGTGTCATCATCAGCTTTCCTCTTTTTCTTTTCAGATTTCTCCAGTTTCCCAGAGTCATCTATTGTTGCATTTTCAGCAACGGCTGTTGTACACGTACCTTGTTGATTTTCTACAGCAGTTTCATTTGTGTTACCACCACCAACAGCAGTTTCATCTCTAAGTTGCTGAGTGGTAACATCTGCAGCTGTTGTATACCTTTCTTGCTGGCTTGTGCTGACAACATTTGCAGTTGTTGTCTTCTTGGTTTTCTTTCCAGCAACCTTAGGTACATTCTGCTTGTAGAAAGATCTTCCCACATTGCACACAGATTTCTTGATTGGCAATGGGTTTCTTAGCTGAATCCTGAAATATTCAAGGATATAGCATATCTTGATTCCATACATAACTGGAAAGGAAGATGAGACCTTGTTGTCTTCTACCTTAACCTTAAACTTAGTAACACAATCAACAAGCCTGTTGAAAATGTACTTAGCCCAGTTAAGTTCCGATTTATTTTCATAGATATGCATCAGCAATGGCCATCTTCTCAGGCCTACTTGGTCAATTCCTCCAACTTGGGAGTCAAGAACTTTAATGAGTAGCAGAGCTACTAGACCAAGTGAATGGCAGAGATGCTTTCTCTTAACGTGCTTTGTCCAAGTCACGGGAGCTATCTCGCCTTTCTTCATCTTTGCATTTCTGACGTCACTGCAGAAACCTTCAATTTCTTCGTCAGAAGCAGTGACGTCATCTTCAGTTCCAGTGGTTGGAATTTGAAAAATCTCCGCTAAATCAGTCCATTTCAGGACGATTTGCGTGTTCTGAACATAAGTAAGGATCACTTTTTCAGTGACTCCATTACTGTCTGTGAGGGACTGGATTTCTGCATTGTTGTAGAAATCCATTGTATCAATCATGCTCACTTGCTTAGTGCGAGCAGAGATAAAGTTCATGAGGCCTTGCTGCTTGATGAACTCAAGCGCCTCTTCATTCTGGTCATCAAGTTCATGTTCATAAAAGTACCTAATGTACTTTTCTTTTGCAAACCCTCCCCATTGCATCAACATCTCACACTTTGTAGTGTCAAGATATGACGGAGGCATAGGTTTTACAGTGATTCGGTCGTTTTTCAACACAACTTTCGTTGTGTCTGGGGCCAGAGTAGTCACCGGAGCAGTCACCAGAGTAGTGCGTGTTTCAGCACTATCAACCTTTGATGATTTTGAGGACTTTGATAACTGTCTCTTGGGAGCCATTTCTTATATAGAGCAAAAAAGATTGTACGAAAAGAGATAGTTTGCTTTTTGACCGGAGGTACAGTAGTTTCAGGCTAGAAATTGCAGAGAAAGGAAATGTGAGTTAAAGAATTTTGTCATTTCTCTAACTCCTTCTTTATATAGTGTCTCTGGTTTGTGAGAAACTCAATCGATTTGAGTTCTCAGCAAGGGTAAAACAGAGAAACACTGGAGATAGTGGAACCTTTGCATTGAATGCGTAGTGGCCCACTAACTAAAACCGTCAGAGCACTCTCTCTCTTTGTTTCGTTAGCCGTTAGATTAATAACTCCTTTTAATCAATGGTCACGATTGAATTTCATGTCATGATTATTGCGAGTTTATCTGTGCCAGCTTAACGTCACAAATTGATTTTACCGAGTAATAAGGGATAGATTGCTTGCTGAAATAGACAAGAATATTTTCAGCGAGTTTGAATTAACAATCTATATACTTGCTGAAAATTCCCCCTTACTTAGATATCTCATATTTTAAAATATATTTCTGATTTCCCGTATCAGTAAATTCTTTTTGCAATTGAGACATCCTTTGGTATAATCTGAGAGATGAGCTTTTGCTCTTTTTCTGAGTTCCCGTCTCAGAAAATTCCTTTTATACTTGAATACCTGTTTCAGTATCTTTTGATTGTCTGAGTACCCGTTTCAGCAATCCTTAAGTTCTTTCACTTACTGAGTGCATGTCTCAGCAAATGGCATTTTTCAACGTTTGCTGAAGACCAATCTACGGTGTACAAGCCTCCTGATCTTCTTGCAATCATTATTACCTTTTTAGTCTCGAAATCTATAAGTTTACATTCATCACTTTTGATTTTGATGAAGTATCCTTTGTCAGCAAGCTGACTCATGCTGAAAAGGTTAAACTTAAAATTTTTGACATAAAGAACTCCAGTAATGATTATGCATCCTAACTTCACGTCACCATAGCCTTTTGTAGAATCGGAGCCTCCACCAGCAAACCTTATTGTTGGACCTTTAGACCACCGTCTATAGTTTATAAGGTTATTCTTGTTGCCCGTCATGTGCTTTCCACAACCACTATCAAAGTGCCAGATTGCATCGTTTGTCTCCGTGGCTGCAGTCTGCACAATCAAGAGCAAACAAGTTAATTATCCAATGATGGATGTCCATTAACATGTTCAAGAATGCGTCCAGTGGAAACCCAAGTCTGAAGTTTTTCAATTTTGACTTGTTTTCTACTTGCTGAGGAACTAGGAGGTTTTGAGCTGAAAGACTTTTGACTTGTGCTGGTCAAATCCACTTTCTGATGTGGTGTCTTGCTCTGTTGACCTTTTTGCTGAACATACTTTTCAGTAAGTTCTTTTCTAGCAAGGTTCCTTCTAGTCCTAGCATTGGGAGTCTTTTCAGAACTCTTAGGCTTGGTTTTCTTCATCTCTTTGAAGTATCTTTGCTGACTTTGCTTATACTCATGAAAGAGTTGACTTTGCTTGGTTTTGAAACCGAGTCCACTCTTTGGAGAATGCTGAGCTTTAGCATCAACAACCTTACTTGATTCAGGTTTGTCAGCAAAGGACTTCTGATTACTTTTAGTAATCTTGCCTTTGGACTTAACAACTTGTTTGGCGGAATGCTTCACGGCATTCTTTTTCTTTCCAGTTTGCTTCTCAGCAACCTGTTTTCCTTTTAAAGTCTTGTTACTTTGAGTAGCAACAGCGGACTTTATGGTAATAGGTACTTGATTGCATGTTTCAGCAACCTTAGTTTTACCAAACTGATAGATTACTGGAGGACTACTATCAGTAGCACGTACAAAGGAGATAGGTGATCTATCTTTTCTGAAGATTTCTACGTTATCACCTTCACACGTTGCTCCTAAACCTTCTTTCTGAGATGGATCTCTCAAATAAGAGTTTAGTTCAGTCAGCGTATTACTTGCTTCCACATAGGATTTGAAATTGATTTTCATCTTTTTCATTTCTTGGATTTCAGCAAGTAACTTTAGAATTGAGGACTGATATTCTTCCAATTCTAATGCCATTTGAGAATTTTTCTCTGCAGCCTCAGCAATCAACTTCTTAAGACGCCTTATTTCAGCATCCTTTTCTTCTGTCTCTTCCTTCAGCAACACATACTTCTCAGTAGTTTGCTTGGTCAGAGTTTCAGCAAGTTGAAGTTTCTCTTGCTGTTTGCTGAGAGTTTTCTCAAATCTTTCGATTTCTCCTTAAATCTTGTCAAGGTCAATCTCGTCTTCACTTTCTGAATCTGAGTCAGAGGTAGAATTATTTACCTGACCGGCCATGAGGCAGAATTCGTAGTTCGACACATCTGGATAAGCTTCCATGGCTATTCCACACACTTCTTTGCCAATCTCCACGTCTAGAGTGGCTTCTTCATCGTCGGTGTCTGAACTTTCATCCTCATTGTCTTCGGAGCTTGTCTCAATGCATAATGCATCGATTTTTGCTTGAAGCTTCTTCTTTTCTTCAGCAATGAAAGCTCTTTTGAACTTCTTCTTCTTTTCAGCAGATTTGCCTTTCAGCAAAGGGCAATTAGCTTTGAAGTGTCCAGGCTTTTTGCAGTAAAAACATAGATCATTTCCAACTGTTGGTTCTTCTTCTGATGTAGCTTGCTGAGCTTGCTTGTTCAGTGAGCTAGTATCATTCTTGTACTTATGGTAGTTGTTACCAAGATGCTTTTTCAGCTTCTCTTTTGCCTTTCGCCTTTCAAGTTCCTTACTGATGAACTTCTTCATGTTTTTAACAACTAAAGCATTTTCATCAGCAGGCTCTATCATTCTTCTTTTCAGAAGATGACGGCTTTGCAGCAAGAGCAATGTTTTGCGATTTTTCAGCAAACACATTTTCTCTTTGCTTTGTCTCATAATTGACAGTAGCAAGATGAGAGAACAACTCAGTTGGTGTAATGTCAGGCATTCCTTGATTATAATAGAAATTCTGAGTATGGATCCATTCTTCATTCAAACTTCTGATGATAGTTTTCACTTTCTCAGAATCTGAATAAAGATTTCCAACACCCAGCGCTGCCATTTCACTAACAAGAGTTGTGAATCTGAAGTCCAAGTCTTCTAGTGACTCGTTAGCACCTTGCTTAAAGTTTTGAAACTTTAGCTTAAGTACTTCAAGTTTGTTTTCCTTGGTCTTGTCAGATCCAGCACAAAGATCTTGAACCATTTTCCAAGCCTCCTTAGCAGTCTTAGCACCCCACAGTTTGCACTGTATGGTATCCGGAGTTGATCTGATGATGATATTTCTTGCTTGGCCATCCAGACGGAATCTCTTAGCTTCGTCAGAAGTCCATTCCTCTCTTGGTTTTGGCACAACAGTATCTGATGGATCGCCAAGGATAGTTTCCTTCCCAGCTTCAGTGGTCTTGTGACGGAAACTCCTTTCAATCTTAGTGATCTTGATAGGTCCATCATTAATGACGGTGACCATCTCATCACTAATGGCCTCAAGATGTAACATCATGTTGTTTCGCCATTTCTCGTAATTTTCAAGCTTCAGCAAGGGAGCATCTCCTAAACATATCCTGTCAGCAAAGCACTACCAAACTGATCAAGTGAAAGTGATTTACGGAAAGCACTTAAGGGGATCTAGGTTCAGTGCAGAAGGCTAAAGAACCTCCTGCTCTGATACCACTTGTTGGTCCCTAAAAACAACAAGAAAAGACTAGAGGGGGGGTGAATAGTCTTTTCAAACTTTTGTCGTTTAAAACTTTCTCAGCAAGTACTTATTACTTTTCAGTAATGAGGTTGCTGATACTTAACTTTCTCAGCAAGCGTAAGTTACTTTACAGTAGCTTGGTTTGCTGATACTTAAAATCAGAGAGCGGAAGTCTTTGAAACAATAAGTGCTCTTTCAGCAAGTAAAGGTTTCAGCAAGTGAAGTGAGTGACTGTGTACAAACGGATATAATTTGCTGAAAGCTAAATGCAGTAAGTAAATCACACAAACGCTTTTTATAGTGGTATCTGAGAGTGGCGTAATCTCTCAACTAATCCACTTTGTCCTTTCTAGGACTGAATCCACTAAGATATGATTGAGGTTCCTTACAATCTCTTATCTAAAGCGATTCAACAGAAACCAAAGCACACTTGCTTTGTTTCCAACCTAAACTAGAGAACTCAACCTTCTTCTCCACCAAACTTGGTACTTTTAATCAGCAAATCCTTGCTCGATTAAGTTCCCCTGAATATCACGCCTGAAAGGGTGTATTTTCAGTTAGAGAGTTTTGGGGTGAGATGACTTAATTATAACTTATTCAGTTACAACAAGTAATCTAAGAAACACAACTTGGAATACTTTGTAGTAAACAAGTTTGATTGTTTCTGGTGTCAAGACTTGTTCTTGTTCGAAAGAAAGAACACTTAACTAATTTCTTAGCTGAGTTTGTTCTACTTCTTCACAAGTAGCTTTTTCAAGCTTTAAGTCTTGGAACGGATCAATGGCAGTAAGAGTGTTTAAAGGTTTGTGAGTTTTTAAGCACAAGTGAGAGTTTGATCACGTTGTTGACACACTTCAACTCTTTGCCGGATGACCTCTATTTATAGTGTAAGTAAGGAGCCGTTTGAATTTCAAATCCTAAGGCTTTTGTTCCTTAACATGTCACTATCTTGCTTTTGTACTTTCAGCAGCAACTCTGTTTGTCTTCTAGTCTTCATGTCCTTCGCGTGTAAGCTTTGCATTAAATGCACATTTGAACAGAATTCAAACATTAACATTGGAGCGCAAATTCACGTACATTCAGCAAGAGGTCACATATGTTCATCAGCAAGTGTTCATTCTCAGTTTCAGCAAGCACAACCTACTCTGTCTTTCAGATTTTCACTTATGCAATGCTGTTGCTGAAAATTCCACTTTCTGAGCAACACGTGCCTTACCAGTCTTCAGCAATCTTCAATTCTTCAAGTCTTCGAATTTCTTCAAGTCTTGAGATCTTCAAAAAGTCTTCAAGATTCTGACCGGTTTCTTATTTGCTTCAATAATTTGTTTGTGATAAACAAAATATATCTTCAGCAAATGCTTGAATAGGTCTTTTTCTTTTCAGAAAAAAAGATTCATTAAAGCTAAGCATCAATAAGATATTTTCTTTTCAGAAAATAAAATACATCATACGCAAAAGAAATAACTTATCTAACACCTAACTAAGTCATCAGCAAATGTTCCTCTTTTACAATGTCCTTAAAATTCTAAAATCCTATGGACCTTAAGAGTACTAGTTACTGGACTGTTCTTAATTTAACATGGTTAATTGCTCATCAAAATTACAAGTTTCCTAACAATTTCTGAGTTCCCGTCTCAGCAAATTCTTTTTACATTGAGATATCCTTAGGTAAAAATCTGAGAAGCATTTTTGCTCTTTGCTGAGTTCCCATCTCAGATTTTTTCTTTTGATACTTGAATACTTGATTCAGTATCCTTGATTGTCTGAATGCCAGTTTCAGCAATCTTCGAAGTTTTCTTACTGAGTTCCCGTCTCAGCAAATGATCAATTTTCCTAACAAATACCCGGTTTGAAGGAATTACTTGTTGTTGGTCCCTTTAATCAACAAGAAAAGACTAGAGGGGGGAGTGAATAGTCTTTTCAAACTTTCGTCGTTTAAAAACTTTCTCAGCAAGGGCTTATTACTTTTCAGTAATGAGTTTGCTGGTACTTAACTTTCTCAGCAAGTATTAGTTACTTTTCAGTAACGAGTTTTACTAATACTTAAATTCAGAGAGCGGAAGTCTTTGTACAATAAGTGCTTTGAAAGTAAGTGATAGTTTCAGCAAGTGAACAGAGTGACAGTGTACAGATAGATATGCTTTGCTGAAAACTAAATGCAGTAAGTAAATCACACAAACACTTTTATAGTGGTATCTGAGAGTGGCGTAATCTCTCAACTAATCCACTTTGTTCTTTCTAGGACTGAATCCACTAAGATAAGTTTGAGGTTCCTTACAACACCTATCTAGAGCGATTCGACAGAAACCAAAGCACACTTGCTTCGTTTCCAACCTAACTAGAGAACGAAACCTTGTTCTCCACCAAACTTGGGACTTATAATCAGCAACACTATGCTTGATTAAGTTCCCCCTGAGTTTCACGCCTGAAAGGGTGCTTTTCAGTTAGAGAGGTTTGGGATGAGATAACTTGATTATAACTTATTCAGCTACAAAAATTAATCTACGAAACAAAACTTTGAATACTTTGCAGTAAACAAGTTTGATTGTTTCTGGTGTCAAGACTTGTTCTTGTTCGAAAGAAAGAACACTTAACTGATTTCTTAGTCGTGTATGTTCTACTTCTTCACAAGTAGCTTTTTCAAGCTTTAAGTTTTGGAACGGATCAATGGCAGTAAAGAGTATTTGAAGGCTATGTGAGTTTAAGCACAAGTGAGAGTTTGATCACGTTGTTGACACACTTCAACTCTTTGCCGGATGACCTCTATTTATAGTGAATCAATGGAGCCATTTGAATTTCAAATTCTAAGGCTTTGTTCCTTAAGATTTCACTATCTTGCTTTTGTACTTTCAACAGCGTCCTTTATTTGTCTTCTAGTCATCATGTTCTTCGCGTGCTTGCTTTGCATTTAATGTTCATTTGAATTAAATTCAAGTATGAACGTTGAAGCGTAAATGCAAGTACTTTCAGCAAGGAGGTCACATATGTATTTCAGCAAGTGGTCAGTCACAGTTTCAGCAAGCACAACCTACTCTGTCATATAGATTTTCACTTATGCGAGCTGTTGCTGAAGTTTCCACTTTCTGAGCAACATGTGCCTTTGTACATACCATCTTCAGAAATCTTCTTTAATCTTCGAATTCTTCAATTTTCTGAACGGTTCTAATGCTTCAATAGTTTGTTTGTGTAAACAAAGTACATCATCACCAAATGCTTCAATAGGTTGTTTTTCTTTTCAGAAAACAAGATACATCATAAGCGGATTAAAACACCTATCTAGCACCTACACTAAGTCTTCAGCAAACGTTCCTCTTTTACAATGTCCTTAAAATTCCAAATTCCTATGGACCTCAAGAGTACTAGTTACTGGACTTTACATAATTTAGCATGGTTAATTGCTCATCAAAATTACAAGTTTTCTAACAAATTTCCCCCTTTTTGATGTTAGCAATCCATGGCTAAATTAATTGTTACCCTTTTAGAGGTTTCTGATGTTCAATAAATCAGTTGATTAATGCAAGCATACTTGAATAATAAAACAGTAAGCATAAGTAGATTGCATAATCAAAAACCAATAAGAGTCAAAAGCTTTATTGCTGATAGTTATCTTTCAATAAGTTTACAAGAAAGTTCAAATATAACTACACAAATCAGCAAACAAAACAAACATAGCTTTTACAAGGGAATCAAGCTATTCCAGCAGAAGATTTTCTCAGAATCCCCCTTACACTTTTCTCAACAAGCGCAGAAAATTCAGCACAATCCTTTTCGTAATCTTCAAGTAGCTTACGGACTTCAAGCTGAATGATCCTTGCATTCTTGCAAGCGGTATAATGATGGTTTTCACCATTCATTTCTTTGTAGTGAAACACCCACAAGTGCATGCCCCAATTGCTGGCATGGAGAAGTTGTGTATCTGAAATTCCCTTGTTAGCATGAATCTTTCTTAACCAGAGAAGGTCTTCTTCTTGATCCTTGGCAGTGAGATAAAAATACTCATAAGGAATCAAGCCATATTTCTTCTTTGACTTCCTGGTTAAAGGGTCAGAGTAGTAAGCAACATCAATTGGTTTGATTAAATCGGGCTCTTGCTTCATTAGCTTGCCAATAGATGTTCTTCTTACAAAGACTTCCAGATTTAGCCATCTTGCAACAATGTTTCTTGGGTAGGGAGGAGGATCCCTTTATTTTCTTTTCACCTTTAATTCAATCCAAGTGTACATTTGATTCAGTACAAAAGTTGGAAAGAAATCATTTACCAACACATCTTCCAGCTTTAAGATCCAACAACCATGAACATTTCTGATCACTGAGTTGTTTCCTCATTGTTGGTCTTTGTGTAATCAATGCCGGAGCCAATGACAATTCTGGCTAGCCTCTTTTCTTCCTGTCTTTGCCTTCTTCTTCTTGACTTTGCATTTTCTTGATCTCTTGCTGAAGATCTTGAGTCAGAAGAGAAATGTTTTAAGTGGCCAGACGGAGTTAGGGCTGTGATTGGTCTAGCTCTTATTGCTTGAGCTATTGTTTGATTATCATCATCATCATCATCTTCATTCAGATCTTGATGACTCTCAGTAAGACAATATTCATGAATTTCAGCAGATGTTCTTCTCCTTTTCGGATTTGCTGAATTTAACTCAGAATCTATTTCAGCTTGTCTTTTAGAACTTTTCTCTCTTTCAGCAAGCGGTTCTCTTGGAGGTGGACTAGGAAGATTCAATGGCGCTTCACGAGGGGTTTTCTTTCTTGAAGATTTTCTTTATTTATCTTCCCCCTTAGACATGGATTGCATCATTGGTTGAATGTGCAGAGAGAAAAACTCATTGCAATTTTCAGCAAGAGTACTTAGGCTATTGTACTTAAGAATAATTGCTTGCTGATCAGCAGTCAGCTTGGACACTTCCTGTTTTATACTCACCAAGTTCTCCTCATGTATGCGCTCATTGTCGACTTTTTCTTCAATGAAAGTCTGAGCCTTTCTCAATGCAGTCTTTGCCAGTTTGAGTGCTTGACTGACATCTTCTTCATAGCTTTTATGATGTAGACTTATGTCTTTTTCAGCTATGGTAAGAGAAGTAGTGCGTTTCAGCACAGTAGCCAGTATTTTGCCTATGTCAAGCGGACTCTCAGCAAGCAGTGCATCGTCCTCTTCTTTGCAAGCTTTGTGTACTTCCATTAGTGCCTTAATTCTTGGAGTAAAATCCTCAACACTAGGGAATGGCACTAAAGAAGGAGTTACGGAATGAACTTTGATCTCAGTAGCGAATTGATCATCATTGGTCAGCAAACGGCATCTTATATCATCTCCTACATCAAGAGGAGGAATTGTAACCACTGCGGGTTCAGCTTTCTTTGTTAGATCTTCTTCGTTTGCTGAGAGATCTTCTTCGTCATCAGATTCATCAAGGCCAGCAACCTTGGTTCCTAAATCTGTAGCTTCACTCACTTTCGGTTGAGTGGTTGCTGAGGGCAACTCTTGAGACTCAACAACTGGAGTTTCACCAGTAGTAAGTGGAAGGGATGGGACTTCCGTATGCTTCACTCCTGAAGATTGAGCAATGTCTAGATTCTGCGTATGCCTTGCATGAATCTGTAGACTGTTTGAAGTGCTCTTTGATAATCTTCATCCATTTCTTCATCATCAAGGTTTGGTTCAGTGACCTTGGCATCGAGTAAAGATAACTCGGCACCAGAAAGCTTACTTTTGCCTAATTTCATTTCAGCACGCTTTCTGGCGTACTCTTCTTCAGTTTCAGCAACTTGTTCAGTTGCTTGAGTACTTGTCTCAGCAGGACCAGGATTTGATTCTTGTTGCTGACTTGTTGTGTGATCAGCTTGCTGATTTTCAGTATCATGACGTTCAGTCTCAGCAACTGTCAGTTTAAGTCCACCAGCATCAGGACTAGGACCTTGATTATCATCATCGTCATCCTTTTTGTCCTTAGAATCTTTTCCTTCATCATCACTTGGATCTTTGGGAATGTTCTCATCCTCTTCTTCTTCATCATCGTCCGTCAGTAAGACCAACTCAAGATGTTTGTACATTGCTACACTTGTCACTTCCTCTTCTTCATTGATTTTGTGGGGATCAGCCACCACGGGTACAAAGGAACCCTTGAGCATCACAACTTGTTTAGCTGGAGAGGCACTCTTGAATTTGGCTTTCATATTCTCTCTGAATAGAGCAATTAGACTTGAGCTCATGAGGTGAGAATATGTCAACTCTTCTGGAAGTATAGAGTGCACAAATGTCTCGAGTTTCAGCAGAGAAAGTCTCTTTTTCTCGTTGGACAGGTGAAGGTGAAGATCAGAAAAGTCCATCCTTCTGTACCTTTGCCAGTTGCTGACAGATTTAGCAACTCTGGTCAAGGTAGTTCTCTTGAAGTCCGAGTAAAGTTCCTCTGAACTTACTTTCAGATTTTCAGTGATATGAACCACTTCAGTGGTCTCCTTTTGAGCCTGAAAAGGAATAAAATTAAGTTCAGGAAAGTTTTGGAGAATAGTTTTAGAGTCAAAAACTGGAACATGATTTACCTGTTGAGATTCAGCAAGCTCATGTTGCACATTTGTTTGTGCTGGTACTATTTCCATTGCTTCAGGAGCTTGAGAAGCATCCTTGAATTGTTCATCCTGAAATAATTTTAAGTTAGATACAAGCACTAAGTTTTCAAATTTAGTAGAATTACCAAAAACTTCATCTACCTGCTGAACAGGAGTTGTGGATCTGGTGCAGAAGTTTCAGGAACCTTCTGACTTGTATCTTGAGAAGTTTGTAAAGAAATCATTATATTAGCAAAAGAATGAGTTTCAGATAGTGAAGTTTTGCTTATGGTTGAGTTAACTACCTACTGAAGAAGGGCAGGTGGTGACTCAGTCCTTTCAGCAATGACAGCTTCTTCAATATCTGGGACTTGTTCTTTAGCAGACTTCTTCTCTTGCTCTAATTGAGAAGGCTGTGCAGATTCAGCAATCTCCCTTGTCTCTGAACTGACAAGTTGAGCAGAGACATCTTGACCTTTGAGTTCACTGCTGGTCATAAAAACATCTACTGATTTGTTGGAGTTGTCATCAATCTCCAAATCCATTTGCTGGCTCAGTTCTGTCAGCACCAGCTGAACTTTGTCAATGGATGTTTTCGGTGAACTAGGTCCAGTATTCTCAGCATCACGAGATGCATCGTCGAATAATGTCTCTTGTGGGGTTTCAGCAATTTCTGGGACTTGAACCATTGAAATCTCAGCAAGTGGTTCTTCAGCAATCCCAGTCTCAGTAACTGCGGTTTCAGCAACTTGATGAATTGCTTGTTCAACAACCATCTTTTCAGCAGCATCAGCAAGTGCCGCGTTTCTCAGATCAACAGCAATATCACTTGCTGGTTGCAGTTCATCTAGGTTATCTACAATGTAGATATCTGGCATTTGGGCAGGAATTTCGTTTCCAGTTACTTGTGGTCTTATCTCAGCAGATGTACCAACATTAAGTTTATTGTTGAAGGCTTCTGCAAACACTTCAACATTGATGAAGGCTTCCGCAAGCACTTCATCAATATCTACTGGAGTGGCTTGTGTTTCAGTAACTCCTCGAGTATCATCCGAAAGATCATGGACAATTGGAACTGACTTGCGAGCCAGTGTTTTCTTTCTTGGGTTCTTTGTCCATTTCTTCTTAGGGATGGGGTCAGCTGATGACGCTGCAGTTTGAGTGTCATCATCAGCTTTCCTCTTTTTCTTCTTAGATTTTTCAAGTTTCTCTCCAGCAGCAGCATCTGCAGTAGTTGCATTTTCAGCAACGGCTGTTGTACACTTATCTTGTTGATCACCATCTACAGCAGTTTCATCAACAACTTTTTCAGTTGTTGGAGTCTTGTCTTGATGACTAGTGGTGACAACATCTGTAGCTGTTGTATACCTTTCTTGCTGACTTGTGCTGACAACATTTGAAGCTGTTGCCTTCTTTGATTTCTTGTCAGCAAGCTTAGGTCCATTTTGCTTGTAGAATGCTCTTCCCACATTGCATACTGATTTCTTAATCGACAATGGGTTTCTCAGTTGAATCCTGAAGTGTTCAAGGATATAGCATATTTTTAGTCCACACATGACTGGGAAGGTAGGTGAGACCTTGTTGTCTTCAACCTTGACCTTAAATTTAGTAACACAATCAACAAGTCTGTTGAAAATGTACTTTGCCCAGTTGAGCTCAGTTTTGTTCTCATGTATATGCATCAGCAGCGGCCACCTTCTCAAGCCTACTTGGTCAATTCCTCCAACGTGGGAGTCTAAGACTTTGATGAGTAGCAGAGCTACTAGACCAAGTGAATGGCAGAGATGCTTCCTCTTAACGTGCTTTGTCCAAGCCACGGGAGAAATTTCTCCTTTCTTCATCTTCTCGTTTCTGACATCACTGTAGAAGGCTTCAATTTCTTCATCAGTGGTAGTGATGTCATCTTCAGTTCCAGTAGTTGGAATCTGAAAGATGTTGGCTAAATCAATCCATTTCAGGATGATTTGCACACCTTGAACTGTGGTGGAAATCACTTTTTCAGTGACTCCCTGTCCATCAGTCAGAGTTTGAATTTCTGCATTGTTGTAGAATTCCATGGCATCTAACATACTCACTTTCTTAGGGCGAGCAGTTATGAAGAAAAGAAGGCCTTGTTGTTTTATCAACTCGAGTGCCTCTTCATTTTCTCCATCTAATTCTTGTTCATAGAAGTATCTTATATACTTCTCTTTGGCAAATCCATCCCATTGCATCATCTGTTCACACTTTGCAGTGTCAAGATATGCAGGCAGCATGGGTCTCTCTGTTATACGGTCGTTCTTCAACACAATTTTCACTGTGTTGGTTGCCGGAGTTATAACCGGAGCAGTGCTTTTTCCAGCACTATCAGCCTTTGAGGATTTTGAGGTCTCGGAGGACTGTTTCTTTGGGGCCATTTCTTTTATAGCGGTAGAAGTGTAGGAAAAAGATTAACTTACTTTTTGACCGGAGGTACAACGAAGTCAGTGATGAATGTGTATTTTACACTTTCATTCGAGTCTTTTTCACCTATTTTATCTATCCTCTATGATAATTTAGCTATATTTTAGTACATTTTATTAGAATAGTGTCACGTTTCCCTTTAGATTTTATTTTACAGGTTTTGGTTGAAATTCGGAGATTTCGGGGCAATTATATTGAAGTCTACAAGGAATTGGTGTTCTAGAAGCCTATTTGGAGTATCTGAAGGTTTCCGGATAGGATTTGGAGTCTAGGGGCCGAATCTGGAGGTTAGAAGGCTACTAGAAGTCAGAAACCGAGTCCGAAAAGGTGAAGAAATCCAAAAACGCGTCGAAAACGCGGAAATTCCGCGAAAAACCTCTGGGGCGAACCGCCGGAGCACGGGGCGAACCGCCCGGGAATATTTCGGGGCCTATATATAGTGCTCAGTTTTCTCTTTGAAAATCATATCTTTCCAAGCCTACTTTCTCACCTCTCTCTATAGTTTTAGGTAGGAACTTCCCGGGGCCTGTCCTGGGAGTTCCATAGCTTAGGGGATACTTTTTCATAGCAGATTGGAGCGCGTAGGATCGCAATCATCCGGAGATTGACAACCTTCGGTAACTTTGTATCTTACAGTTTTTATCTACTTATTTTATTCTTCTTTCAATATGTTTTCTTCTATGATTTCTATTGATTTCATGCCTATTATGAGTAGCTAAACTTATCATTGGTGGTAGTATGTGAATTCTTAGCGAGGGAAGATAATCATGCTAATGGCTATATCGCGCATTATACTCCGTGTCATTGCTTTATTTCGTTGATCAGTTGTAACCAAAATTCTCGTATGTTGTATTGATCATTATGCACAATTGGACACTAGTCGACCATCAGACCAATTATCTTCGTAGTGTTCAATAATTACGGAACACATTAGGACATTCGTGATTGACTAGTCAGACCAGATTATCTTCGTAGTGCTTAATACTTGCAACAGGACACTAGATTGATTCAAAGATCTCTATGCAAGACCGAGGAATTTATGTATGATTATCGACCCATTATGTTAAGAAGGACCATACTATCACCAATCTCCATTATCTGCTAGAAACCCCCTATTGTTTTCTGTCTGCTGTTTTTATATTCTTAATTAGATTTGATAAAGCTAGTATAGTCCTGAGAGAACGACACTCGAGTTATTCTACTACTACACTACGGTTTTCGTTGTAGTTGTGGATTGTCTTTGGCTAATTACAAATTTATTTGATCGACGATTGACAAACGTTTCATCAAATTGGTGCCGTTGCCGGGGACTATACTCTTTTTTTCTATTTAATTTGTTTTTATTTACAGCTTTAGATTCCTAATTCTATTAGATTTAGTTTTCCTTTTTAATCTCTTTCTAATACTCCTTTCCTAGCTTTAGTAGTATTCGATATCCAGAAATTTTCTCGATTTTCGAAATTTCTAACGAGGCTAATTTTTAGTTTTGAGTTACTCCTGATACAGATTTCCAGGTATGACGACCTTAAAAGCCCGCTTGACACCGACGTTCGCGCAAGTCAGGAGGGGGTCAGCTATATACTTGGAAGATGAGTTATCGGGGTACGAGGTAACAAGCACCATAGTGAGAAGGATACCAAGGTTCGAAGAAGGAGAGGATATGAATCCAATAAGCTTCATCAGATCCTATGAAGAGGAGATAGCAAAAGTTCCCGCAAAGGGGTTCACCGAGGATCAATTATGCAGGAAATTATTTCCTTTTGCTTTGGGATATGAACCGAGGATATGGATAGCAAGGTTAGCACCAGGATCACTGAAGACCTGGAGCCAAGTAGTAGAGGAGTTCTTGGCACGTTTCATGCCTTACCATGAGACAATTGCACTACGGAATCGGATCGAATACTTCAAGCAAGGAGAATACGAGCGGTTCTGTGACACCTATGAACGTTTTGAGCTGTATAAACGTGAGTGCCCCCACCACACCACCGTTTCGACGATGGGGAGCTGATTTGGTTTTTTGTTGGAGGACTACGAGATGAAGTTAGGCTTCAAATAGATGGGATATGTGGAGGTTTGGAAGAATGTACAGTTGAAGAGGCAGTGAAGGTCTTTCAAACGTACGCCAATGGATCTGCACAATCCGAGAAAATAATGTCAAACGAAGTCGCCAACATATACTCAAATCAAGACGAAACTGAGGGGGTATACGACAGCTATTCTGAGGACGAAGACCTCAGTGAGGAGGAGGAACTTGCATTTTACGCAGGAATCAAAGCCATTGAGAGTGTCTTCGAAGTAGCACACGCAGGGGTGAGAACAATCTTCGCATCGAAAAGGCTTTTGAAGCGATCGAAGTAACTGAGCAACTGATCAAAGAACTTAGCCTACTGAAGTGTGGAAGGTGTGGTAATGAAGTCGAGGATACCCCACCGGAAGTAGTGAGCAAACCACCCGAGGTGACGAGCGAATCACCTCCCGACTCCAGGGAACAGGACAATCCTAGTCCTGCCGAAGAGATAACTGAAGCTGATCCCGAGCAGCCTCCAGCTGATGCTACCGAGGAGAATGAGTACGAAGAGGTGAATCTATTGCTCCGAGGAGGCATGATGACCAGAATTCCTAACTTTGTACGTCCTAAGCGGGCGGAATCTACTGAGGACAATAATAGAGGGGCAAGTACAGAACAAGAGGTTGGCGGAAGTCAAGAAGAACCTCAAGAAGTTCCAGGAAAGAATGATGAACCAAGACCATCTGTGATAGACATAGATAATGATGAAGCCGAGGAAGGAACCAGTATGCCAGGAGGACTCCACAAATCTCCCAATCCATATGTGCCTCCGAAGCCACATGTGCCATACCCGAGTCGGATCAAACCAGTCAAGAAGGATATTCAAGATTCACCCCTATTCCAAAGACTGTCAAAGGTGGAGGTCAATGTGCCACTCTTAGAGTTGATCCAGAATATTCCAGCTTATACGAAATTCTTTCGTGAGATCAAGAACAAAAAGATTTCTTCAAAAAAGGAAGTGAATGGGGTTGAAACGGTCAACTCGATTGCCGGATTGCCGATAAAGAAAAAGGATCCTGGCAGCTTCATCATCGACATAGCCTTAGGGAATGGACGAACTACGCAGGCAATGCTTGACTTAGGAGCTAGCATTAACTTAATGCCGTATTCGGTATACAAGGCCCTGGAACTCGGAGAATTAACACCAACTAATATGGTGGTCCAAATGGCGGACCAAAGTGGGTAGAGGCCAGTCGGGATAATAGAGGACATCCTTGTGAAAGTGGACAAATTGATAATCCCAGCTGATTTTGTAGTAATGAAATCCGCAGACGAGGGAAAGAGCCATATCCGTGAGCACATAGTACTACTGGGGAGACCATTCATGGCAACTACCAACACATGCCTAGAACTTAAGGGCAAGAAAATAACTATGGAGGTAATGGGCGAAAAGATTGAGTTGGTAGGATGCAGCGTCAGAGACAAGGAAGTTGCGGAGGAATTAAAATTTGTCGATTGGTACGAATCCGCAATTCCAGAATTTCATCATAGCCATGGCGACCGCGAACCACTTGAGGAAGCACTAACAATGCAAGCTGAGACGTGCTACATGACCAAAGAAGCAAGGGAACTAGTGGAAATAATGGATAGCACACCAGAAATCCCCGCAGGAGAAGAGGTACTTGAACCTTTGGATGAAGAAGAAGAAGAAAGAGGGTTTCCTAAAGAACCTAACTTAGAATTGAAGCCGCTTCCTGCGCACCTCAAGTATGTGTATTTAGGAGAAAATCGGAAAAAACCTGTGATTGTCTCCTCACATCTCTCAGATGATGAAGAAGGTAAGCTGATTGAAGTATTGAAGAAAAATTCCGCAACTATAGGATGGGGGATCAGCGATATCAAAGGAATAAGCCCTACAAGATGCGTACACAACATCAATCTAGAACAAGATGCCAAACCGGTTAGGCAACCTCAGCGAAGGATAAATCCAGCAATGCAAGAGGTGGTAAAAAAGGAAGTGATCAAGTTGTTAGATGCTGATATGATTTACCCCATTCCAGATAGTCGATGGGTGAGCCCGGTACATGTAGTTCCTTAGAAATCGGGAGTCACGGTGGAAGAGAATGAGAAGGGAGAATTGGTACCGGTTAGGAAGACCACTGGATGGCGGATGTGCATTGACTACAGAAGATTAAATGCCGCCACTAAAAAAGATCACTTCCCTTTACCATTTATAGATGACATGCTAAACCGCCTTGCGGGGCGGAAGTTTTATTGTTTTCTTGATGGTTTATCAGGTTTCTACCAGATTCCAATTGCACCGGAAGATCAGGAGAAGACGACATTCACTTGCCCATTCGGAACATTTGCCTATAGGAGGATGCCATTTGGACTATGCAATGCTCCCGCCACTTTTCAAAGGTGCATGCTTTCTGTTTTCTCTGACATGGTAACTAAATTTTTTGAAGTTTTCATGGATGATTTTTCCCTTTTTTGTGATTCATTTGATGATTGCTTGCAAAGATTAGATTTAGTTTTGAAAAGGTGCATTGAATGCAACTTGACCTTAAGTTGGGAGAAGAGTCATTATATGGTTAGAGAAGACATTGTTCTAGGGCATGTAGTTTCTGAAAGAGGTATAGAGGTAGACAAGGATAAAATAGAAATCATTGAAAAACTTCCCCCACCTACTTGCGTGAAAGAATTGCAATCTTTTCTTGGCCATGTAGGTTTTCATAGGAGGTTCATTAAAGATTTTTCGAAAATTGATAAACCTCTAAGTAGCTTGCTTGCTAAAGATGTGGTTTTCCATTTCTCTAATGATTGCTTAGTTGCTTTTAATACCCTTAAGGAAAAGCTTGTTTCCGCTCCCATTGTTGTGCCGCCTGACTGGAATCTTCCTTTCGAAATTATGTGTGATGCTTCAAATTTTGCTATGGGTGTTGTTTTATGCCAAAAAGTTGATAAGTAGTATCGGGTGATTTATTATGTTAGTAAGACTCTAGACTCCGCACAGGTTAATTATACAACTACTGAAAAGGAGTTTTTAGCTGTTGTCTTTGCTTTACAAAAGTTTAGGTCTTACTTAATTGGACATCCTGTAAATGTCCATACTGATCATGCTGCCTTGAGACATTTGATAGGTAAGCAAGATTCTAAGCCTAGATTAATCCGTTGGGTCCTATTGCTGCAAGACTTTGATTTGACCATTGTAGATAGAGCCGGTAGGGAGAATCTTGCCTCCCGGATAGCGTCATTGTTTAAAGTCTTTGACTCGACTCCTGTCTGCGCCTATCTCCTCTTTTTGCGGGTACTAGGCTTCCCCTTCATTGATCGCCTCTCCATGCCACGAACCTGTGAATAAGAAAGAATATAGGCTGCAAGACCACAGTAGTGAGTAGTAATATCTGGCAGCTCCGGTGGATCAGGTATGGCTTGCAATACGTGTCGCTTGCCTTCCACTTCGATGGTGCAAGTTCTTTGGTAGATGTCCATCACGGAGCGTAGCTTGGTCAAGAATGTTTGCCCTAAGAGTATGACATCCCCCGTCCCAGGTGCAGATGCCGACATAACTACGAAATTGGTGTATATTGATGCTTCACCAATCTTGACCAACACATTTTTCACAACGCCCTCGGGTCTCATAAAGGATCCATCCGCCAGTTGCACAATAGCCCTTTGCTCAGATAGTTTCCAATGTTGCTCTTTTCAAACACATTCAAAGGAATTATGTTTGAGTAGGATCACGTATCTAGTGTGGCACGGACATCTTCAAGCTCAACAATCCCTACCTTTACATCGAAACTTTTAGGGAGTGGTTCAGGATCCTCTTGTTCCTCATCACTTGTGTCAGAACCAAGGCCCTTCTCTTCTTCCTCAGCCTGTAGAAGTTCTTCCTTCATGCAACATTCGCACCTAACAACTTTCTTGATGGTGACTCCGTCAGGTACATCACCAGCCAACGTAATGGCATTCGTCTTCACAGTGTTGCTAGGCATTTTGCCATGTTCCCTACTTGCTCCTCGGTCGATCAATTCTTGCATCTTTTGATGGGCAAGCCTAGTGCTCTCTTCCAACCTATCAAGCCTTGCCCTAGTCTTCTCAGAATCTTCTTCATAACGTTTGAGAAAACTTTGTGTGTGATCGACCATCTTCTGCAAGTTCTCCATTAGTAGAGCCGACTTCGACTTCGGTGGCTCTTTCGGAGCGGGGTTTTCGCAGTGATCATTACCATAGTTCAGCCTACTACGGTCTTGGTTAGGTCCATAAGTTTGGTTAGCCGGTGCATATCCTTGATTGTTGCGGTATCCTCTTCTCCAGAATCCATCTCGAGGATTCCTACCGTCTTGTCCGTAGCTAACTTCTTGAGTACCAAACTCCGTAGCAAAGGCTTCTTCTTCGCCTCCTCGAGCCCAGTTGCCATCATCGTATGCCAGCTCCGATCTACACATATGAGCCCCATGCCCATAGTTCTTGCATATTCGGCATACTTCGTTCGAAACAGTTGTTCCGGTGGCGCTCTTGAGGACTTGCTTCAATTCGTTGGTAAAGCACTCGAATTGATCCCCATTCCCCCTGTACATAGGGGCTTCTTGTGTCTGTGGAGCTTCAGGTCCACGTCTCCTAACCATTGCTCTTGGGTCCTTGAACTGCGAACCCTTAGCAAGCCTTTCGAAAACAGCCCAGACGGCTTCTGCGGTTTCCTCCCAAATGTAGCCTCAGCATTGGAAATACACCACTTGTTGGTTCTGGAAGGTTAGTCCATTGTAGAAGTGTTGGACTAGGTCAGAAAGTTCAAAACCATGGTGAGGGCACTTGTTCGTGAGATCTTGGAACCTCTCGAACGCGGTGTAGATGGTCTCATCATAGTCTTGCTTGAAACCAGTGATCTGCGCCTTTAGCGCGGTAGTCAAAGTGTGAGGGAAGTATTTCTACATGAAAGCTGAAAAAACCTTTTCCCAAGTGTCCAGCGAGCCGGCTGGTAGATAACTCAGCCATGACTTGGCTCGGTCGCCAAGTCCCATAGCAAAAACCTTCATCCTCAACTCATCCGTTGTTATGTCAGATCCGGGTCGTGGGAGTTGGTTGACGAAATCATCGATATCGTGCAAGTACCCCATCACATCTTCCCTTGATAAGCCATAGAACCTTGGAAGTTGTTGGAATGCCTGGTTCTTGATCTCCAGATCTCGGGTTGCAGACGAAAGAACAATCGCCGGTCCCCTCATACGATCTTTGGTGGGTTGTACCCATGCCTTCAGTGGTCTAGCTTCTTCCATTCCGTCGATTTCCTTGAAGAGATTAAGTAGAGATTCAGAGAAATCGGTTTCCTCTATTTCCTCTAGTGCGCGCCTTTCAAGTAGTCGCCTTCTTTGGTGGTAGACTCTGTCGATCTCAGCAATTGAATTAGCAAGCGGTGTACCTGCAGAACGTGTATGCGGCATACACAATCTGAAACAGACTAGGAAAGGTGATTAGAAACAGACTAGGAAAGCAGTATCAGAGAGAGATTGAAAAGGAAAACTAAAACTAATAGAATTAGGAATCTAAAGCTGTAAATATAAATAAATTAAACAGAAAAAAGGAGTATAGTCCCCGGCAACGGCGCCAATTTGATGAACGTTGTCAAGGTCAATCAAATAAATTTGTTATTTAGCCAAAGGCAATCCACAACTACAACGAAAACCGTAGTGTAGTAGCAGAATGACTCGAGTGTCGTTCTCTCAGGACTATAACTAGCTTTATCTATTTAACAAGAGAATAAAACAGCAGACAGATAGCAATAGGGGGTTTCTAGCAGATAATGGAGATTGGTGATAGTATGGTCCTTCTTAGCATAATGGGTCGATAATCATGCATAAATTCCTCAGTCTTGCATAGAGATCTTTGAATCAATCTAGTGTCCTGTTGCAAGTATTAAGCACTACGAAGATAATCTGGTCTGATTAGTCAATCACGGTCGTCCTAATGTGTTCCATAATTATTCAACACTACGAAGATAATTGGTCTGATGGTCGACTAGTGTCCAATTGTGCATAATGATCAATACAACATACGAGAATTACAACTGATCAACGAAATAAAGCAATGACACGGAGTATAATGCGCGATATAGCCATTAGCATGATTATCTTCCCTCGCTAAGAACTCACATACTACCACCAATGATAAGTTTAGCTACTCATATTATGCATGCAATCAACAGAAATTATAGAAGAAAACATATTGAAAGTTAAATAAAATAAGTAGAATAAAACTTGTAAGATACAAAGTTACCGAAGGTTGTCAATCTCCGGATGATTGCGGTCCTACGAGCTCCAAACTTCTATGAAAAAGTATCCCCTAAGCTACGGAACTCCCAGGACAGGCCCCGGGAAGTTCCTACCTAAAACTATAGAGAGAGGTGAGAGAGAAGGTTTGGAAAGATATGATTTTCGGAGAGAAAACTGAGCTCTATATATAGGCCCCGAAATAACTCTGGGGCGGTTCGCCCCATCCTGCGGCGCTTCGCCCCCTGTTATTTTCGCGGAATTCCGCGTTTTTCGACGTGGATTTGGATTTCTTCACCTTTTTCGACTCGGTTTCAGACTTCTAGTGGCCTTCTAACCTCCAGATTCGACCCCTAGACTCCAAATCCTATCCGGAAACCTTCAGATACTCCAAATAGGCTTCTGGAACACCAATTCCTTGTCAGCTTCAATATATTTGCCCAGAAATCCCCAAATTTCAACCAAAACCTGTAAAATAAAATCTAAAGGGAAACGTGACACTATTCTAATAAAATGTACTAAAATATAGCTAAATTAACATAGAGGATAGCTAAAATAGGTGAAAAAGACTCGAATGAAAGTGTAAAATACACATTCATCACCAGACGCCTACTAGAGCTCATTGGAAGTCGAACCTACAAGGAAGTATTTTGAAAAGAGTGGTGAGATAAAGGATCTCAGTGGTGCTCATGCAATGTTGGTTTCATGCAATTTTGTAGAAGATCTTTGAGTTTGAAGACAGGCAAATTACAGGCGGTAAATTCAGATAACAACCAGTTCAGTAAACAAGCAAATCAATCAGTTAAGATGTCAGAAAATAGTAAGTCAGTTGTTTTGAAAACAGTTCAGTAACAGTTTGTGCAGCCCGCCTTATTGCTCCTACTCCCAATAGCCCTTATCACCTCGTCTAGAAGGAATTCAATTCTAGCCAGTACAGTGTCCTGCGTACGTTCCGGAAAGTCCTACGACCCAAATAGACCTCAGCTTCTTCTGCCTCGTGTCTTAAGGGATTAGACTAGGTGACTCATAAATAAACCTGATAGTCAACACTACCCAAGGCTACCTACTTATCAACCTAATCGACCGGTCAACAGTTAACATTAAAACAATGCTCGGAAACCGAGAAAGGTATTAGAAAACAATGGTCAGTTAAGAAGGCAGTAGTCTGTTGAAGAGGCAGTAAGACAGCAAACAATATCATATAATAGTACAGTGCAATAATTAATGCAGGAAGTTCGGTGAATTAAGACAATCATGCATAGCATTTCAAACGTGCGATTAAACTTATGAAAGTAACATGCGTGTAGGCATACATATGAAATAGGAACAAACAATAAGTACAGTAATATAGTAGGCAATTAACACATAACTTCCTTGTAGTTTTAGAAAACAGACAGTAACACTCACCTTAAATAGTGCGAGCAAGAACCACAGAAAGAACAACAAATTACGGGATAACGGACGAATCACCTATATAAAAAACGACTAGTTACTACTAGAAGTCGAGTCGAATGTCCAAAATCAAAAAAATCAAAAGGTCAGAGAAAGGATGATGAAGGTGGGGTTCCAACTCACGACCTTGAGGTTAACTAAGTAAACACTAGACCAACTAGGCTAGCAAGAAACTCATTGAAAAAGTTGTGAAAAGAATTTAATAACTGGTTAACTTCCAGAAAAGACATTTAAATTTCAGAAGTAATTTTAGAAATTGCAAACAAGTCCTCAGAGTTTTAGAAATCTCAAAACATCCCTCTCAGTAGTTTTAGAAATTCAAAACGAATCCCAACAGAATCTAAAATTACGAAAAACTCAAACGGTCATCCAAATCCAGAAAATACAAAAGGGTAAACGGTCAATTTGAAAATGTAGTCAACTATCAATCCAAAATTCAATTCAATCTGCAAGGGTATAAAGGTCATAAATCCATTCAGGGGGTAAAATGGTCAATTCCAGAATCTCACAAGGGTAAAACAGTCCTCAATTCAGTTCGATACGGAAGGGCAGTAGTCAATAGTCAATCGCTCAAGGGTAAAAAGGTCCAAGCATATCCAGGGGTACAATCGTAAATTCAATCCAAGGGTAAAACGGTGAAAAATAGAAAATGGAAATCGAAAAGAAGAAGAAAAGAAATCAGGATTACTACCTTGGATCGGAATACGACACCAAATCTGTGAATGAACCACAATACCGGATTTGAATCCCAAAACAAAAAAAAACGAGTTAGAAAAATCCGAAACGAAGAAAAGTGGATCGTAGAGAAGGAGAAGAGGAGGCAGAGTACCTACCGGAGTGAAGAATGGACAAAACGGAGCCGGATCGGTACAGGTCACGAACGAATTTGGAGTCTAGGGGCCGAATCTGGAGGTTAGAAGGCTACTAGAAGTCAGAAACCGAGTCCGAAAAGGTGAAGAAATCCAAAAACGCGTCGAAAACGCGGAAATTCCGCGAAAAACCTCTGGGGCGAACCGCCGGAGCACGGGGCGAACCGCCCGGGAATATTTCGGGGCCTATATATAGTGCTCAGTTTTCTCTCCGAAAATCATATCTTTCCAAGCCTACTTTGTCACCTCTCTCTATAGTTTTAGGTAGGAACTTCCCGGGGCCTGTCCTGGGAGTTTCATAGCGTAGGGGATACTTTTTTATAGCAGATTGGAGCGCGTAGGATCGCAATCATCCGGAGATTGACAACCTTCGGTAACTTTGTATCTTACAGTTTTTATCTACTTATTTTATTCTTCTTTCAATATGTTTTCTTCTATGATTTCTATTGATTGCATGCCTATTATGAGTAGCTAAACTTATCATTGGTGGTAGTATGTGAATTCTGAGCAAAGGAAGATAATCATGCTAATGGCTATATCGCGCATTATACTCCGTGTCATTGCTTTATTTCGTTGATCAGTTGTAACCAAAATTCTCGTATGTTGTATTGATCATTATGCACAATTGGACACTAGTCGACCATCAGACCAATTATCTTCGTAGTGTTCAATAATTACGGAACACATTAGGACATTCGTGATTGACTAGTCAGACCAGATTATCTTCGTAGTGCTTAATACTTGCAACAGGACACTAGATTGATTCAAAGATCTCTATGCAAGACTGAGGAACTTATGTATGATTATCGACCCATTATGTTAAGAAGGACCATACTATCACCAATCTCCATTATCTGCTAGAAGCCCCCTATTGCTTTCTGTCTGCTGTTTTTATATTCTTAATTAGATTTGATAAAGCTAGTATAGTCCTGAGAGAACGACACTAGAGTCATTCTACTACTACACTACGGTTTTCGTTGTAGTTGTGGATTGCCTTTGGCTAAATAAAAAATCTATTTGATTGACGATTGACAAACGTTTCATCAGTCAGGCACAGGCTATAAAATTTGCAGAGAAAGGAAATGTGAGTTAAAGAATTTTGTCTTTCTCTAACTCTTTGTTTATATAGTATCTCTGGTATGCAAAAAGCTCAATCGATTTTGAGTTCTCAGCAAGGGTATAACAGAGATTCAACAGCGTTAGTGGAGCCTTTGCATTAAATGCGTAGTGGTCCACTAACAAAAATCGTTAGAGCACTCTTTCTCTTTGTAATGTTAACCGTTAGATCAAAAACTACTTTAAATCAATGGACACGGATGGTTGATCTCGGGACAGCGCGCAACGAGGACGTTGCGCAATTTAAGAGGGGGTGATTGTAACGCCCCAGGTTTCAGAGGCTTAGAAGGGTAGAGAACGCTACTCATACCAACAAGGTGCACCTTTCTTTTCGGAAATCCACCTAGAAGAACTTCAGAGTTAAGCGTGCTTGCTCTGGAGCAATTCTAGGATGGGTGACCCACTGGGAAGTTCCCGGTGCGCGCACGAGTGAGGACAAAGTGCGCGGATTAGAACCCGTGTTGGTCTGTGGGGCCAGCATATCACCCCGGAGAGCGCCCATGAGTAACCTTGCCGGCCCGTTGGGCTGGGACTCGGCCCGTTAGTGGTGTAACGACACGACCCACTAACGGGCCGAGACCCAGCCCAACGGGCCGGCAAGGTTACTCATGGGCGCTCTCCGGGGTGATATGCTGGCCCCACAGACCAACACGGGTTCTAATCCGCGACCCACTAACGGGCCGAGACCCAGCCCAACGGGCCGGCAAGGTTACTCATGGGCGCTCTCCGGGGTGATATGCTGGCCCCACAGACCAACACGGGTTCTAATCCGCGCACTTTGTCCTCACTCGTGCGCGCACCGGAACTTCCCAGTGGGTCACCCATCCTAGAATTGCTCCAGAGCAAGCACGCTTAACTCTGAAGTTCTTCTAGGTGGATTCCGAAAAAAAAGGTGCACCTTGTTGGTATGAGTAGCGTTCTCTACCCTTTTAAGCCTCTGAAACCTGGGGCGTTACAATCACCCCCTCTTAAATGCGCAACGTCCTCGTTGCGCGCTGTCCCGAGATCAACCATCCGTGCAGGATTCTAGAGGTGGCCCCTACGGGCTCAAGAGGTGGCTCCCACCGCCCATACAGTGTAGCACTTTGCCCCGTATGGCACTTAGCTCCTGCAGTTCCGGATAGTCTCACTCTGATACCACTTGTAACGACCCGGCCCACTAACGGGCCGAGACCCAGCCCAACGGGCCGGCAAGGTTACTCATGGGCGCTCTCTGGGGTGATATGCTGGCCCCACAGACCAACACGGGTTCTAATCCGCGCACTTTGTCCTCACTCGTGCGCGCACCGAGAACTTCCCAGTGGGTCACCCATCCTAGAATTGCTCCAGAGCAAGCACACTTAACTCTGAAGTTCTTCTAGGTGGATTTCCGAAAAGAAAGGTGCACCTTGTTGGTATGAGTAGCGTTCTCAACCCTTTTAAGCTTCTGAAATCTGGGGCGTTACACATTGCTCTTTTACAATGTCCATAAAATTCTAAATTCCTATGGACCTCAAGAGTACTAGTTACTGGACTTTGCTTAATTTAGCATGGTTAATTGCTCATCAAAATTACAAGTTTCTAACACTTTATTGTTGTCTAAAGGGACCAACAGTTTCCAACCGCTGGTTCTTCAGAAGAATTAGCTTGCTGAGCTTGCTTGTTCAGTGAGCTAGCTTTAGGCTTATAATTGTGATAGTTGTTGCCAAGATGCTTTTTCAGCTTCTCTTTTGCCTTTGTGATAGTATGTATGTCCTAGAGACAAAACACTTTTAAGGACAAATGTACTATTTCACAATCAATGTAATATAATACTTCGTATATGTTTTCTTATTCATGTTTATGTTTACTTATGTATTTATATTACACCGGGGATACAACATGTCATATCTTTATCTGGTTGGTCTGTATTGATATTAAACATGTCTCCTGTGGATGAATGACTGGTCAAATAATTAGTGGGAACTATGTGAATTATCATTCATCCCAAACTCTCCCTAGTCGAAGCTCATCTCGGATGTAGGGGTCTGAATGATGCAATGAAGACTAGTATGCGTGGAGGTTATACTTGTTAGAGCAAGTGTGAGTCGATCCCACGGCCACGGAACGAATCGTTAGAGCGAGTCCATATTGTTCCCATAACTGCGCATAGTTGTTCGAGGAGGATATCCGAACAATGGAAGTAGTCACCAGAACTCCTCATCGATGTATACTCTACACAGAAGTGTCTATGGAAACCGGAGTTGTGGACGTGATGCCATTCGTCCTTCGACTCTCAAGGCTTTACCATCACCTTTGTTACGCCATGGCCTTTGGTTGGAAACAATGCTCGCACCCTGAAATACGTGGTAGATACGGCCTTTCTGGGGTCATGGCAATAATACAAATGCGGATGGTAAGTGATCTCTATATAGGATTCATCTCTCATGTGTAGCATTGGAGAGAACTGCTCTAGTCTTTCATAGTTTTGTTGGTAAAACCGTTGGCCAGCGTACAAATATATTTATGAAGGGTCATGAATATATTATGTTAACCAAGCAACTCACTGAAGGCATCATGAGTGTATTATTGGGATAGATACTTCATCGATCCTAGATGCATTCGAGTCAGTCAGATAAAAGGACCTTACCATCGCCGCATTGAGTGCAACAGGCTTCGACAATGAAAGGTAGCTTTGAAATTCCTCTCAAACGTTCTCATGTATTAATATTGCAAATGGAATTGTCTAGGAATTCCATTAAGTCTAGTAGATGCACTAGCTTAATACACTTAGGCCTTATGGATCACACTAAGTGGTGAACCAGCTTACCCGCATGACTATAGGAAAAGAATTATAATTAACTGTATTAATTATAATTAGTTATGGCACAATTAATATTAAGAGAATATTAATTGAATTAATTGTATTTATGAAAATACAATTATAATTATATTTGAGAAATATAATTATGGTTGGAATTAAAAAAATATATTAATTGAATTAATATATGCACATGGGAAAAATCTAAATAGAGATTGAATTTCTCTAGACTTGCTTGTGGGTCCCAAAAGTGGGACCCACCTCCCTTCTAAGTGGCACGGCCGATTGGGTGAGAGTCAAACTCCTTCTTCCAATCAAACTTAAGGGGCAAGTTTTCCGAATTGAATTATGATTTAATTAGGAGATGAACCTGGAAATAAAGGTTTACTTGTGCAATAAGAATTAAAATTCTTTTTCCTTTTAGGAGTCTAATAGAATGTTCTTTAGGCTTCTATTTGCTACTATATAAGTAGATGGTTATGAGAGATTTATTCATACTTTCTCAGTCACTCTCTCTATTATCTCAAGACAAATAAAACTCTCGCTTCCCTCCTCCAACCACCTTGGCCGCCGCCCCCTTCCCTCTGGTAAAACCTGAGTTTGACTCGAGAATATCCTATCATTATCTCGATAAGCTATTGTTCATCCGTTGATACCAAAGTTGAGGATCGTTGAAGCTTGACACTAATCTTTATTGTTTTGCAGATAATCAAGGAGACGAATTAGTTATCTTCGACTTCACCGAAGGAGAAGAGTTTGTTGATTACTACTGTAACGCCCCAAAACCAAAATATGGTGCGTTCGGTCGTGTATCATGAGATGGGCTCACGCCAACACGAAGCCTATCCTTTTAAATCCTCAAATACAATAGAATCATCTCGAATGGTAATACAGAGCAACTAAAGTCCCAATTCTTTAAATTACAATCAGTACAAAACCACAAATTTACAACCCTCCGAGTACAAAACTAAAACCTCGAAATTACCGTCGATCTACACTTAATAATCTTCCATGCCAAAATCCATGTATGCCGCTTTACTCCAACGAAAATCTTCGGACTTGCACAACTAACAATATACTGAAACTGGGGGAGTAAGGGGGTAAGCTACTAACTCATGGGAAAGCTAATAACTCGTAAGAAAGTATTTTGACACACTTACCGGACCAAACACATGTTTCAAAATATACATTTATATACACACGATCCAAACACATATACAAAACAATTTACCATGGGATAGCAAACGTGACACTGAGCTCGATCAGACAATACACTATGGCCACACGTACAGTAGTGGCACACCATGTCGGCTTTCACAAAAAACAATACGATACAATAACAGAACGATGGGAGATCTCCAAAGCACGACAATCCCCTCAAAAGGGTCAAACAATTCATAGGCATATCAATGAACAAAAACATACACTTGTATCTATGGTTTTAACAAAAGAGTTTTTCAAACACATCACACACACAAACAAAATATATTTTCTTTGGATTTTCACATACTTGATCCTTCGAAAATACATATTATAGCAAGACCCTTAACTCGATATAAGAGAATATTAAAACAATATAGAAAATAAAAGCAAAAGAGTCAAAACACCCCTTACTTCAAAATCCAAAAGTAATCACCGTATCTCCGAAATTACAACTCGGCAAGGGTCTAGATCGGTGAATCAGATAAATTCTTAAGCCATCGACCACCATAACAAAATTCACCAATCCAGATCAACCATACTCAACCCTCTTAGTTAGCTCAATCCGTTAAGCTTCGTCAAAGTCCAATAGTAGATATACATCCAAGATAAACAAAGCCATGGAAGAAACAATCAATGATTAATTTTGCCATTAACCTCCAAATCAAAACCACTAAATAATACTCATCTGTTTTTTTAGATTCTATATGTAGTCCATTTTTGTCTGTTTTTTTAGATTCTATACGTTTCTATTTTTGGCAAATCTTTATTTCACAACTTTATTGTGGATTCTACCATTAAACCAACACACTATACTCATTATATAAACCTCCTAAAACTCCGATTTAAAATCAGACGTATAGAATAAAAAAAACGGATGAGTAACTACTATTGATTAACTCAACTCAACGTGACCATGGCCATGTAACACTATTTTCTTTCCAACAGCTTTGATGGCAAAATTAGCTAATGAACTAATTCCTTTGATCAGTGTAGCGTGTATATATACATATTTATACTTATAAAATATGAATCCTTGCCGGTTATGGTTTCCATACCAACCCAATCTTCTTAATTGAATCCTTATAACTTTAGAAGTCTAAAATCGCATATTTCAACTCAACCCAATAGTCTCGTCCAACTTAATTGGTTAAAGTCGTCTCGATTCATCGGTCCTAATAATAAACAATAAAATCCGACCCATGAACTTGAATCCATATATATTCCGATTCAATCTGTAAAAACCGTATAAAATTGTTTGGGTTATTACATTCCACCATCCTTAAAATAAGTTTCGTCCTCGAAACTTAATCCAAAAATACCTCGATCTTGCCACTCCAATAATCATAAGCAAATTTGACCTTGAAAAAAAAATATTCGGGGTTTTACATCCTCCCCTCCTTAAAATAAGTTTCGTTCTCGAAACTTAGACTACTAAGCTTCCACTGCGTCACTTCCATCAAATCCAATTTTCTAAATCCTCGAAACACTCAATTCAATCCTAATAGTTTTTTCCACCGTTCAGAAAGTCCAACGTCTCTTATAAAGATTCAAGCCTAGTCTCTAATAACAATTTTGATAACAATCCATAATCACATCACCTTTTCTTCCTTAAAAAAAAAGTTGAAACTTAATCACCGCATCACTAGAATCTCAAACATCCAATCACTACCAACCGTTCATACTCACATGGGTCCATATCTTTTTATTACCATGCAAGATACCTTAATATCATATTTGTTCCCACTAGACTAACAATTACATTTTAGTACCCAAAATTGACTTTTTCACTTTTCAATTATTGAATTTTGGCTGATCCAAACAGCCTTAGTGAAAAACATGATTTTCTTAATTTTTCTTTTTCATAATTTTTCATAAATTGAATAACAATTTTCATAATTTTTCTTTTCCTTTTTTTTCTTCCTCTTTCTTTTCACCCTTATTCTTTTCTATTTTCTTCCTTTTTCTTTTTCATCTTCTTCTTCTTCAATTTTTCGGTACCAGAACTCCGACAGTAAAGCTCCGATTGAGCTTCACTCATGGAGACAGTGAAGCTCTCCGACCGAGCTTCACAGCCCCGATTTGGGGATGTGAAGCTCCGATCTGGAGCTTCACGCCCCAAATCGGAGATGTGAAGTTTCGATAGCTCCGGTCACCGAAGCTCCGATCTTCTTTAATTTTTTTTATTTTTTTATTTTTTAATATATATTTTACTTTTTGTGATATTTCATTTTTAATATTAAGTTTATAGGGTAATAAGTTTTAGAAATTATGTAATTTAAGAAACAAAGAAAAAAGAAAAAGAAAGTTAAGACCTTGTTTGGATCACCCAATGACAATTGTGTAATTACAACAAAGTCAACCCAAAAATCCATTTTCAGGTACTAGGATGTAATTGTTATTAGGGCGTCTATCAGGTACTAATGTGAGATTAACTCTACTCACATAATATTCAAGCCTAAGCACTTAAGGATTCAAACTTAAGCTCCACTAATTCATACCAACATACCCACAAGATTGAAGCCTATGCTCTGATACCACTTGTAAAGCCCCAAAACTAAAATATAGTGCGTTCGGCCGTGTATCTTGAGATGGGCTCACGCCAACACGAAGCCTATCCTTTTAAATCCTCAAATACAATAGAATCATCTCGAATGGTAATACAGAGCAACTAAAATTCCAATTCTTTAAATTACAATCCGTACAAAACCACAATTTACAACCATCTGAGTACAAAACTAAAACCTCGAAATTATAGTCGATCTACACTTAATAATCTTCCATGCCTAAATCCATGTATGCTCTATCCCGCTTTACTCCAACGAGAATCTTCTCGGACTTGCACAACCAACAATACACTGAAACTGGGGAGTAAGGGGGTAAGCTAATAACTCGTAAGAAAGTATTTTGACACTCTTACCGGATCAAGAACATGTTTCAAAATATACATTTATATACACACGATCCAACCACATATAAAAAACGATTTAGTATGGGATAGCAAACATAACACTGAGCTCGATCACACAATACAATATGGCCGCACATACAGTGGTGGCAAACCGTGCCGGCTTTCACACAAAACAATACGATACAAAAAAAAAAAGGATGGGAGATCTCCAAAGCACGACAATCCCCTCGAAAGGGTCAAACAATTCATAGGCATATCGATGAGCAAAAACATAAACTTGTATCCATGCTCTTAGCATTTGAGTTTTTCACACACATCACACACACAAACAAAATATGTCTTTTTTGGATTTTCACATACTTGATCCTTCGAAAAGACATATTATAGCAAGATCCTTAACTTGATATAATAGACATAAGTTATAAAATATTAAAACAATCTATATATACATGAAAGCTAGGTGTCTAGGAGAGCCCAATTTCATTCTCAAGAGCTTTCACACTATGTGGCAATAATTTTGAGAGGATGGAAAAGATTCAATTTCATTTGTTTTGGTAAGTTTTCATTCATCTAATTTTGGTAATTTAATTCTTCTTCCAAACACAAAAATCGTCCAGCTATATATAAATTAAAGAAATCCGAAATTATACGACAAAACAAATTCTGGAATTAAAAAATAATATGTTAATTGAATTATTATACAACAAAACAGATTTCGGAATTTAAAAGTAAATCGTTTATTAATTATCCGTTATTTTCGCGGAATTCCGCGTTTTTCGACGCGGATTTGGATTTCTTCACCTTTTCGGACTCGGTTTCAGACTTCTAGTGGCCTTCTAACCTCCAGATTCGACCCCTAGACTCCAAATCCTATCCGAAAACCTTCAGATACTCCAAATAGGCTTCTGGAACACCAATTCCTTGTCAGCTTCAATATATTTGCCCAGAAATCCCCGAATTTCAACCAAAACCTGTAAAATAAAATCTAACGGGAACGTGACACTATTCAAATAAAATGTACTAAAATATAGCTAAATTAACATAGAGGATAGCTAAAATAGGTGAAAAAGACTCGAATGAAAGTGTAAAATACACATTCATCAAACTCCCCAAACCGAACCTTTGCTTGTCCTCAAGCAACTAAGCTAGACTCTAATACAAAAAACATGCAAGACACAAAATGGAGTTACATGCCAAATAAAATGAACTAATCTACTAAATCTATCAAATAACATATGAACAAAAACCATACGAATCAAAGCATGAATATAGGTTGAAGAATACCTCGATTGACTTATACACATCCACATAAGCACTTATGTCAAGACAAGATAGTCTCTCGTAACATTCTCTACCTGGACCTAGTCAGTGACGACGTAATGAAGCATTCTAGGATACGAATGGTTGCCCCGTGCCTATGAAACTGAGGACTTACTGCTGTTCCACCATGTTAAGACTTTTCCTCAAAAGAGGTCGAACCAGTACTGACTCTCATCAAACGAAGGAGGGTTCCCTATAAAAGATAACTCTCCCCTATTCTACCCATCTCTCAAGTAAAGTCTTAAGCTATTCTCCACTTCCTTAATGGTAGGACGAGGGTGGTCTAGAACAGATGACACTTAAGATAAAAATTACAACACTATTACGAACAATACGAAAAATGGAAAAGACTCAAACTTTTGCTAAACTGCTATTTGGCTTTCCTTTTTGGACCCTTCTTTGCTTTTTTGGGGTCTTCTCTTTTTTTTTTCTTTTTTTTCCTTCCAGATTCTCTTTCTTTTTCTTTTTTCTCTTTTTTTCTGGAATTTTTCTTTCTCTTTTTTTCGAATTTTCTAGCCAGCAGTAGCATAACAAAAGAGAAACAAAATGACTCACACGACTTCCCCAAACCTATTCGAAAGAATAGGTTGGAGTACAAAATTTACGAAAAGTGAAAAATAAACTCACGATACGAAAATGAAAAACAGAAACAAGTCTAATGATGGTGTAACCCCCTCCCCAAACCTATTCGGAGGAATAGGTTATAAACAAAGGATCACACAACCTCACACTACCTCCTTCCTAGGCATTTAGCAATCTTAAAGCATGGTGAAGACTTGTTGCCTCTTAGGTACATAATTACTCGGGAAAACAACCATAAGACCCTAACATGCATCATCCTATTATAAAGGCCTTCGTGAACCGCAGTAGAGAAAACACCACTAAGTGATGTCGAGACTACCATGCTTAACTAAGTGCAATACATAAATGTGACAAGCCAAGCGAGAAAAACCTCAAACAAATTCATAGAGATGAAGCATACGATTAATGGCATAGCTAGTTGATCTACCCAATAAAAAAGTTCAAAAAATTCGGCAATAAATTGCATATAAAACAAGCAAAACTATCCTAGGATGAATGTGGTGAAATGCAACCTAAAAATCTAAGAAAGCAGTAAACGTGCAAATGAAAATGCAGACTGATAAAGCATGCAAGGTACTATACTCATCCTACCAATGCCAAGCTCCAAACTAATAACATCGGATCACTTAAATCCCATCTCCCCTCATGAAATTTACGCTAGTCCCTAGCAGTAAGAAAATGAGGAAATAAGATGTGATACTAGATGTTACCCCATGGTTTGGCCTCGGTCGGCTGAGTACGCTGATTGTGGGTTATTGGGCCTCCTCTGTGAGCTTTATAGGGTGTCATCAGGTCTTCTGGTAAGTGCGGTAGTTCCATTTATAGGCTGGACAGGAACAACTCCTCTATCAGGATCATCATTGCCCGTATGGCCTTCATTGTCACTACTTTCACGCACATCCTCACTAGTAGAGTTGTAGTGGCAGGTAGAATTCTCAAGAGTAGCCGCCGCTGTTATGGAATCCTCCATCCTGGAGCCCTCCAATAGGATGTGAACTGTTGAAGGGGAAAGGGCAGTGGTATCAGGACCTCCCCTTCCAACGTTTTACACCTCGAGAAGGTTTCAGTAAGCTGCTTGGACACTCAGAAGTCCTCTACCTTTTTCTCCAATTTTGTCCACATTCTCTACTGTGGATCCGACCGATGTCTATATGATTCTCTCTTTAGAGGCAGGCAAGGGGAACCCCAACAAGGTGCTGGGTACCCATGTCATTACGTTTTGGAACCAAGATAGCGCTTCGGAACCTTCGAGCAACTTCGGACTCAAGATCGAATCCGTCGCGGCAAGACTGTCCCAGTGCATTCCTGTTCACTCGAACTCTGCAGTCCTCGTGATGGAGTGCTGACATAATAGTGGTTTCTGACCCTTCGGTGGTGCATGAATAGGCATAGGAGTCCTTACTCCAGGTGTAGTCTAGCTCCTCCTCTTGGATAATCCACGACGTTGTTGCCAAACCCCTTGGCTCTAACGCACATCTAGCGAGATCACCTTCCTTGATATGGTTCCTCACAGCAATCATACGGGAATGCTCCTTCCCCTTGGTATGGTTCCTACAAACAGCTGTTAGCACCTCGAATGACTCAAAACTGACTCAAATATGTACTAGTGTAAAAATGAAACACACAAGTGATAAAATCAACAATCGAACTCCCCAAACCGCAATGTCTAGCCTAGCTTCTTCACCATGCAACATACCAACGTAACTACTACATGTAATACATCACATCATGCTTTTACTAGACAACCAATAACCTTGATAACAAGGTTTCAATTCATACCATAGCAGCGAAAAATCCAATCATCATAAATCTCACACTCAACAATTAAGCATTCTATCATCAAATCCACCAATATTACATCAATAAACACAATCATATGCAAGAAATCAAAGATAAAGACATATTGCAGAACAAGATATATCATCTAATAGCAAAATACCCAAATCAACAATTCAAGCAAAATTGAACATGCAATTGATAGTAAATAACATGTCTAAACACACAAACAACATACCCATGCATCAAATAAGCATAATTGAAGCTCAAAATAGAAAACCCCCAAATTCGAAAATTAGGGTTCTTAAAGATGATACCTCAGATCTGCAAATCTAACGAATTAGGATGAAATCTGTTTGGATAGGATGATAGATCATGTAATAGGCTTCGAATTAAGCTAAAGAACACTCAATTTGGTCAAGAAATGAAGAAGTTATGAAGATTTAGAAGCAAAATCGCATTTTTCGGGTTTTTTGGGAGTATGGACGAAGAAGAATGAAGAAAATAAGGTTTTGGGGTTGAAATCTGCGTTTTTGAAGTTCTGGGATCGTGGGGCGGTTCGCCCCACACGGGGCGGTTCGCCCCGTGGTTCCCGTCGTCAGAAAATGCGGTTTAAATCCCCGAAACCAATTTTTTCAAAAAACCACTCGAAAAATCTCACTCAACAAAAGCATATACGATACAGACATGAACAAATTCGCA
>CM051457.1:70986363-71032546 GCA_028274465.1 Plantago ovata | reverse complement strand
AGAAAATAAAAGTAAAAGAGTCAAAACACCCCTCACATTAAATCCAAAAGTAATCACCGTATCTCCGAAAATAAAACTTCGCAAGGGTCTAAATCGGTGAATCAGATAAATTCTTAAGCCATCGACCAGCATAACAAAATTCACCAATCCTTGATCAACCATACTCAACCCTCTTAGTTAGCTCAATCCTTTAAGCTTCGTCAAAGTTCAATCGTAGATATACATCCAAGATAAACAAACCCATGGAACAAACAATCAATGACTAATATTGCCATTAACCTCCAAATCAAAAACCACTAAATAATAACTACTATTGATTACCTCAACTCATCGTGACCTTGGCCATGTAACACTATTTTCTTTCCAACAGCTTTGACGGCAAAATTAGCTAATGAACCAATTCCTTTGATCAGTGTAGCGTGTATATATACATATTTATACTTATAAAATATGAATCCTTGCCGGTTATGGTTTCCATACCAACCCAATCTTCTTAGTTCCTTATAACTTTAAAAGTCTAAAATCGCATATATGAACTCAACCCAATAGTCTCGTCCAACTTAATGGGTTAAAGTAGTTTCGATTCACCGGTCCTAATAATAAACAATAAAATCCGACCCATCACTTGAACCCATATATATATTCTGATTCACTTTGTAAAAACCGAATAAAAATGTTTGGGTTTTTACAACTACGAGGATCTCGTTGGTTGGAATCCAACACCAAAACCTGTTCTAGTTCTTGCATTCGAATTACTGTAAGTTCTCTAACCAATGTGATTCAATACATGTTATATGCATGTTAAGAAAATTTTGAAATTCCGCTACACAACCCTAGGGGTAATTCTGACCGTATTTTCTTACAGTTCCATCTTTCAAGTTCCTTGCTGATGAATTTTTTCATGTTTCTGACTGCTAGAGAAGTTTCATCAGCAGGCTCGTTTTTCTTCCTTCTTTTCAGAAGTACAAGGCTTAGCAGTAAGAGCAATGTTTTGTGATTTTTCAGCATACACATTTTCTCTTTGCTGTGTCTCATAGTTGACAGCAGCAAGATGAGAGAACAACTCAGTAGGAGTGGCATTCCTTGGTTGTATTAGAAATTTTGAGTATGGATCCACTCTTGATTCAAACTTCTGATAACGGTTTTCACCTTCTCAGAATCTGAATAGAGACTTCCAGAACCTAAGGCAACCATTTCACTCATAAGAGTTGTGAATATGAAATCCAAGTCTTCCAGTGACTCACTAGCACCTTGTTTCAAGTTTTGAAACTTCAACTTCAGTACTTCAAGTTTGTTTTCCTTGGTTTTGTTAGATCCAGCACACAAGTCTTGAAACATTTTCCAAACATCTTTTGCAATCTTTGCACCCCACAGTTTGCACTGTATGTTGTCAGGAGTAGACCGAATGATGATGTTTCTGGCTTGTCCATCAAGACGAAATCTTTTGGCTTCATCTGTAGTCTATTCCTCTATTGGTTTTGCCACAATTTTGTCAACTGGGTCGCCAACAGGTATATCTTTCCCAGCAGAATCCTTTGTGGTGTGTGGGCAAAATTGTACGACTTTAGTGATCTTGAGTGGACCATCATTAATGATAGTAATCATCTCATCACTAATGGCTTCCAAATGCAGCATCATGTTGTTTCGCCATTTCTCGTAGTTTTCCAACTTCAGCAAGGGAGCATCTCCCAGAGACATTCTGTCAGCAAAAAACTACCAAACTAGATCTGGTGAAAGTGATTTACGGAAAGCACCTAAGGGGATCTAGGTTCAGTGTTGAAGGTTAAAGATCCTCCAGCTCTGATACAACTTGTTGGTCCCTTTAGACAACAAGTAAACACTGGGGGGGGGGGAGGTTAATAGTCTTTAAAACATTTTCGTGTGTAAAAAATTTCTCACCAAGTACTTATTACTTTTCAGTAATGAGTTTGCTGGTACTTCCAATTCAGAGTGCGAAAGTCTTTTTACAATATGTTCTTTGACAAAACAGAGTTTTGCAAGTAAAGATGTAGATCAATGAAAACATAGATAACTTGATACAACTAAATTGTAGTAAAGTACATCACACAAACACTTTTATAGTGGTATCTAAGGGTGGCGTAATCCCTCAACTAATCCACTTTGTTCTTTCTAGGACTGAATTCACTATGATAGATAATGAGTTTCCTTACAACACGTAATCAACTAGAATCCCATAAACCCAAACACCCTTGCTTTGTTTCCAACCTAACCACAGAACTAAAACCTTATTCTCAACCAAACTTGGGACACTTAATCAGCACAACCTTGCTTGATTAGTTCACCCTGACAAACACGCCTGAAAGGTGGTTTTTATCAGTTAGAAAGATTTTGGGTAGAGATTACTAAAGTTAACTTTTCAGTTAAAAACAAGTAATCTGAGAACTAAACTTGACAATACTTTGTAGTAAGCAAGTATTTTGTTTCTAGTGTCAAGACTATTCCTTGTTTAGAGGAAAGAACACTTAGCTAATTTCTTAGTTTTAGTATTCTACTTCTTCACAAGTAGCTTCTGTTGCAAGGATTTGAAGGTTCCTAAGCACAAGTAAATGTTTGATCACGTTGTTGACACACATTTCTCCGGATCCTAAGGACCTCTATTTATAGTGTCTCAATGGTGCTGTTTGAATTTGAATTGTAGGACTTAGCCATGAGATTTCACTATCTTACTTTATTGTCACTATCTGCAGCATCTTCTATGTCTTCAGTCTTCAGAACGGCATGCTTAGCATTTAATGCTCTTCAAAGAACGTTGGAGCCAAAATGCAAAGTTATTCAGCAAGGCAGGTCACATGTGTTATCAGTCAGCAAGCAGTCTCAGTTCAGAAAGCTCAACCTACTCTGTCATATAGATTTTCACTTAAACTATCTGATTGCTGAGTTACTTCCTTTCTGAAATAACATGTGCCTTTGTAGATACCTTTCTCAGAAATCTTCTAAGTCTTCAGTCTTCAGTCTTCAACTTTCTGAGCGGTTCTTGGCCTTCAATAGATTACTGTTACAAACAAAGTACATCATCAACAAGCTTAAGAACCTAACTAGTACCTACACTAAGTCTTTCAGCAAACGTTCCTCTTTTACAATGTTCTTTAAAAACTAAATTTCTATGGACCTTAATTAAGAGTACTAGTTACTGGACTTTAAAGTTAATTTAGCGTGGTTAATTACTCATCAAAATTACAACTTTCCTAACAAATTATAATAAACCAAGTTAATTATAATTCCTTTTCACTAGTCATGCGGATAAGCCGGTTCACCACATAGTGTGACCCATAGGGACTTAATTTATTCAGCTAGACAAGACACTAGGCATCGTCGAATTCCTAGACAATTTCACTTGCAATATTAATACATGAGGACGTTTGAGAGGAACCTCAAAACTACCTTTCGTTGGGGAAGCCTGTTGCACTCAATGCGGCGATGTTAAGGTCTTTTAATCTGACTGACTCGAATGCATCTAGGAACGATGAGGTGTCTATCCCAATAATACACTCATGGCGCCTCAGGAAGTTGTTTGGTTTGGTAGATATGATTTATGACTCTCATAAATATATCTGTACGCTGGACAACGGTTTCACCAACACAACTATGACGACAATGAGCAGTGCTCTCCAATGCTACACATGAGTGATGAATCCTCTCCAAAGATCACTTACCATCCACATATGTATTATTGCCAAGTTCCCAACTGGACAGTATCTACCGTGTGTTTCGGGGTGTAAGCATTGGTTTCAGCCAAAGAGCAGGGCGCAACATATGTGATGGTAAAGCCCTGAGAGTCGAAGGACAAATGGCATCACTTCCACAACTCCTGTTACCAAAGACACCTCAATGTAGAGAATACATCGACGGGAGATCCGGTGGGTAGTTCCATTGTTCGAATAATCTCCTGAACAACTATGCGCAGTTATGGGAACATTATGGACTCGGTCCAACGATCCATTTCGTGGTCATGGGATCGACCACACTTGCTCTAACAAGTATAAGCTCCACGCGTACTAGTCTCGATTGCCTCATTCGGAACCCCATCCAAGATGAGTTTCGACTAGGGAGCATTTGGGACATATGATCTTTCACACAACTCCCACTCATTGTGTGATTATACATAGATTCACTGGGGACATGTTTGATATCAATACAGAGCAACCAGATAAAAGATATGACATCTTGTATTGCCCGGTGTAATATAAATACATAAGTAAACATAAACATAAATAAACAAACATATGTTATATTACGTTGATTGTGATGTAGTACAATTTTCCTTAAAAGTTGTTATCTCTAGGACACTTATACTAACAGACAAACACGCCTGCAAGGTGGTTTTTATCAGTTAGAGAGGTTTGGGTAGAGATTACTGAAATTAACTTTTCAGTTAACACAAGTAATTTTAGAAACTCAACTTGTTGGTACTTTGCAGTAAGCACGTATATTGTGTCTCGTGTTAAGACTATTCCTTGTTTAGAGGAAAGAACACTTCACCAAATTTAGATTTTACACAGAAGACTTAAGCTTGAAACAGAAGCTACTTGTGAAGAAATAGAATACTAAAACTAAGAAATTAGCTAAGTGTTTTTTCCTCTAAAAAATGAATTGTCTTGACACCAGAAAAAAAATACTTGCTTACTGCAACGTATTGTCAAGTTGAGATTCTTAGATTACTAGTGCTTAACAGAAAAGTTAACTTGAGTAATCTCTACCCAAAACCTTTCTAACTGATAAAAACCACCTTTCAGGCGTGTTTGTCGGGGTGAACTAATCAAGCAAGGTTGTGCTGATTAAGTGTCCAAAGTTTGGTTGAGAACAAAGTTTTAGTTCTGTAGTTAGGTTGGAAATAAAGCAAGGGTGCTTTGGTTTCTGGGATTCTAGTTGATTAGGTGTTGTAAGGAAATTCATCATCTATCATAATGAATTCAGTACTAGAAAGGACAAAGTGGATTAGTTGAGGGATTACGCCACCCTCAGATACCACTATATAGTGTTTGTGTGATTTATTTTACTGCAGTTTACAGATGTCGTTAGAATCAAAATTAATATTTGTTTTAAAAAGCCAAAGAACACTCAACACTACACAAGACTTAGTGCAATGGAAAGTTATCCCCGAGTATCGTTCTCTCGTGACCTAGCGTGCCTTTGTTGGTTATTTTGCAAGTATGCCCGACAACAAGATCAGATTGAGATGACTTGGAAAGCTCAGTTTGTAACCTTCAGACTTAACCAGTGCACAGACAAGAACAAAGGCTTTGTAAACAATTCGGAGAAAGGATTGGTGGTAGCAATGTGGATTAATCATGTAATAAATCACTAGTATGTTGCAAGTTCAGTGTGTAAAGCCTTCAACAAGTTCTACAATGTAAACCGTCTAGGCAAGTTTACGACACACATCTTGACACTACAAAAAACTGCAGCATCTGTGGGGAATATATTTGTCACCTTAAGCATGTTTTTCGTCACTTTTGTATAAAAGTGACGAAATACGTCGTCATAAAAGTTGTCACAAGGGCACCATCAAAAATTCTATAAGTGACAAAATGTTTGTTCGTCACAAACCCTCTTTTTGTAGTGACGGCGACATTTGCTCACGAACCACATTTTTTTGATCACAAAACATTTCGGTCCGCCCGTAATGAGTAGTCATAAACGGCAACATATGTCATCACGAAAGCAATTTCCGGGCAGCTTCACACTCATCACAAATGCGTCGCCTATTTGTCACTAAAGATAATCTCGGGCAGGTAGATTTTCATCACAATTGATAAACAATGTCATCACCAAAGCCAAACTCCGGAACCGGACTTTTCATCACAATTGATCTATTGATTCATCACAAAATCAACTTTTCGGCCATGTAAATTTCATCACAATAGCTATGCCTTTTCATCACCAAAGCCAAACTCCGGTGCCGGACTTTTCATCATAATTAGTCTATTGATTCATCACAAAATCAACTTTCCGGCCATGTAAATTTCATCACAAAAGCTATGCCTTTTCATCACCAAAGCCAAACTCCGGTGCCGGACTCTTTGATGGTCCCTTTAAACAACAAGAAAAGACTGGGGGGGGGGGGTGAATAGTCTTTTCAAACTTTCGTCGTTTAAAAACTTTCTCAGCAAGTACTTTTCAGTAAACAAGTTAAGTTGTTTCTGGTGTCAAGACTTGTTCTTGTTCAAAAGAAAGAGCACTTAACTAATTTCTTAGCCGTGAATGTTCTACTTCTTCACAAGTAGATCTTGTTTCAAGCTTAAGTCTTGCAACGGATCAATAGGCAGTAAAGAGTATGGAAGATTGAGTGTTTAAGCACAAGTGAGAGTTTGATCACGTTGTTGACACACTTCAACTCTGAAAGACACGAAAGAAAAGATTCAAGGCTTGATTTGGAAGGAGCCTGCTTCCTATCTCACTTATTACCGCACCGAACCATCTTCAACGCAGGCCATTCCAGTTTGATTCACTGTCACAGAAGAACAATTGCCGGATGACCTCTATTTATTGTGAATCAAGGGAGCCGTTTAAATTTCAAATTCTAAGGCTTTGCACCTTAAGATGTCACTATCTTGCTTTTGTACTTTGAGCAGCGTCCTTCATTTGTCTTCTAGTCTTCATGTTCTTCCCGTGCCTACTTTGCATTTAATGTTCATGTGAATCGAATTCAAATGTGAACGTTGGAGCCAAAATGCAAGTACTTCTTCAGCAAGGAGGTCACATATGTTTTTCAGCAAGTGGTCAGTCTCAGTTTCAGGAAGCACAACCTACTCTGTCATATAGATTTTCACTTATGCGAGCTGTTGCTGAAAATCTCACTTTCTGAGCAACATGTGCCTTTGTAGATACCTTTCTCAGAATTCTTCTAAATCTTCAGTCTTCGAATCTTCAAATTTTTAAGCGGTTCTAGTGCTTCAATTGTTCATTTGTAAAAACAAAGAACATCATCAGCAAACTAAAGCACCATTTTAGTTTGCCTCTTAGGTACATAATTACACGAGAATACAACAAAAGACTCTAACATGCAACATTTTATAAGGCCTTCGTAAACCGCAGTAGAGAAAACACCACATAGTCTTGTCGAGACTACGAAGTTTAACTAGTGACAAGCCAAGCGAGACAAACCTCGAAGTATTCCATAGAGATGCAATGTATGGTCAATGGTCACAAACACTTAGTCTATACAATAAAAAAGTTCAAAAAAAATTTTGCAATAAACTCCACACAACATCATGCAAAACTAGACTAAGGAGGAATGCATACGAACAAACTAAATCCTAAGAAAGCGGTAAACGTGCAAACAAAGGTACAAGATACAGTACTCAACGACACAAGTCATACAAAACTAACATCATAATTCACATAACACGCCCCCCCCCCCCCACATAAAGCTCAAGTTGGTCCCCAGCAAAAGAGAGAATGAGGAATGTGAAGTGATACTAGATGTTACCGAATGTGTGGCCTCTGTCGGCTGAGTATACCATAATGGACATGTGAAAAGACTAATAATCCGGGTCATAATCCCCGTAATAGTCATTCCACATGTAAGAGAGAAGATCCTGGGACTGCTGTAAGGTCTCCTGCTGACGGTCCAAGAGCATCTGTTGCTGCAAAATGGGTTGCCTCTCGTTCCGGCAATGCTCCTCCGCGAGTTCCCAATCACGGTTGCGCTAGGCAACATAACCATCAAGAGTATGCTGCAAACCCTGTAAGTGGTGGTCAGAGTTGCAACATTCGCATTGAACCCATGTAATCTGTCATCAAGGTAGGTCCTGAGCTTAGTAAAATCAAACCCCCTGGAACCACGTGCTACCCGCGGTGGCTGCTGTGACCCACTAGGAGCGGCGGTGTCTGGAATACGGTCCCGATCATCGGTCTCCATGTCATCGCCATCACGCGCAGGGGGTGAGGGCGGTGGTGCATCATCAGCAACGGCAGCTGAAGGTACATTCTGACGGAAACTATGTTCCTGCTCAGTGATAGATCCTGGACTCAAGGCCGAGGTGACGGAGCCCGACTCATCAATACCCTCAACCCCGTGGTACTTGCAGTAGGCAGTGATCAAACAAGGAAAGACAAATGGCTTCTTCTTTTTGTTCGAATGCCTATGGTACTCCTCATAGATAATTTTTCCAATGTCGATACGGTGCCTACCCAATAGACAGTAGATGAGCTCTGCATACCAAGGCTGAATGGAAGTATCATTGATCCGAGGAATGAGATTGGCCATAATGAACTTCATAGCTGTCCTAGCCTCAAGATTGAGGTCCTTCCTCTCCAGTCTCTCCGGTCTATCACCATATGGGTACACATAATCCATGTGGAAAATCACCTCGATGATCCTCTCGTCAATCACCCGGCCCCCTCTCGAGTACTTATATTCGTGCGCGCTCCCGGTACTCTCGTTCCCCGAAGTGGATAAAGTCAGAAATCGACTGAGGGGTCCATGGCACTAGTGTGTTCCACACTGGAACGCCCCCATGTCCGCACGATCTGTGTATCCTACATAAAACTCTTGGAGTAGCGATACATCGTACCCATTGAACCGGTTGGAGGTGTACCACTTCCAGTTCCTTTTGCCCTCCAAGCTATACAACATTCGGCAGGCCGGTGTATGAGCATAACTTGCTGGGATTTGGATTTTACGGTCTCGAATGATCGAGCGGGGCTTAATGGTACCTTTCTCCTCAAGGTCCAGTCGGATGGAGACTGCTTGGAGTGATAGTTCATAAGCTTCGTTGGCTTGGGAGCTCGACGCTGCTCCCTTTCCCTTCTTGCTCTTGGAGGTCCCGGCTTTCTTCTTGTCATGACCCATGGTACCTGAAACGCAGCAATTAGTATCTTGTACTCAATAAAAATGATATGCTAATGCAAATGCAAAGTGTGCAAATAATCGAGTGTCAACTTTGAGTAATTCTACTCCCTTAACCCATGTTCTAGTCTAGCTAACCTATGTTAAGAACAATCATGCAATTCATCACAATCATGCAATACATCACAATCAAAGCTCATGCTAGACAACGAATAACCTCAAATCCATAAGGCAACATACATACCATAGGGTCGAAAATCACCAAAAACTCACATTCTATCCAATCAAGTGTTCTACGAAGTAGTGTATAATCATCATATCAATTTGCCCGAATTTAATAAGGAATGAAAGAATCAAAACAATGCAATCAAGACTTAAAAATCCTAATTGAGCAAAAACCTTGTTTGTTAAGGTGGGACCAAAGATAGTTGTGCACCCAATTCAACAATCCCAACAAAATTAAGCATGCAATTGATAGAGAAATAAGTTAATAAACATACAAACAAGCAACCCATACAACATATAAGCTCAATTGAAGCAAAAATCAAGAAACCCCCAAATTTAAAAAATTAGGGTTCTTGAGAGGTTACCTCAGATCTGGAAATTGGATGAAGTATGAAGAGATTTGTTCGGATGAAGGTGAAGAGCACGTAATGGACTTCGATTCAAGCTAAAGAACACAAGATTTGGTGGAGAATTGGAAGAATTATGAAAGAGAGGAGGATTTTGGATGAATTTTCGATTTGGGAGTAAAGAGGAAGAAGAAGGATGAAGAATGGAGAGAGTAGGGACTATGTCCCGTTTTTGATGAATCTGGGACTGTGAGGCGGACCACCCCATGTGAGAGTCGGTCTGCCTCTCACCACCCGAGAGTTTAAACTCTCGGGCGTTGAGGGGTGGTTCGCCCCACATGGGGCGAACCGCCTCTCACTCACAGCAAGCCCTTCTATGAGTGGGGGGCGGACCGCCCCCCATGGGCGGCGGTCCGCCTCTCACTCCCAGAGAGCCGCCAACTCTCTTGGACTGTAGGGCGGACCGCCCCCATGGGAGGCGGTGCGCCTCTCACCTCCAGAGAGCCGCCAGCTCTCTGTGAGTGGGGGGCAGACCGCCCCTCATGGGAGGCAGTGCGCCTCCCACTTACAGAGGTGGGGGCCGAAAATTTTCGACCCCTGTCACTAAATTATCACTCGAAAACATTTTTCACACTGAAACACTCGAAAAACTTCACTCAAACACATACAAAAAGCACAAAACATTACACAAACTACCAAAAACTTATCAAAAATAAATTGTTCGATGTATGCATGCAATGCAAGAAAGCAATAAAACTCCGGGTTGCCTCCCGGAAAGCGCCATTGTTTATTAGTCTCTGACTCGACTTCTTCTTGTTCTTCAGTTCCTTTCCAGACGGGTACTAGCCTTCCCCATCATGGATCTCTTTCTCATACCTAGTACCTGAGAATGAGAATGAACAAACGCAGCAAGACCAAAAAAGCCTATGGGGTGAGAATCAATGGAATGTACTTGATGATAATGGCTTGCAACGTATGTTGCTTGCCATCTACGTCAATAGTGCAACATCCCCTGTAGGTGTCGATTACAGAGCGCACCTTGGTCAAGAAAGCTCTTCCTAAATGAACCACATCATTCATCCCACACCGCGATGCCGGCATCACCACGAAATTGGTATAAACAGAAGTGCCACCAATCCTCATTAGCACATTCCGAACAACACCTTTCGGCCTCACAAAGGATCCATCCGCTAGTTGCACAATGGCCTTGTGCTTCTCTAGCTCTCCTAGACCACTCTTCTCAAACAGATTCATTGGGAGCACATTAGAGAAGGCTCCCGTATCTAGTGTAGCACGGACATCATCGAGACCACCTATCCCAACCTTAACATCAAATCTATCAGGGATTGGTTCGGGATATTCATTCTCCTAATCGCTCACATCAAATCCCAGACCTTTATCTTCCTCCTTGGCCAATGGAGGGTCACCTTGACCACAACACGTGGACTCAGCAACCTTCTTTATGGTAATCTCCACAGGAAGGTCTCCTACAAAGGTTATCGACATCGAATTCTCCGTGTTACTAGGCAACTTCCCTTGCTCCCTACTTGCTCAACGGTCGATCAACTCTTGCATCTTTTGGTGAGCAAGCCTAGTACTTGCCTCCAATTGATCAAGCCTACCCCTCGTCTTCTCTGAGTCTTCTTCATACCTCTTCATAAATCCTTGGGTGTTATCCACCATCCTCTGCAAATTTTCCAAGAGAGCAGTTGACTTGGACTTAGGTGCTTCGGTTCTAGGAGTAGGGTTTTCACAATGATCATTACCGTAGTTGAGATTACTACGGTCTTGGTTAGGTCCATAGGTTTGGTTGTGAGGTGCATAACCTTGGTTGCTTCGGAACCCCTTCTTCCAATATCCACCACGCGGATTCCTACCATCTTGCCCATAGCTATCCTCCTCACGGACCCCAAATTCTGCAGCAAACACCTCTTCTTCTCCTGCTTCTAGCCAATAAACACCATCGTTTGCTAGTTCAGACCTACACATATGAGCCCCATGCCCATAGTTCTTGCATACCCTGTAAACCTCATTGGAAAGAGCCTGTCCCATCGAGCTCTTAAGAGCCTGCCTCATCTCATTGGCGAAGCCATCAAACCTATCCCCACTCACACCATTCAACTGCACCTCGGGTTTTGCTGGAACTTTAGTTCCACGCCTCGTGTTCATGCCCCTTGGATCCTTGCGCTCAGACCCCTTTGCAAGCCTTTCACACCACGCCCATACATCTTCGGCGGTCTCCTCCCAAATACTTCCACGACACTGGAAATCCACCACCTGTTGGCTCTCATATGTGAGCCCATTGTAGAAGTGCTGGACGAGATTAGAAAGTTTCATCCCATGGTGTGGGCACTTGTTCATGAGGTCTTTGAACCTCTCGAGAGCAGTGTAGATGGTTTCATCGTAGTCATGCTTGAAACCACTGATTTGCGCCTTCAGCGCGGTAGTCAAAGTATGGGGAAAATATTTCTCCATAAAAACAGAAAACACCTTAGCCCAGGTGTCGAGTGACCCAGCCTCCAAAGAGCCTAACCATGCTTTTGCTTTATGACCAAGTCCCATAGCAAAAACCTTCATCCTCAGCTCATCATCCGTGATCCCTGCTCCCGGCCTTGGGAGATTGTTAATGAAATCCTCAATGTCATTCAAGAATCCCATAACATCCTCCCTAGCCAACCCCTAGAACTTCGGAAGCTGCTGGAACATGTGATTCTTAATCTCCAAATCACGACTTGCAGCAGAAAGGACAATAGCCGGACCTCTCATCCGTTCCTGGTTGGGTTGAACCCATGATTTCAGAAGTGGGCGAGCCATCACAAAACCTTCCAAAGAATTATATTGCTTAAAAATCTCCTACAGAGAATCAGAAAAATCTTCCTGCACTACTTCAGCTCTAGCACTATCTGGCTTCCTTTGATGATATACCCTATCAATCTCCGCAATAGGTTCAACAAGAGGAATTCCACTAGATCTCGTGCTCCACATAAACTACCTGAAACGAATCAAGTGAGTATCAAGGGGAAACAAACTAAACTACTAATTTCTGGAAATTGAATGCTGAAAATATAAACAAGCTAAAGAGTAAAAAAAGAATTAAAGTCCCTAGAAACGGCGCCAATTAGATGAACGAGATTGTCAGACTCGAACAATCAAATAAATTTGTTTTAGCCAAAGGACAACTCACAACTACACAAAACACGTAGTGCAGAGGTAAGATGACCTCGAGTGTCGATCTCTAGGGACTTAACTAGCTTTAACTACAATAACTACTATATAAATTCAGAAAAAAATTCAACTTAGCTTAACTTAACAATATATAACTAGAGCTGGTGATAGTAATGCTCATTCTAAGCATCAGGTTCTAATTATGCATGAAAGTGCAACACGTACTGCTTTAAAAGTAATTCGAATTAACAAACACCAAAAGACAGATTTTAGACATGTATTTTGAATGCTTCCTATCTATACTAATACCTGGCTAAGGTTATCAGGCTTAGTTCAAGCAGTACTTGATAATTATAATTATTGAATAGATGATATTGAATTGTCCTAGTGTTTCTAACACTTTTATACGAAGATATTTGGGTTAGTCGGATCAAAGAATCGAATAAAACAATTATACAAGCAAAAGACTCAGAAACTCAATCATGCACATGAACCCTAGCTATGAATTTACATACTATCACCAACAAGAAATTTAGCTACTCATATCAAAATCAAGATCAACAATAGCAATCATAGATGAAAACATAATTGAATTGAAAGATAGAGTATGAAAAAGGTGAGATACAAAGTTACCACCGAGGGTTGTCAATCTCTGGTGAATTGCAAAACTCACAAGTTTCTAGCAAGGTGAGATCAAAAGATGTCCAAATCTCTACCTTGGTGATCCAAATTACTAAAAAAATAGTTCTAAGTGAAAGAAAACCCAGAACAAGCTCTAGGGTTTATGTCTGCAAAATTATTATCTAACATATGAAAATTCGCAACTTTTACAAATATATATATCTGCTGCCGAAACCGCCCCAGGCGGACCGCCGGACACCAGGCGGACCGACTGAGATTCTAGGCGGTGCGCCTGGGACGGGCAGAGTTCTGCCCGTGCTATTCTTCCTCCAAGTCCTCGATTTTTGTTCTTTGGCACGACTTTGAGTTCCGAAACTCGGTCTTTTGGCCTGGAAACATGTCCCGGTACTCCTTGACACACCACGGGTGATCTCGTTGCACCAAAACTTCAATGTTTCGCCATGATTCATATCCAAAAGTGCGATTTTCACCTAAATCCTGAAAATAACAAAGAAAATGGAAACGTGACACTATTCTAACAAAATGCACTAAAATGCATACTAGAGGATAGCTAAATTGGTGAAAAAGAACCGAATGATAGTGGAAAAAACACTGTCATCAAACTCCCCAAACCGAACCTTTGCTTGTCCTCAAGCAACTAGTGATGATGTCGTTTTTCACCAATTAAATTTGTTTAAAAGCCTAAGAACACTTATCACTACACAAACTAGAGTGCAATGGCAAGTTGTCCCCGAGTGTCGTTCTCTCGGGACCCAACGTGGCTTTGTTTGAGGTTTTTGCTAGTAATTTCAGTCAACGAGTTCAAATGATGATAGAATCGTTTCTTTAGAAGAAAGCAACGAGAAATCAGATTGATGTAATCAAGCTTGGAAAACGGTTGGTGGTAGAAATCAAATACACATGCATGGGTTACGAATATGCTCACAAGTTCAGTGCGTAAAACCTTCGATCAAGTCTGCTAAGCAACTCGTCTAGGCAACTTTAAGACACACATCATAAAAGATCACTATCAATACTTTAGAGGTGCTTGTCACTAACACCATTTATCTAGCATGCTGCAAATCCCTAACATACAATCCTATAGCTTTCATTGACCAAGAGTTTGTTGTCTATACTCAATTCGAATATATTTTATAGGCAACTAAGAATCATATGAAGGAATTTGCAGCAAGATTGAATCACAATCTCATGTAAGCATAAACATAACCCATAGCATGCATATTCTACATTCTACCACCAACACAAAAGATTTAGCTACTCATATTCATCAACATAGACATCAATTCATATGAATAATAATCAGAATACATCATATCAAACTACAAGACAAGAGAGTGATACAAGTTACCACCAAAGCTGTCACTAATCGTCGGAAATCAAAGAAAACCTCTCCGTAGATGATTACAAAGGATGAATTCCAATCAAAACCTTGAATCCCAAGCTAAAATACAAAGTAATCTGAGTTTTCTCTGAGTTTTGGGGGTTAGGAGCTCTCCAAAACGAAGTTACAGTTCAAAAGATATTCAAAAAATGACCAAAGATCAGATCTAAGAAGGAAAATCAGAAAACGTAACCGCTGCCAAGCGGACCGCTTGGACAAGCCAAGCGGAGCGCTTGGCAAGCGAAGCGCTTTGGGCAATCCAAGCGCTTCGCTTGGCTTCTGTGCCAAAGCTCCTGGAAATTGAAGCGGAGCGCTTCACTATTCCAGGCGCTTAGCTTGGCTCCGGGGCAGATTTTTGTCTTCAAACTCAATCTTTTTGCCCTCGCATGGCCCTCGGGTGCCTTGGACTCATCCTTCTCGATGCTTATTGATGCTCAAACACTTACGAACAAGCCATGGAGATTGGGGAACTTCAACGGGGCCATCTTTTCCATCAAAGAGGCTCGTTTTTAACTCCAAAAACGCCGTTTCGTACCTAAGTGCCTGAAAATGCAGAAAACACAAAACGTGACACTATTCTACAAAACTAACCAAAAAAAAAGGCTAGAAGATAGCAAAAGAAGGTAAAAAAGACAAGATGAACGCGTCAAAAATACGTTCATCAACTAGCTAGACTCTATGCAAACTACATGCAACACAAAGAGGAGTCTCATGCCAAACAAGAAGAACTAATCTATTGTATCTACCAAATGCTTATGAACAAAGACCATATAAATCATAACATGGAAGTAGGTTGAAGAATGTCTCGATTGAACCTATACACATTCACATATGCACTTTGTTAAACAAGGGAGTCTCTCGTAGCATTCTCTACCTGGACCTAGTCAATGACAACACAATGATGCATATTAAAATACAAATGGTTGCCCCATGCCTATGAAACTGAGGGCTTACTACTGTTCACCAAGTGAGACTTTTCCTCAAGAGAGGTCAAACCAATACTGGCTCTCATCAAACGAAGGAGGGTTCCCCTATTCTACCCGACTCTTAAAGCAAAGACTCTTCACCACTTCCTGAATGGCAGGACGAGGGTGGTCTAGAACAAGCCTTGTACTAGGCGACACGAAAACACAAGGAAGAATTTACAACTCGATTACAAACTACTACAAAAGCTGAAAAATGATGCAACTCTTTGCTAATCTGCTTTTTGGCTTGCTTGGACCCTTCTTTTGTTTTTTTTTTGGTCTTATTCTTTTTTTCTTTTTTTCTCTTTTCTTTTTCTTTTTCCAGATTTCTAGAATTTTCGATTTTGCTTCTCTTTTTTTTCTTTTTTTGTATATAGCCAGCAGTAGCACAATGAAAGCAAATAGCGACTCAACAACGACCCCCCGAAACCTATTCGAAAGAATAGGTTGGAGCATAAACTGACAAAGAAAAAGAAAAACAAACTCAAATGACTCAACTATACGAAAAACAAGTCATAACAATGGTAACCCCCCCCCCAAACATATTCGTTAGAATAGGTTTCAAACAAAGGATCACACACCTCACTCTACCTCCTTCCTACGCATTTAGCAATCTCAAAAAGCAAGGTGAAGACTTGTTGCCTCTTAGGTACATAATTACACGAGAATACAACCAAAGACTCTAACATGCAACATTTTTGTGTGATTCTCTTGGATCAGATTGGAATCTTGCACACACACAAACAACATACTGAATGTCAGGCCTACTTACTGTTCGATACAGCAAGGAACCAATGAACTTCCTATACTTGTGTTCATCAACACTTTTATCTTGTTTAGTATAGCCCAATTTGGTACCAACACTCATAGGGATCTTTTCACGTTTTTCTTCCTCTTTGATCCTGAACTTTATGAGCATTTCCTTTGCATACTTTGCTTGATTTATGAATATTCCATCTTTGAGTTGCTTGACTTGCAATCCTAGGAAATAATTCAATTTGCCCATCATACTCATTTCAAACTTGTTTGTCATGAGTTTGGCAAAATCATCACAAAGTTGCTTGTCCTTAGATCCAAATGTTATGTCATCCACATAAATCTGGACTAAGAGTATTTTACCATCATGGTTCATCGTAAATAACATTTTGTCAACGTCACCTTTCTTTAAACCATTATCCAGCAAGAACTTAGCTAAGGTATCATACCAAGCTCTTGGTGCTTGCTTTAGACCATATACAACTTTCTGAAGCTTGTATACCATCTTGGTTTCTGAGGGAAGTTCAAAGCCAGGGGGTTGTTCTCGGTACACTTCTTCAACAAGTTAACCATTTAGGAATGCACTTTTAACATCCATTTGATAAACAATGAAGTCATTGTGAGCAGCAAAGGCTATGAAAAGTCTAATTGCATCCAATTTTGCAACTCGTGCATAAGACTCATCAAAGTCCAATCCTTCAGTCTGGCAGTAACCTTGAGCAACTAAACGTGCTTTGTTCCTTGTTACTTCTCCAGACTCACTCAACTTGTTTCTGAACACCCACTTTGTACCAATTTCTTTCTTTCCTTCAGCAAGGGGTACAAGTTTCCAGACTTTGTTCCTTTCAAATTGATCCAGTTCTTCTTGCATTGCCTTGATCCATTCAGAATGTTTTAAAGCTTCTTCTATGGTCTTGGGTTCAATTTCTGAAACAAAGCAAGAGAACAAAGCTTCTACTTCAATGACATTTTCTTCTTCAACAAGTTCTTGATTAGTAGATACTTTGGATCTACTCACTTGGCGTTTATCAATATCACCAATCGTATCCGTAGAGGGATGATCTCTAATCCATTTATTAACAGGTTTTCTGCTCTTTGGATCTGGATAAGTTTGGGTTTCAACATGTGACTCTTCAGCATGTACTTGTTCAGTACTACTGGTATTTTGTTGTGTTTCTGCTGAAATTGGTTCATCAACAACTGCTTGTTCAACATTGCTGGTTTGAGGTAACTCGTCAGCAGACACAGGGAGTTGCGTAGTTTCAGCAACATCTAGAGCAACCGCGTCTTTTTCCGGAAATTCTTTATCATGAACTATATTTATCTTGTCATGACTTGGGGGAGGAGAGTCATTGTCAGAATCATCATTTAGTTCAATTTATTTGATATTCCTATCATCAGATTCAGTTCTTTGCTCGTGTATGAGTAATTTCTTCATACATTCTAATATTTCTTCATTAGCAGGGACTCCTTGTGATATTTCATAGAATACAACATGCTCTGATTCTTCGATCTTTTGTGCCTTTTTGTTGTAAACTCTATAAGCTTTACTATGCGAGGAGTAGCCAAGAAATATCGCTTCGTCTTCCTTTGGTTGAAATGTTCTTAAGTATTCTCTACCATTGTTAAGAACAAAGCATTTGCAACCAAATACTCTTAGATGAGTGATGTTAGGAGGTCTTCCAACAAATAACTCATAGGGAGTTTTGTTGTATTCCTTAGTTATCAAACATCTATTTTGAGTATAGCAGGCGGTATTAATCGCTTCAACCCAATAAGCTTCACTTATTTCAGTGTCAGCAAGCTTTGTTCTAGCTGCTTCCTTAAGGGTACGATTCTTCCTTTCAGCAACACCATTTTGTTGAGGTGTCCTTACTGAGGATAACTGATGTTGCATGCCTTTTGAAGTGCAATACTCAGTTATGTACTGGTTTACAAACGCAGTACCATGGTCTCTTCTTATGTCTTTTACCTTGTCATTTTTCATGACTTCGAGCTTGTTCAACAAGTTAGGTATTTCAATCCTTGTTTCAGACTTGTGTTTGATAAATACTACCCAAGTGAATCTTGAATAGTCATCTACCACCACCAGACCATACTTCTTGCCAGCATAGCTTGTTGAAGAAGATTCAAACAAGTCCATGTGCAAGAGTTGTAAAGGTTTTGCAGTTGACGGTACTGCCTTATTCTTGAAAGAAGATTTGGTTTGCTTTCCTTGCTGACAAGCATTACAAACACCATCCTTCTTAAAAGTAACCTTAGGTAATCCAACTAAAAGTGCCTTTTTGGACAACTTATTCAGCGTCTTGAAGATTAGGTGACTTGTTCGTTTATGCCATAACCATGCTTTTTCAGCAAGGCAATCATGATCTGAGACAAGGCATTTTTAAACGATTGCTGAACACCAATCTACAGTATAGAGACCTCCTGATCTTCTAGCAACCATAATAACCTTCTTTGTCTCAAAGTCAATAAGTTTATATTCATCACTTTTGATTTTGATGAAGTAACCTTTGTCAGCGAATTGACTCATGCTGAAAAGGTTAAACTTAAGATTTTTTACATAAAGAACTCCTGAAATGGTAATGCATCCTAACTTCACGTCACCATAACCTTTAGTAGAACCAAAGCCTTCACCAGCAAACCTTATTGTTGGACCTTTAGACCACCGTCTATAGTTTATAAGGTTTTTCTTGTTGCCCGTCATGTGCTTTCCACAACCACTGTGATCTCGTTAGAGGTGCGTTCGAGCCACGGGCTCTTGCAAAAGGAGTGAGCGAGAATCCAGCAGGAGTGAGCACTCTTATATCTATTCATGCACCACCGAAGGGATTGAAACAAACATTACGACAACAATCTGTCACAAGGACTGCAAGGTTCGAGTGAATAGGAAGGTACCGGGACGACCTCACCACAACGGATTCAGTCTTGAGTCGACAATAGTGATGAAATTCCGAATCGCTAACTTGATTCCAAAACATAATGACATGGACACCCAGCCCCTCTTAGGGGTGCCCCTCGACTGCCTCTATAGGGAGCGCCATATAGACATCGGGAGCATCAACCGTAGAGAATGTGGTCGACATTTGAAAAAATGGAAGAAGACCTCTGAGTATCCGAGCAGCTTACTGTAACTTCCTTGGGGTGTAAAACGTTGGAGAGGGAGGCTCTAAGACCACTGCTCTTTCCCCTTCAACAGTTCACAACCTATTGGAGAGATACCGGATGGAAGATTCCATAACTGCGACGGCTAATCTTGAGGATTCTCTTCGACAATGCAACTCTACTAGTGATGATGGTGGTGACAGTAGTGACAATGAAGACAATAGGGACAATGAGGATGCCATGAATACTGATGGAGGAGTTGGTCCTATCCGATCTATTAATGGAACTACCACCACCACCACGAGCTCCAATGATCACCAATAAGTCCCCTCGAGCAGTCTCAATACCTTACATCCAGCGTACTCAGCCGACCGAGGCCAAACCACGCGGTAACATCTAGTATCACATCTTATTTCCTCATTTTCTTACTGCTAGGGACTAGCTTTAAATTCATGAGGGGGGATGAGATTTAAGTGAACTAGTGTTGTTAAGTTTGGAGCTTGGGATTGGTAGGATGAGTATAGTACCTTGCATGTTTACCCGTCTGCATTTGCATTTGCACGTTTACCGCTTTCTTAGTTTTTAGTTGCATACACTACATTCATCCTAGGATAGTCTTGCATGTTTTATGTGGAGTTTATTGCCAAAATTTTTGAACTTTTTTATTGGGTAGATTAACTAATTATGACATTAATCATATGCTTCATCTCTATGAATTTTTTTGAGGTTTTTCTCGCTTGGCTTGTCACATTTATGTATTGCACTTAGTTAAGCTTGGTAATCTCGACATCACTTAGTGGTGTTTTCTCTACTGCGGTTCACGAAGGCCTTTATAATAGGATGATGCATGTTAGGATCTTATGGTTGTTTTTCCGAGTAATTATGTACCTAAGAGGCAACAAGTCTTCACCTTGCTTTGAGATTGCTAAATGCCTAGGAAGGAGGTAGTGTGAGATTGTGTGATCCTTTGTTTGCTACCTATTCTTTCGAATAGGTTTGGGGAGGGGGTTACGCTATCATTAGACTTGTTTTTCATGTGTGTTGTGATTTTTATTTTCTTTTTTTTTTTTTTCGTAAATTTTGTACTCCAACCTATTCTTTCGAATACGATTGGGGAGGTCGTTTGTGTGTTATTTTTGTTTTCTTTTTCGTTGTGCTACTGCTGGCTAAAAAAAAAATCGAAAAAAAGAAGAAAAATTCCAGAAAAAAAAGAAAAAACTGGAAAAGAAAAAAAAAAGAAAAAACGAAAAGACCCCGAAAAAGCAAGGAGGGGTCCAAAAAAAAAGCCAAAAAGCAATTTAGCAAAGTGTTGTGTCTCATTTTCCAATTCTTGTAATATCGTAATCGTGTTGTAATTTTCTATCTTTTCTTTTTGTTTGAGTGTCATCTGTTCTAGACCATCCTCGTCCTGCCATTCAGGAAGTGGTAAATAGCTTAAGGCTTTGCTTGAGAGATGGGTAGAATAGGGGAGTGTTATCTTTTTAGGGAACCCTCCTTCGTTTGATGAGAGCCAGTATTGGTTCGACCTCTTTGAGGAAAAGTCTTAACTTGGTAAACAGTAGTAAGTCCTCAGTTTCATAGGCACGGGGACAACCATTCGTATTTTAACATGTTTCATTACGTCGTCACTGACTAGGTCAAGGTAGAGAATGTTACGAGAGACTATCTTGTCTTGACATAAGTGCTTATGTGAATGTGTATGAGTCAAACGAGGCATTCTTCAACCAATATCCATGTTATGATTCGTATGGTTTTTGTTCATATGTTTTTTGATAGATTCAATAGATTAGTTCATTTCATTTGGCATGAGACTCCATTTTTTGTGTTGCATTGTTTTTTGCATTAGAGTCTAGCTTAGTTGCTCGAGGACAAGCAAAGGTTCGGTTTAGGGAGTTTGATGAACGTGTATTTTACACTTTCATTCGAGTCTTTTTTCACAAATTTAGCTATCCTCTATATTAATTTAGTTATATTTTAGTGCATTTTATTAGAATAGTGTCACGTTTCCCTTTAGTTTGTATTTTACAGGTTTTGGGTGAAAAATGAGGTTTTCCGGGCAATTATATTGAAGTAGACAAAGAATTGGTGTTCCGAAGGCATTTTTGGAGTATCTAGAAGATTCCGGATAGGATTTGAAGTCTAGGGGTCGAGTCTGAAGGCTAAAAGTTCACTAGAAGGCAAAAACCGAGTCCGAAAAGGAAAAGAAATCCAAAAACGCGTCAATAGCCGACTGGAGGTCCCGGACGATTCGCCCGGGACGTGGGGCGAATCGCCCCACACTAGGCGATTCGCCCGGTGTGTGGGGCGACTCGCCCCACACCTGCCGAATACCTATATATAGTTGCTCAGTTTTCTCCGTTTTTCATACTTTCTCAGGCCTTTTCTCTCACCTTTCTCATTAGTTTTAGGTAGGAATTCTCCAGAGCCTGTTCTGGGGATTCTTAGCATAGGAGACACTTTTTCTTATCGTTTTGGAGCTTGTAAGATCGCGATTCTTCGGAGATTGACGACCTTTGGTAACATTGTATCTTACAGTTTTTCTATTCATATTTATTTATCTTTCAACATGTTTTCATTCAATTTGCTATGATTTCTGTTGATTGCATGTCATCTATGAGTAGCTAAATTTATCATTGGTGATAGTATGTGATTTCTTAGCGAAGGGTTAATAATTATGCTGATGGCTATAAAGCGAATCAGACTTTGAGTTATTGCTTTATTTCTTTGATCTATCTAAAACCTCTATCTTCATAGTGTTGAATAATAACGGAACACAATTGGACAATTCATTGATCAATGATCTCTATGCAAAACGATCGGGTACTTCATGCATGATTATTAACCTGCTATGCTTTGAATGATCATACTATCACTAACCTCCATTATCTGATAAGAAAAACCTGTGCTAAGTAGCTTGTTGATTTTATAGTTTAAGCTAGATTAGATAAAGCTAGTTATAGTCCTTAGAGATCGACACTCGAGGTTATTTTACTGCTACACTACGGTTTTCGTTGTAGTTGTGAATTGCCTTTGGCTAAATACAAATTTATTTGATTAATTAGAATCTGACAAATTCCGGTTCATCACTGAGCTTTTGTCTCAGCAACCTTACTCGATTCAGGTTTGTCAGCAAAGGTGTTGTGATTACTTTTAGTAATCTTGCCTTTAGTCTTAACAAATTGCGTTTCAGCAACTTGTTTGGCGGAATGCTTTACATCATCCTTTTTTTGTACAGTTTGCTTTTCAGCAACCTGTTTTCCTTTTAAAGTCTTGTTAATATGAGTAGCAACAGCAGGCTTTAAGGTCGTAAGTACTTGATTGCTTATTTCAGCAACCTTAGATTGACCAATCTGATAGTGTTCTGGTTGACCACTATCAGTTGCACGAACAAAGGTGATTGGTGATTTGTCTTTACTCAAGATTATTACATCATCACCTTCAAACGTTGCACCTAAACCTTCTTTCTGAGATGGGTCTCTCAGATAAGAGTTTAGTTCAGTCAGCGTGTTACTAGCGCAAACATAAGATTTGAAATTGACTCTCATCTTTTTTCAATTCTTGTATTTCAGCAAGTAACTTTAGAATTGAGGACTGATACTCTTCCAATTCAATTTCCATTTGAGAATTCTTCTCTGTAGTTTCAGCAATTAACTTCTTGAAATGCAATATTTCAGCATCCTTCTTTTCTGACTCAACGCTCAGCAAGACATACTTTTCAGTAGTCTCCTTAGTCAGAAGTTCAGCATTATGTAGTTTCTCTTGCCGTTTGCTCAGAGTTTTCTCAAATCTTTCAATTTCTCCTTGAATTCTATCAAGGTCAATGTCATCTTCACTTTCTGAATCAGAGTCAGAGGTAGGACAATTTACCTTACCGGCCATGAGGCAGAATTCGTAGTTTGACACATCTGGATAAGCTTCCATAGCTATTCCACAAACTTCCTTGCCAATCTCTACATCAAGAGTGGCTTCTTCTTCTTCAGTGTCTGAGCTCTCTACCTCACTGTCTTCAAAGCTTGTATCAATGCAAAGCGCATCGATTTTTGCTTGAAGCTTTTTCTTTTCTTCAGCAATCAAAGCCCTTTTGAACTTCTTCTTCTTTTCAGCAGATTTGCCTTTCCGCAAAGGACAATTTGCTTTGAAGTGTCCAGGTTTTTTGCAATAAAATCAAAGATCATTGCCAACTGCTGGTTCTTCAGAGGAGTTTGCTTGCTGAGCTTGCTTGTTCAGCGAGCTAGCTTCATTCTTGTATTTATGGTAGTTGTTACCAAGATGCTTTTTCAGCTTCTCTTTTGCTTTTCGCCTTTCAAGTTCCTTACTGATGAATTTCTTCATGTTTCTAACAACAAGAGCGTTTTCATCAGCAGGCTCTTTATCATTCTTCTTTTCAGAAGATGACGGTTTTGCGGCAAGAGCAATGTTTTGCGATTTTTCAGCAAACACATTTTCTTTTTGCTTTGTCTCGTAGTTGACAGTAGCAAGATGAGAGAACAACTCAGTTGGAGTGATATTTGGCATTCCTTGATTGTAGTAGAAGTTCTGAGTATGGATCCATTCTTGGTTCAGAGTTCTAATAATGGTTTTCACCTTCTCAGAATCTGAATAGAAGTTTCCAACTCCTAAGGCAGCCATCTCACTCATTAGAGTTGTGAATCTGAAATCCAAGTCTTCTAGTGACTCATTTGTACCTTGTTTAAAGTTTTGGAACTTTAACTTTAGCACCTTGAGTTTGTTTTCCTTGGTTTTGTTAGATCTAGCACAAATATCTTAACCATTTTCCAAGCTTCCTTAGCAGTTTTGGCACCCCACAGTTTGCACTATATAGTATCTGGAGTTGATCGAATAATGATGTTTCTTGCTTGGCCATCAAGACGAAATCTTTTCGCTTCATCGGAAGTCCATTCCTCTCTTGGTTTTGGAACGGCGGTATCAACCGACAGTATCCGTGGTTTTGTGAGGAAAGCATCTCTCAAGTTTAGTGATCTTGATAGGTCCATCATTTATGACAGTAACCATTTCATCACTAATGGCCTCAAGATGTAGCATCATGTTGTTTCGCCATTTTTCATAGTTTTCCAGCTTCAGCAAATGAGCGTCTCGTAGCGACATCCTGTCAGCAAAAGACTACCAAACTGATCAACTGAAAGTGATTTACGGAAAGCACCTAAGGGGAACTAGGTTCAGTGCTGAAGGTTAAAGAACCTCCATCTCTGATACCACTTGTTGGTCCCTTTAAACAACAAGAAAAGACTAGAGGGGGGGGGGGTGAATAGTCTTTTCAAACTTTCGTCGTTTAAAAGCTCTCTCAGCAAGTACTTGTTACTTTTCAGTAATGAGTTTGCTGGTACTTTAAAAACAGAGTGCGAAAGACTTTATACAATAAGTGCTTTTCAAAGAGTGCTAGTTTCAGCTAGTAGAGTGACAGTGTACAATAAGTGTAGCTTGCTGAAAACTAAATGCGGTAAAGTAAATCACACAAACACTTTTATAGTGGTATCTGAGAGTGGCGTAATCTCTCAACTAATCCACTTTGTCCTTTCTAGGACTGAATCCACTAAGATAAAATTGAGGTTCCTTACAAATCCTATCACTAATGATTCTTCAGAAACCAAAGCACACTTGCTTCGTTTCCAACCTAACTAGAGAACTGTAACCTTGTTCTCCACAAAACTTGGGACTTATAATCAGCAACAGAATGCTTGATTAATTCCCCCTGAATTTCACGCCTGAAAAAGGGTGTTTATCAGTTAGAGAGGTTTGGGAGGAGATGACTTGAGTATAACTTTTCAGCTATAACAAGTTATCTAAAGAAACACAACTTGTAATACTTTTCAGTAAGCAAGTTAAGTTGTTTCTGGTGTCAAGACATGTTCTTGTTCAAAAGAAAGAACACTTAACTAATTTCTTAGCCATGAATGTTCTACTTCTTCACAACTACCTCTTGTTTCAACCTTAAGTCTTGTAACGGATCTATAGGCAGTAAAGAGTATGGAAGATTGAGTGTTTAAGCACAAGTGAGAGTTTGATCACGTTGTTGACACACTTCAACTCTTTGACGGATGACCTCTATTTATAGTGAATCAAGGGAGTCGTTTGAATTTCAAATTCTAAGGCTTTGCACCTTAAGATGTCACTATCTTGCTTTTGTACTTTCAGCAACGTCCTTCATTTGTCTTCTTGTCTTCATGTTCTTCGCGTGCCTACTTTGCATTTAATGTTCATTTGAATCGAATTCAAATGTGAACGTTGGAGCCAAAATGCAAGTACTTCTTCAGCAAGGAGGTCACATATGTTTTTCAGCAAGTGGCCAGTCTCAGTTTCAGCAACCACAACCTACTATGTCATATAGATTTTCACTTATGCGAGCTGTTGCTGAAAATCTCACTTTCTGAGCAACATGTGCCTTTGTAGATACCTTTCTCAGAATTTTTCTAAATCTTCAGTCTTCGAATCTTCAAATTTCTGAGCGGTTCTAGTGCTTCAATAGTTCATTCGTAAAAACAAAGTACATCATCAGCAAACTAAAGCACCTAACTAGTACCTACACTAAGTCTTCAGCAAACGTTCCTCTTTTACAATGTCCTTAAAATTCTAAATTCCTATGGACCTTAAGAGTACTAGTTACTGGACTTTCCTTAATTTAGCATGGTTAATTGCTCATCAAAATTACAAGTTTCCTAACACTCTTCATCACAATTAGTCTATTGATTCATCACAAAATCAACTTTTCGGCCATGTATATTTCATCACAAATCCTATGACATTTCATCACCAAAGCCAAACTCCGGTGCCAGACTTTTCATCACCATTAGTCTATTGATTCATCATGAAATCAACTTTCCGGCCATGTAAATTTATCACAAATGCTATGACTTTTCGTCACCAAAGCCAAACTCCGGTGTTGGACTTTTCATCACAAATGTCCAATATATCATCACAAATTCAACATTCCGGCCGTACAAATTTCATCACAAACATTCACTATATCATCACAATAATTAGTATCCAATATTGTAATTTTCATCACGAAATGTTATGTAATTTATCACGATTGGTGTTGTTCCCGATCCGTAATTTTCATAAATGCTAGAAGTTTTATCACAAACAATACACATTATTGTGGTAATGAGATAATACAATACACAAAACATAAGCAAAGAAATATTAATAATATATAACTTTTGTTCAAGATACGGACATTGACATTCTCGTGACATTGTTTCCGGTAAACATAATGCCCGAATATCACTAATACGCACAATGTACCCTAATTGTCCAAAATAATAGAAGCCTCAAAATTCAAACAAGTCTACCACAAAAAAGAACTAATTAAACCACAACCAAATCGATCATGTGCCTTTCCACCTGAAGTTCAACCACCACTCCACTCTATGCAGTTCTCTCATCATCCAATCCACCATCTACCCAAAAGAAAGAACATGAATAAGTTAAAGAGTTACACAAGCAACTGATACAGAATGGTCACCTTAGCTTCACTAATCAAACAAACCTCTACTGCACTAATGGAACACAAACCAGTAGAGGTGCAACAACATCATTATCAATAAAGGTCCAAAAAATCAACCAGACAGAGAATGCATTCATCCAGAAAATACATCTAATATTATGACAAAAACCACTCTATTCATCCAGATCCAAATAAGACACATAAATATAACATAATATTCATTCAACCCTCCAGAACATATAGAAAGCTATTCAAACCTTCGTCTCAGTCACAATCAACAAACACACCATAGAAAACAGCTACAAGATCAAGAAATTTGCTAACCACCTCAATTCAAACCAGATAACTTTACTAGTTCTGAGTTCCAGCTACATTATCAATCACCTTATCAGGTAATCAGATAAACAACAAAGTCCAATATAACAACCATGATCATAATCAGTTTTAAAGCAGAATTAACTTCCTCAATTTATTAAACAATGAATGCAACAGTAAAATTAAAGCATTTGACTTACCAGCAAGAGTTTCAGCAACAACGGGAATTCTCGCCAACATCTTTTCCAGAGCCTCCATTCACGACTTCATGTCGTCATTTTCTTTACTAAGTTGAGCAATCTTTTCATTGGCACTATCCAACTCCTCCAACTTCTTGTTGATCAGAATTCCAGCACTTACTGTAATCTGTCCATGCGTGAGCACTTGTAGACCATGTCCCATTCCTTTAACATATCCAGACTTGTGTCCAAGTGCGGACTTCACAATTTCAGACTCAGGGGATAGGCTCTTCACCAATTTCAGCATTCTTCTTTCGTAGTTCCACCATCTCATCCTGCATCTTATAACACACGATCACCCAATGCATATGAAATTATTGAAATGGACATACATATTAAAAAAAGACTAGATTAGCTTACATATTTTAGCTTTGCAGCTGGGCTAACAAAATCGCCTCCTTTCTTCTTGCTCACTCGAGTCTCTTTGAACGAATAACTCGATCTCACTCTTGACAGCCTTTAAGGTTTTCACCAAATAAGGAAATATTAGAATTGCGCATAACAGGCTATCCACTATAAACCTACATAGTATCAGAGCTGAACAAAGTAGGAATGTAAACTGGCTATCTATGATGATGTACAACTAACGTGCATTAATTCCACATTCAAACTACACAACTACTGGACCAAATCACAACAGATAACTCCATATTCAAACTACACAATACTTCGTTATGCATAGTAACAAGAATTCATCTACTTTCCGAACACATTCACACAGCCTAATCAATCTTAAAAATTTTAGAACCTTAAATCGGTCTAATGTGAACAAAGTAGGAATGTAAACTGGCTATCTCTGATGACGTACAACTAACGTGCATTAATTCCACATTCAAACTACACAACTACTGGACCAAATCACAACAGATAACTACATATTCAAACTACACAATACTTCTTTATGCATAGTAACAAGAATTCATCTACTTTCCGAACACATTCACACAGCCTAATCAATCTTAAAAATTCCAGAACCTTAAAACGGTCTAATGTGTTGGTTATGAAAGCTGACTTTAAATTGTAAATTGAATGAGCAGTGTACCACGTTTTTGAATCTTTTTAGGAAAGGGGTTCTTCTAGTTGTTTGGTTGAATGGCATCTTACCACGATTCTCGAAATTGATCCTTGAACGTTTCTGCAAATTAAGAAATTGATATATCATCTAATATGTTATATGTGTATATATATACATATATAATCTAATGAAAACAGTAATAACCTGGAAATCCGGGTGTTCAATGAAATCACATGCCAATGGTACTTCTTTAAAGTGATGTCTTGCCTTGGCTTGACACTCCTCACATGAACCTTTTTTTGTTGGAGGGATTTGTAACATGTGTGCAATGTATTTCTCCGGCGGGTACAAGTTTTCTTGAACTTCTGGTCAATGATCTGCTGGACCCTTGCAGTTGCAGCGTCTTGTACTTCGAACAGGTGCTAAAAATAAGTAAATACATGCTTGTTAGTAAGCAAAATACCACCAATAACTAGAAACATAATGAAATAAGTTTACTTAAACTAAGCCTTCCATAACATAAGGTCCTTGCTTTGGTCTGGCACTGCATCCCAACATGTTATTTCCTTTCCTATATCAGCATGATTTTTGACTATCATTCCAATTGCAGAGCTAAAATTGGCATCATAACTCACGGCGACGGCTTCTCCGGGCAGAAAGGAGATCTTAATCTTCCCATTCTACATACATAGAAACCACCAAATAATACCAGTTGTAGTGAGAAGGCCAAAAAATGGAAGCAATGTCATGATATGGGAGTGAGGCAATGTTAATGAAATACACAACATTACATAGAAAAGAACATGATAATGGAGTCCGCTATTTAGGAATTCTAATGATGAAGAAGAAGAAGAAGAAGAAGAATAAAAAGGACAACTAAGAGATACCTTTAGAACAAAATTTTCCAACCATTCGCCACGTGAAACACCACGATCTGCCTTATTCAACTCTGAAATTATAAATATGAATTGTAATTTATTAATTAAGTCTAATTTATGCTAACATATGCAAGCTGATCGAATTTATTCACTTGTACGACTAATGGCTGTGTCACCTCCAGCAGCTATCTCATCTTCAGGAGCTGTGTCTAAATTGACATCCGAATTGTGTGGGGAATCCTAGTGTTCAGGTGACAGAGGAGTGTTCGTTAGCTCTGGCGCCTGGGTGATAGCTGGACTTTTCTCTTGATTGATCTCTGGAGCAGAAGTTTGTGATGCATTATCAGAGTGATTACCCTCTGGAACAACATCCACACTTGGTGGATTAACCTTTGGAGCTGGGTTAACATTTTGACGCGTAAACTTTGGAGCTGGAACTTTGGATATATTAGGTTGAGATTCCAATACCCCACCTAATCTTTCCTTTCCATTGGTAAAAATAGCATTAGTATTTGCTACTAGGTCAGACAATGAAGTTAGCTCTGGCTCTGTATTCTGCTGCACTGTGGTTGTTGAACTCGTGGAATTTCTGGAACGAGTGATGGGTGCGGTACTTGAAGGTGCATTTTTCAGGTTTCCCCGTTTACTAGCTTGTGACTGGTTACTTTTTAGTTTTCCTTGTAGATAGTGGAGAATAAGTCAGTGATATTCTAGTAATGAACTAATAAATAGATACAAAAAAATTCACAAGAACTACAATTATACCTTGCAGCGGGCTGCACCGTTCAGCTACTACGGCTGGATCTACTTGATAATGTTTCGTTGAGTCTTTAGGTTGAGGAGCAGGTGCAACATTACTTGCAGGTTCAACAATCTTAGAAGGCTCTGAGACATAAGATTCAGTACATTAACATGTTCATAACTTGTCTTAATTAAAAGGTTGACAACATGTGTAGAAAATGAGAGGTAATGTGATGTAGTTGAGAGAAATCAGTTAGAATTGTTGGACTAATTACTCTTTACTACTTTTTGAATCAATCTTGTATTTTAGATAACATTACCACGAAGCTCAAAATTAAAAGAAAAATCTACTTGTAGAACATAGAATCAAACCTGTGTTCCTTGCCTTTTTAACAGGGGCATTACCCTCGTTCAATTTATTATTTAACAATCGTTTCTTCCCAGCTTCACCTGAAACATATAAACCAGATCTTGTATAAGGCACCATCGTATTGCAGACTTACTAAATAACAGAAACTCGAAACTATGACATGTATTAAGATTGACCTGTACTTTGTTGGTCTTCAGTTGTTTCCTTGCCACCAGGTGAAGATCTTGTACCAGGTCTTGCCCCTCCTCCATAACAACGCTTCACACCGGATGGCCCTACGAGTCCAACATGTATAAGTAGTTCCATTATTGTCAAAATTTTGAGAATGAATCACTAGTATGGTGGCCATACAACCAAAAGTTATGCAATAATATAGTAATGAGTTCATATAATTACCCTTTGATACTAAGCTATCGTAAGCAAGATGATCGCCTTCGTTGTCTGACCCTGGCAAATGATCGGTTGTGTTGGCCTTCGTCCCAACTTCTGTGTATATTGTTTTATTTGCTCTATCAGCTTTCAACTTTTTAATCCTGGGGATGGTGGATATACCTGGCCCAGACGACATCTTCCAATGAAGTTGTACATAGAAAAATTATAAATGTTGAGGACAAAACAGGCAAGATCAACATATCATGATTTGATTTCTCAAACTGGGGCGGTATCACTATGAAGGCAGAGAATTCCTAAAAAACATGATATGGTAGCAGAACATATAGAAATTAGGCACTAGATAAAGTAATTAAATCCAAACGACAACCAAAACATACGAACCAAGATAAATATTATATAGAATACTAGTATCCCTAAGTTCAACCAGTTATAGAACTAGTATCCTACAATCAGCAATCAATTTTGTTTCACGAGTAGTATCCTTAAGTTACAATCAAGAGCTGGATCAAAACGAGTTTCCGTATAACAGCGATTGTAAGCATCTTGACTTGCACAAATTTCCCCCTAACAGCACGAATCAGCCATTGAACTTCACTGACTGTGCATTACAATTAGATCATAGGAACAAACTTTCTCTCATCCAAACACATAGGAGTAGACTTCCTAATCAAAATCATATCTTATAACCATAAGCATCCATCAAAATACTAATTCATTGTTGATCATCCTAGAAAAGTCTTACCAAACCACATGTACACTAGACCAAAATTAGGACCGAAGAGCACGATGCAAATGTACGCATATCGATTTTATGCTCATTGCCTAAATTTTAGGTGGCATAGACGTCAAAACGGATATTAAATTCTATTATACCTATTCTTGATCATGCATTAGAATATTAAATCATAATTACTGAATGTTAGAAATTTTGCCGTGTTAAAGTATGTTTTGAAATTCCAAACCATGCATAAACGCCTAAGTATGTATTGAAATTCTTTAATACCATAGAAATTTGTAAAGGTTAGAGATGGATCTTACCTGAACTTGACTGGATAAGGAGAAGATCGATGGAGGTTGTTGATCGGCGTGGAGAAGAGACGATTAAACGGACAGAGTGTAGGGTTTTGGCGTGATGTATATAGTTTTGGAAAGAGAACGTGAGTTATGGGGGGTTTTGGGGTATTATGGAAACGGTAAAAGAGTCCAAAAGTTTTGGATTGGAGGGAAAAAATGAAATTTTGGGTTTCCCTCTTATTCTGTGTTGACTTTCATTAATTGCTATTTTTTAGAGGGTGTAAAAAAACAAGGATCCCTCCAGATTGGTACCGGCAGAAACTGTGTTCTCTTTTCAATTCAGAGTATAATGTTACGTACAATGTCAAGACCAATGTTGTCAGAACAGTGCAAACAAGATCGACTTGTTGTCCTAAATATTAAATACTATAACAGAGGAAAACTTATAGAACACAAAATTTCTTCTTCACAGGGATAAATAATTAATCCTTGTGCGGCCTCACGGCTAAATATCTATATAAGTAGAAGACTACAATTCTGTTTGATGTATCAAAGATAATCAAACAGTTTACAACGCTTAGACGATAACTACAAAAACTTTGCAGTCCAGTTCTAGCTAGTCCTAAAACAATCACGTTCTAATGATGAACAAGAACAACAACCTAGAACATAGTCTAACTCGCTCAGAAGATTTGATGTGTAAAATATGTCAACTTAAATTTTGAATCTTCAAATCTTCGCACTGAACTTCCTTATGTATTTACAGTGTAGCTTAGATGTGTGATACATCAGGAAGTTCACCAGATCTTGTTTCTTGTAAGATTGATCTTTATCTCTTCACTTGTTAATCCATCGGTTTAATCTTTGTGTTTATTTGATTGACTTAGAGACTCCTGGTCCAAGTAACTTGGTTACACGCACCAGAGTCCTAAGACTAATCAGAGACTTCAATCTTCATCTTTATCTCTTCATAATCCCTTTATATTTTCTCTTTTAAATAATATTCTTCTAATATTAAGTATACCAATCATCATGAACTTCGTCTAGCAAATCCAACCTGAACAAGGATACAAAACCTAACCAAAACCGTTGAACTAATTAAATTAGTGAAAGAAAGTAAAATATCATAAATATTTCTAAAGTGCAGACTATCACTGTTAAGGTCACTGTCAACACAACATTGGTCACAACAGTGATCTTTGACATTGACCATAAAATTGTTCACTGTTTTTAGCCTAAACACCTGCACTTTCAATCTCCCCCTTTTTACCTTTCTTTCACAAAACAAAACCTGCATTATTTAATTAGTTGCAACAGATAATTCTGATATCAATATTTCAGGAATTTAACATACTATAGAAAAGAATCACTATGAGAACTTATTCTCCCCATATATATCACACTACTCCCCCTGAGTAACAACTCTGCTTCAACCTGCAAGAAATCAACTCAACTCCCCCTTTCTCATACAACCAGATCAGATCCATACAAAATATAGAGCAGGGCATATAATAAGAAAGATAAGCATAGTCAATATTCTTACAGATCAAAAATTAGAAACCTAAATAAGATGCAGAGAGAGTAATGTAACAACGAGCAATGTAATAGAAAATAGAAATTGTTCAAAAGATAATGCCACCAAGAGAAATACGAAATAATGTAGAAAAGCATTTGTATCACCCCCTTCTTGTGAGAGAGAGGTAAAACTGCCTTCCTTTGTCACTGAGTCTTGCATATATAAATGTGACAAGTCAAGCGAGAAAAACCTCAAACAAATTCATAGAGATGAAACGCATGGTCAAAGGTCATAACTAGTTAATCTACCCAATAAAAAAGTTCATGAACGAGATTGTCAGACTCAATTAATCAAATAAATTTATTTTTAGCCAAAGGCAACTCACAACTACAACGAAAACCAAGGCACGTAGTGTAGAAGTAAAATAACCTCGAGTGTCGATCTCTAAGGACTATAACTAGCTTTATCAAATTTAACTTAAACTATAAATCAAAAATCAAGCAAAGCACAGATTTTTCTTATCAATATAATGGAAGTTAGTGATAGTGTGATCATTCAAAGCAACGGGTATAATCATGCATGAAGTACTTGAAGTTTGTATAGAAATCTATGATCGTGAATTGTCCTATGTGTTCCTTTCAATTCAACACTACGAAGATAGATGGCTTAGATAGATCAAAGAAATAAAACAATAAATCAAGTCTTAAACGCGCAAAGCCACTCATGCATAATTAAGAACCCTAGCTATGAAATCACATACTATCACCAACGATAGATTTAGCTACTCATAGATAAATTGCAATCAACAAGAATCAAAGCAAGATTGAATGAAAACATGTTGAAAGATATAAATAAAAGCAGAAAAATCGTGAGATACAAGTTACCAACGAAGGTTGTCAATCTCCGGTGAATTGCTAACTCACAAGCAAGAATTGAGAATCAACGATGTCCAATCTCTATGCTTAATCTTCCAAAATCGATAGGAAAAGTAGTCTCTATGCTAAGAATACCCAGAACAAGTCTCTAGGTTTATGCCTCTCAAAAATTGGGTCTAAAGTCTGAAAAACGTAGAATAGGCAAAACTACATATAGGTTTCCGCACACGAGCAGCAAGTTCTCCAGTTTTCGAATAGAGATTCCGGGCGCGTCCAAACTCGGATTGGCGCGTAAGACCCGCCGTTGGATAGCTCTTCGAGTTAGCTACGCGTAGGTTGTAACATTATCCCAATCCAATATAGTATGAAAGAAGGGTGCCCAAAATACTAAGACTATGCAAATGGAACTTCCGAATTTCACTTCAAGGGCTCCAAAATCTTCATCCGAACTCCGGATGAACAAACGTTTCCGCCTCATACAAGATATCTCAAATCTTTCTTGCTCTCCTTGTCCTTGAAACTCGTCCCGATACTCCTTGACACACCACGGGTCTCGTAGCATCAAAACTTCATTCTCTTTACCATAATTGCCCATCAATAGTACGTTTTTCACCTAAAACCTGAAATACGCAAAGAAAAGGGAAACGTGACACTATTCTAATAAAATGCACTAAAATATAAGCTAAAGTAACATAGAGGATAGTTAAATTTGTGAAAAAGACTCGAATGAAAGTGTAAAATACACGTTCATCAAACTCCCCAAACCGAACCTTTGCTTGTCCTCAAGCAACTAGCTAGACTCTAATGCAAAAAACCAATGCAACACACAAAGTGGAGTTTCATCACAAATGAAATGAACTAATCTATTGAATCTATCAAAAACTCTTGAACAAAGACCATACAAATCATAACATGGATATTGGTTGAAGAATGCCTCGATTGATTCATACACATTCACATATGCACTATGTTAAACAAGATAGTCTCTCGTAACATTCTCTACCTGGACCTAGTCAGTGATGACGTAATGAAACATGTTAAAATATGAATGGTTGTCCCGTGCCTATGAAACTGAGGACTTACTACTGTTCACCAAGTTAAGACTTTCCCTCAAAGAGGTCGAACCAATACTGACTCTCATCAAACGAAGGAGGGTTCCCTAAAAGTTCACACTCCCCTATTCTACCCATCTCTCAAGCAAAGTCATAAACTATCACCACTTCCTGAATGGCAGGACGAGGGTGGTCTAGAACAGATGACACTCAAACAAACAAAAGACACACTTTACAACTCGATTATGAACATTACAAGAATTGAAAAACGAGACAAGCCAAGCGAGAAAAAGCTCAAACAAATTCATAGAGATGAAACGCATGGTCAAAGGTCATAACTAGTTAATCTACCCAATAAAAAAGTTCATGAACGAGATTGTCAGACTCAATTAATCAAATAAATTTATTTTTAGCCAAAAGCAACTCACAACTACAACGAAAACCAAGGCACGTAGTGTAGAAGTAAAATAACCTCGAGTGTCGATCTCTAAGGACTATAACTAGCTTTATCAAATTTAACTTAAACTATAAATCAAAAATCAAGCAAAGCACAGATTTTTCTTATCAATATAATGGAAGTTAGTGATAGTGTGATCATTCAAAGCAACGGGTATAATCATGCATGAAGTAATTGAAGTTTGTATAGAAATCTATGATCGTGAATTGTCCTATGTGTTCCTTTCAATTCAACACTACGAAGATAGATGGCTTAGATAGATCAAAGAAATAAAACAATAAATCAAGTCTTAAACGCGCGAAGCCCTCATGCATAATTAAAAACCCTAGCTATGAAATCACATACTATCACCAACGATAGATTTAGCTACTCATAGATAAATTACAATCAACAAGAATCAAAGCAAGATTGAATGAAAACATGTTGAAAGATATAAATAAAAGCAGAAAAATCGTGAGATACAAGATACCAACGAAGGTTGTCAATCTCCGGTGAATTGCTAACTCACAAGCAAGAATTGAGAATCAACGATGTCCAATCTCTTTGCTTAATCTTCCCAAATCGATAGGAAAAGTAGTCTCTATACTAAGAATACCCAGAACAAGTCTCTAGGTTTATGCCTCTCAAAAATTGGGTCTAAAGTCTGAAAAACGTAGAATAGGCAAAACTATATATAGGTTTCCGCAGATGTGGGGCAAACCGCCTGGCGTGGGAGGCGAACCGCTTGGCGTGGGAGGCGAACCGCCTTCCACGGGCAGCAAGTTCTCCAGTTTTCGAACAGAGATTCCGGGTGCGTCCGAACTCGGATGGGCACGTAAGACCCACCGTTGGATAGATCTTCAAGTTATCTACGCGTAAGTTGTAACCTCATCCCAATCCAATATAGTATGAAAGAAGGGTTCCCAAAATACTAAGACTATGCAAATGGAACTTCCGAATTTCACTTCAAGGGCTCCAAAATCTTCATCCGAACTCCGAATGAACAACCGTTTCCGCCTCATACAAGATATCTCAAATCTTTCATGCTCTCCTTGTCCTTGAAACTCGTCCTGATACTCCTTGACACACCACGGGTGATCTCGTAGCACCAAAACTTCATTCTATTTACCATAATTGCCCATCAAAAGTACGTTTTTCACCTAAAACCTGAAATATGCAAAGAAAAGGGAAACGTGACACTATTCTAATAAAATACACTAAAATATAAGCTAAATTAACATAGAGGATAGCTAAATTTGTGAAAAAGACTCGAATGAAAGTGTAAAATACACGTTCATCAAACTCCCCAAACCGAACCTTTGCTTGTCCTCAAGCAACTAGCTAGACTCTAATGCAAAAAAACAATGCAACACACAAAGTGGAGTCTCATGACAAATGAAATGAACTAATCTATTGAATCTATCAAAAACTTATGAACAAAGACCATACAAATCCTAACATGGATATTGGTTGAAGAATGCCTCGATTGACTCATACACATTCACATATGCACTATGTTAAACAAGATAGTCTCCCGTAACATTCTCTACCTGGACCTAGTCAGTGACGACGTAATGAAACATGTTAAAATACGAATGGTTGTCCCGTGCCTATGAAACTGAGGACTTACTACTGTTCACCAAGTTAAGACTTTCCCTCAAAGAGGTCGAACCAATACTGACTGTCATCAAACGAAGGAGGGTTCCCTAAAAGTTCACACTCCCCTATTCTACCCATCTCTCAAGCAAAGTCATAAACTATCACCACTTCCCGAATGGCAGGACGAGGGTGGTCTAGAACAGATGACACTCAAACAAACAAAAAGACACACTTTACAACTCGATTACGAACATTACAAGAATTGAAAAACGAGACAAACACTTTGCTAAACTGCTTTTTGGCTTTCTTTGGGCCCTTCTTTGCTTTTTGGGGTCTCTTTTTTTTCTTTTTTTCTTTTCCAGATTTTTTCTTTTTTCTGGAATTTTTTCTTTTTCCTTTTTTTTCAATTTTTTTTTTTTTTAGGTCAATTGCATATGATACCCCTCTTAATGTTTTTAATTACATCTAGGCCCCTATTAGTCTGAAGATTGCATCCACTACCCTTACTAGATGAAATTAATTACATCTAGATCCACGACCTTAAATTTTCGCGAACAAATTCATTGAAAGTACTATTTTGCCCTTGGTCAATTATCGGATTTTTTGGTTGACCAAACAACTTAAGCAGGTGTGGACCTTGATGTAAATTAATTTGAATTTGTAGGTGTTAAATGTAATGGATAATTTCTAAATTATTAAAAAATAAATAAATAAATAAATAAAACAAAGAAGGAAAAAAACAGTAAAATCTCCGATTTCGAGCTGTAACAGCTCCAGATCGGAGCCGTAAATACCTTCCATTTTGGGCTGTTTAAATAGCCCCAAATCAGAGCCGTAAATACCTCTGATTTATTTTACAACCCCAGATCGGAGCTGTAACGACTCCTATTTTGGGCTGTTGAACAACCCCAAATCGGAGCTATTACAGCTCCGATTTGGAGCCTTACAGCCCCAGATCGAAGCTGTAACGGCTCCAATTTGGGGCTGTTGAACAGCCCCAAATCGGAGCTGTAAATAGCTCCGACGCCGGAGTTGTTGCAGAGTACCGGAATTATTCTGGTACCGGATATTGGAGAAGAAGACTGGAGATGAAGAAGAAGATGAACAAAAGAAAAAAAAAACGAAATAGAAAAATAAAAAAAAAATGAAAAGGAGTTAAGGCTGTGTTTGGTTATCAAGCAATGAATAGTGACTTCTTCATTGGTCAACAAAGAAATGGGCTCGTGGACCTGGATGTAATTCTGGGGCTAAGAGGGTTGTATATGCAAAGTAGTGTCCCAAGAGGGGTACCATATGATATTTACCCTTTTTTTTTTGTATATAGCCACCATTAGCACAACAAAAAAGAAATTACAATGACTCACAAACGACCTCGCCAAACCTATTCGAAAGAATAGGTTGGAGCACAAACTTTACGAAAAGGAAAACAAACTCACAACACTCAAAATCGAAAAACAAGTCACAATGATTCGTTAGAATAGGTTTCAAACAAAGGATCACACAATCTCACACTACCTCCTTCCTAGGCATTTAGCAATCTCAAAGCAAGGTGAAGACTTGTTGCCTCTTAGGTACATAATCACACGGGAGAACAACCACAAGACTCTAACATGCATCATCTTATTATAAAGGCCTTCGTGAACCGCACTAGAGAAAACACCACTAAGGGATGTCGAGACTACCAAGCTTAACCAAGTGCATACATAAATGTGACAAGCCAAGCGAGAAAAAGCTCAAACAAATTCATAGAGATGAAACGCATGGTCAAAGGTCATAACTAGTTAATCTACCCAATAAAAAAGTTCATGAACGAGATTGTCAGACTCAATTAATCAAATAAATTTATTTTTAGCCAAAAGCAACTCACAACTACAACGAAAACCAAGGCACGTAGTGTAGAAGTAAAATAACCTCGAGTGTCGATCTCTAAGGACTATAACTAGCTTTATCAAATTTAACTTAAACTATAAATCAAAAATCAAGCAAAGCACAGATTTTGCTTATCAATATAATGGAAGTTAGTGATAGTGTGATCATTCAAAGCAACGGGTATAATCATGCATGAAGTAATTGAAGTTTGTATAGAAATCTATGATCGTGAATTGTCCTATGTGTTCCTTTCAATTCAACACTACGAAGATAGATGGCTTAGATAGATCAAATAAATAATACAATAAATCAAGTCTTAAACGCGCGAAGCCACTCATGGATAATTAAGAACCCTAGCTATGAAATCACATACTATCACCAACGATAGATTTAGCTACTCATAGATAAATTGCAATCAACAAGAATCAAAGCAAGATTGAATGAAAACATGTTGAAAGAAATAAATAAAAGCAGAAAAATCGTGAGATACAAGTTACCAATGAAGGTTGTCAATCTCCGGTGAATTGCTAACTCACAAGCAAGAATTGAGAATCAACGATGTCCAATCTCTATGCTTAATCTTCCAAAATCGATAGGAAAAGTAGTCTCTATGCTAAGAATACCCAGAACAAGTCTCTAGGTTTATGCCTCTCAAAAATTGGGTCTAAAGTCTGAAAAACGTAGAATAGGCAAAACTATATATAGGTTTCCGCAGACGTGGGGCGAACCGCCTGGCGTGGGAGGCGAACCGCCTCCCACGGGCAGCAAGTTCTCGAGTTTTCAAACAGAGAGTCCGGGCGCGTCGAACTCGGATTCGCACGTAAGACTGACCGTTGGATAGCTCTTCGAGTTAGCTACGCGTAGGTTGTAACCTCATCCCAATCCAATATCGTATGAAAGACTGGTGCCAAAAATACTAAGACTATGCAAATGGAACTTCCGAATTTCACTTCAAGGGCTCCAAAATATTCATCCGAACTCCGAATGAACTACCGTTTCTGCCTCATACAAGATATCTCAAATCTTTCATGCTCTCCTTGGCCTTGAAACTCGTCCCGATACTCCTTGACACACCACGGGTGATCTCGTAGCACCAAAACTTCATTCTTTTTACCATAATTGCCCATCAAAAGTACGTTTTTCACCTAAAACCTGAAATATGCAAAGAAAAGGGAAACGTGACACTATTCTAATAAAATGCACTAAAATATAAGCTAAATTAACATAGAGGATAACTAAATTGATGAAAAAGACTCGAATGAAAGTGTAAAATACACGTTCATCAATTAGAGATGTAAAAATCAGCACTCCAACATTTCCCCTCTTTTGAAACCTTTCAATGTGCTGAAAGATTCTCTTGCCAAGATTCACAGCTCTTCCAGTTTTTAGAAGGAAGAGCAACTCAGCAGCTTCCTTGGAGAGTATGGAAGTGTTCTTAGTGGCCAACCAATTCTCACCACACAATTTATAGAGAACAGACACAAAGTGTGTTAGCTTAGAAGCTTTCAGACCTCCATCCCATTTGGCCACTTTACCACCACTTAACTCCACAACAATAAGATCATAATCTGGTTCCCACTCTTCCTCAATCATATTATCAGTTTTGAGTGCAGCATTGATCAGTTTTGCATTGAACTTGCATATTTTTCTCCAAACATAAATCCTTTCATACATACCGGAACTCACATCCACAATAGAGTCATCCAAGTTGCAGTAAAATTCCCTAATCAGTTTAGGCGAATACATAGAGAAACCAGTCATTGTCCCTAACAAGCATCTAACCATTAAGAATCCATCAATACCGTATTTCTTAAAATCAGAAACAACTATCCCTCTTTCCTCTGAAATAGCCCTACTCTCAAAGTTCTCCCAGTCATCAGAGTTTGTAGTGAGAAACTCAATATTAAACGCTTTAACTGGAACTTTGGTCATAGAAGAACTTACCACCTCTAGTTCCTCTGCGTCACTACTTTCAGATGATTCATCAGGAGCATCCTTGTTCTGATAGTCCTCATCATGTGAGTCATCATCCTCACTCCTGCTCTTTGATTCAGATTGCTCATCCTCTGTAGTCGGTATCTCAGCACAGTCATCATCCTTTTCCTTTCCTTCCTCTGTCTCAGAATGTTCAGAGTAATCCCGATCATCATCACCTTTTTATTAGTTCTCCACCACAGTTTCTTCATGAGCACTGTCTTTACCATGTCCCTGATCCAAACTCTCAACATCTTGGCCTCCCTTAGTCACTGTCTCGATCAATGTTTCTTTGACAGTTGATTCAACATTGAGCGACTGTTCATCTACTTCCATCCGATCAATTGGGGCTTCTTCCTCAGCTGTTTCCTTAGTTTGAATTGCTGGATCTGCATCAGTAGATTTGTCCAAGATTTCCTTCTGAGATACCCCAAGAGACTGGTTGCTTGCTTAGACACTTCCACTTCTCCAATTGGGGTCTCTCGTAATGGTTCCCCTTATGCCTCTTCAATTGGATTCTTGTCAATTCATCTTTTCTTTCATAAGCTGCAACATCATCATCTGACTCAGTTCTTTCAGAGCTCTCCTTTGATGTATGCGCAGCGGAGTTTCCAGTTGACTTGTTACCATCATTTGTATACTCCATTGCGTCAATCAAGTGATCAAGAGCACCAAAGTTCCTTGGAAGAGACTCGGTAGGAGAGACAGGAGTAGCAATTGGATTAGAGGTACAAGATGTTGCAGGTGATGTTGGTTTCGACATTGTTGAGAATGTGAAGAGAGGAGAGGACTCGAAAAGGGTTTTACAGAAAGAGTAAAGTGATGAGAGAAGAATGAAATAAGAAGAATATATCAAAATATTTTATTGTGCTTTAATACCTTATTAATAAAATGTTAACGGTAACAAGAAGCAGTAAAAACTTTTTGAGACTAAGTTCTTCCAGAAATGCGAAGAGATAAAGTAAAAGAAATTAAAATAAATCTCAACCGTTTTAAACATAGTTTATGGATCATAAAGATGAACTGATTTTATAAATTTTATGACAAGTGATTGAGACTATTCTTAGATTTGGGTAAGTAGAATCAAGTTCAGTCTGTAAGAGATCTAATGCAAAACAAATTGGTCCTTCTCATTAAAAAGAGATTAAAACAAAATAGGACTCAATATGATACCTCTAGGCTTTGTTTAATCTTTCATAATTATGAAATACAAAGGAGCCTAGGAATTGAGCTTTGTTTAAACCTCACACATCGTATGAAGCCCAAAGATTCTCAACAAGAGCTTTGTTTAAACTCCACAACACAGTATGAAGCCCAAATATTCTCCTGTTTAATCAGGCTTTGTTAAAAATCCCACACACGTGTGAAACCCAAAGATTGTTGATCTTCTGAAATGTTGGTCCCTTTAAACAACAAGAAAAGACTAGAGGGGGGGGGGGTGAATAGTCTTTCCAAACTTTCGACGTTTAAAAACTTTCTCAGCAAGTACTTATTACTTTTCAGTATTGAGTTTGCTGTTACTTAACTTTCTCAGCAAGCGCAAGTTACTTCTCAGTAACTAGTTTTGCTGATACTTAAAATCAGAGAGCGGAAGTCTTTGATACAATAAGTGCTTTTTCAGTAAGTGATAGTTTCAGCAAGTGAAGTGAGTGACTGTGTACAGATAGATATGCTTTGCTGAAAACTAAATGCAGTAAGTAAATCACACAAACACTTTTATAGTGGTATCTGAGAGTGGCATAATCTCTCAACTAATCCACTTTGTCCTTTCTAGGACAGAATCCACTAAGATAAGTTTGAGGTTCCTTACAACACCTATCTAGAGCGATCCAAACAGAAACCAAAGCACACTTGCTTCGTTTCCAACCTAACTAGAGAACGAAATCTTGTTCTCCACCAAACATGGGATTATTAATCAGCAACACTATGCTCGATTAAGTTCCCCCTGAATATCACGCCTGAAAGGGTGTATTTCCAGTTAGAGAGGTTTGGGATGAGATAACTTAATTATAAGTTATTCAGTTACATCAAGTAATCTAAGAAACAAAACTTTGAATACTTTGCAGTAAACAAGTTTGATTGTTTCTGGTGTCAAGACTTGTTCTTGTTCGAAAGAAAGAAAGAACACTTAACTAATTTCTTAGCCGTGTAAGTTCTACTTCTTCACAAGTAGCTTTTTCAAGCTTTAAGTCTTGGAACGGATCAATGGCAGTAAAGAGTATTTGAAGGGTATGTGAGTTTAAGCACAAGTGAGAGTTTGATCACGTTGTTGACACACTTCAACTCTTTTCCGGATGACCTCTATTTATAGTGAAAATAAGGAGTCCTTTGAATTTTAAATTCTAAGGCTTTTGTTCCTTAAGATGTCACTATCTTGCTTTTGTACTTTCAGCAGCGTCCTTTGTTTGTCTTCTAGTCTTCATGTCCTTCGCGTGCATGCTTTGCATTTAATGTTCTTTTGAATGAAATTCAAACAGTAACATTGGAGCGCAAATACAAGTACTTTTAGCAAGTGGTCACAAATGTTCATCAGCAAGTGGTCAGTCTGAGTTTCAACAAGCACAACCTACTCTGTCGTTTAGATTTTCACTTATGCAAGGATGTTGCTGAAGTTTCCACTTTCTGAGCAACATGTGGCTTTGTAGATGCTTCAAGTTTCTGAACGGTTCTAAATGCTTCAATAGTTTGTTTGTGTAAACAAAGTACATCATCAGCAAATGCTTCAATAGGTTGTATTTCTTTTCAGAAAACAAGATACATCATAAGCGGTAAAACCAACCTATCTAGCACCTACTCTAAGTCTTCAGCAAACGTTCCTCTTTTACAATGTCCTTAAAATTCTAAATTCCTATGGACCTTAAGAGTACTAGTTACTGGACTTTCCTTAATTTAGCATGGTTAATTGCTCATCAAAATTACAAATTTCCTAACATGAAATGACATTCAAGGGTCACCAGGAAACAAAAACATGTAGGATTCAAACACATACAATGAATAATCCTTTTTCAAAAAGATTTTTCTTAAACCTGAACATTTGCTTCTAGTTACTTATTTTCTTTTTAGTTTCAAATCACTAGTGAAGATTTTTAATCAGATTCACTACTTAACCATAAACAGGTAAAAAAGGATTAACAAACACACACGAAAGTGAAGATATTCATGATACTAGAATTTGAAAAACAAGATCTGACTGGCCTGGCAGATTTTTAGCTCAATGTTGCGGTCAGTGTTACTTCAACATTGAGCATGACATTAATGCTCACTTGATAGACAAATCAAGAGACTCACCATAGGTTGAGACTCTTTCATTGCTTATTCCTGTATATTCATCTGCATGTTTTGGTCTTAAGTAGAAATGATTTTCTGGCACACATATATCAATCATATAGCATTTATGATGTTTAAGCTTAGAAATATGTGACATGTTATTACTACTGACTATGAAACAAGTATCACAGTATAGGAAATAAAAATACTTGATCCAGATCAGAGGCAAGGTAGTTTTTCTCCAGAATAACCTTCCTAGAGGTTTATTCCAGCACTCAAAATAACATATCATAAGGTACATATAATTTTGGTACTGGACTCCTTCACCTGTTGTAATTTTTCCTTCCAATATTGTGTCACTTAGACAATGAACATCCAGTGATTTTGATATTGGATTTATATTATACATTACTCCAGGTCTGGTTGTTCGTGCAGTCATCTTCATCCGGCTTGTAAACATGATTTGGCGATCTACACTCAAGAGTGTTATATGATCATCAAAAATAGATACGCATAGGAAAATCTTAGTTTTATAATTTAGACCACATATTCTTTCATCAGGTGCACAAATATTAATCAAGTGCTTAATAGAAGTTTCAATTTTTTGAGATATGAAGATATGAATGATAATTGACAAAGTAATACAATAAAGTAGATAAGTTATATTTTTTATCCAGTTCATGAATGTAATAAAAAAAATCTGGAATAGTGATATAATAGTCTTATCAAACAACATAGTTTGCTTAGATAGGCAGAATACTTGAATTTTTCTTCTAAGCTTATGTCACTTTGATTTTCATAATTTAGTGAGTTAGAGATTGTATTTTCATACTTTATTCCAGCCTTGCTTCTACATGTAGCTATTATCATCCAATTAATACTTGAACATCTTGTATTGAAATCGTCGTATTATAAATAGCCAACACGTCCCTGATAGTCAAGGTTTCATTTTTCAGATTACATAATGTTTAGACCACATTGTTGAGAACATTGTTTACCAATGTTGAATACTTATTTACCACTGAGTCACTCTTAAAATTTGAAGAAACCTTAGATATACATTTAATCCTTCGAACACGTAAAGCTTGCTTAGTCATAAGATATATAAGTTTTATCATGTTGTTGTTGACTTTTCCTAAACTTTTTATTGTGATAGGGCGCGAGGATAAATTAATCTTTTTCCACAAGTTTTTGGATAAATCTTTATGTGACTTTCTTCTTGACATATGCCTTAAACAAGTTTTGTGTTCAACTCTCTGTTCTTGATTTCTGTTGTTGGCATTAATGTAGATAAGAGTATCCCTTTTTGCATAGTCATCTATAAGATAATCTGTATGAACTATTTTATCCTTATGGAGGCATTTTTCTTTTCTAATGTCTTTCACACAGTCATGCTCACAAGAAAGACATGAGTTTTCTTTAAAGAGTATACTCTCTTTATGATTCATTCTTCTAGATCTATTGTTTCTGAGAGAAATATGACTTTTAAGAAAACTTGGGGTAAAGTTTTCTACATAATTTTTCACAACAAATTTTGTAATTTTCCGATCTGTCAATGTTGTATTAACTGTTGTCACAACATTGATCTTAACACTTTCTTTGTAAAGGTTATGTTTAAGTTTTCTGTTTGTGACTTTATCAAGATTTTTCTTTGGATTGGGATAAATAGAATTATTTGTGCACTTGTGAACAAAGTGTTAGGAAACTTGTAATTTTGATGAGCAATTAACCATGCTAAATTAAGAACAGTCCAGTAACTAGTACTCT